>KB671487.1:881996-899106 GCA_000349105.1 Anopheles epiroticus | reverse complement strand
AAGAAGGAGGCCGATGAAAAGGCAAAGAAGGAGGCGGCTGAAAAGGCAAAGAAGGAGGCCGAGGAAAAGGCGAAGAAGGAGGCGGTCGAGAAGGCAAAGAAGGAGGCCGAGGAAAAGACGAAGAAGGAGGCGGCCGAGAAGGCAAAGAAGGAAGCTGAAGAGAAGGCAAAGAAGGAGGCGGCCGAAAAGACGAAACAGCAGGCAGAGGAAGAAGCGAAACGGAAAACGAACGGCGAAGCGGCCAAGCAAGCGAACGGATCGGCACCAACTACTCCCACCCAGCAGGAAAAACCCGCCACCTCCAAACCGGACCCCAAAAACAATAAAAAGAACAATAAACGAACGCCCAAAAACAGCGTGTCGGAGGATGACAAGAGTGCGGCCAAAGCGACCGGTTCAAAAAACGGACCAAGCGGCGATTTTGCCTCCTCTGCTGAACCCGTCCCGGTAGCAAAATCGCAGGAAAGCCAATCAGCACCCTCCGTTCCCGCCCCGGCCTCACCGAAACCCGCCCCAAAGTCTGCCAACAAACCGGCCCCCGGTGCCCCCGTGAATGGTAAGCAACAGACGCCACCAGCCAAGACGCCGGAAAAGACACCCCAGCTCAAGACTGCACCGGCAGCACCAACAGCAGCAGCAGCACGATCGTCACCACCAAAGACCACTGCCAAGGCACCGTCGCCACCGAAAACGGCGCCAGCGCGAGCCGCACCAAGCAAACCGACCACTCCACCCGCATCAAAGAAACCCGAACCCCCGCCCAAGCCCGAGTTCCTCAAGAAGAAATCGCCCTCGGTCGAGAAGGAGAAGGTGGCGGTTGCTAAACAGGTATCTCAACCCCCCGCTGCGAGTTCCTCTCCTCCCAGCTCAGCAGCACCTTCCACACCTCCTGCCGCTCCCGCTCCTGCCCCTGCTGCCCCTGCCACAGTTCCAACTCCTGCTTCGCCCGCTCCCGACACACGCCTCACCGAGGAGGCGTTGAACGGGGCAAAGAAACCTGCCACAGCCGCCGGTACCGCCAGCAAACCGAAGCCAGCGGTGCAGAAGAAGCCGGAGGTGCCACCGAAGCCGGACGTGCACAGCAAGAGCGCGGCCAAGATGAAGACGCCGATCAAGCAGCCGGGCGGCAAAAGCTCCACGGTAACGATGACCAGCGAGCCCGTTCAGAATAACCGTTTGACAACAATTCAGTCTGATTCCAGGTCGGCGGCGGCAGCGGAGCTAAGTAAAACGGAAGCATTTAAGAAAAACATGGACATTATATCGACGATCGCGGACGTGCTGCTGTCCTGCTCGCGCTCGAAGAAAAACCGGGCGGCGCCCGGGAACGCTAGCGAACCTACTAACACCACTGGCCCTACTACCGCTTCTTCCTCCTCTTCCACTAGCACTAGTCTCGAACCATCACTTCCCTCATCTGCGTCACTCTTGTCATCCCTCTTTCCAACGCTTTCGCAATCATCCGGCTCCGGTTCCGGGCCCGGTTCGCTTCCGCAAGCTTCTTCCTCCTCCTCCTCCTTCTCATCGTCCGCTAGCGAAGAGGCGTCGGGCAGGAAGTCCAAGCTAGATCTGGAGCGCATCCTGCGCATATTGCAAGCTGGCCAACCACCACAAGCCCCACCATCATCATCATCATCGTCACCGTCGGGATCATCGGGCTCGGATCCATCCATCGCCTCGACCCAACAGCTCCCGGAACTGCCGTCCAGCGCGGACGGCGGCGAGGAGAACCCGCTCGGATCGTTCCTAACCAAAGATGCCATCCGTATGCTGATGCCTACCTTGCAGGAGGTGAACCACAAGTTTAACGTGGAGAAGCAGCTGCACGCCCTCAACGCTACGGCGGCGATGGCAAAGCTGATGCCGAAAACCTTGCCACCCGGCACGGAGACGACCGAGGAGGACGAGCTGGAGGAGGATCTGCTGGACGAGGAGGCGGAGGATACGATCGAGTACAAGTTCACGCCGCGCCCGGTGTTCATCGCAACCATCTGTCAGGTAGGGGACGCGGCAATCGGGAATTCCTGGTGGGACGTTGTTAATCCGTTGGGGGTTTTTTGTTTGTCCGATGTACAGGTTTGTAAGAATCCGCTGAAGAGCTTCTTCCACTGCGAACGCTGTCGGATGGTATCGTACTGTGGGGAGGAACATCGGCGTACGGATCAACCGTCACATCGTGAGCTTTGTACGGTGCTGTGTGAAGTTGCCGCAAACAGAGGTAAGTGAAGTGGTGCGTGCTCTGTAAGGGCTCACATTATATAGCATGACATTCAAAGAGTTGAACCCAAAACGAACTCTTTTAACTCAGTTAAGTTAGATTTGTTAGATGGTATGTTACCTGATCGCATACTTCGTTCTTAGTAAACTGGAAGTGTTAACTCGACAAATCCCGTATAAAGAGCGAGCCAGATGAATTAATCAACTCTTATTTTTCCTACACAAAAGTGTGTAGAGTGATCTTCATCTACTATTCAACAATTACATACCGAGTTCTTGATGACATCAGACACTCTTAACTAATCATAACGATCTTTAATGAGCTCAAACAAACACATGGCCCTAATTCACCCTCATCACCCCTTTTAGGAGGACACATTTACCAGCTGGCACGGAAGCTAAACGTGCAGGACTATCGCAATCTGCGCGTCCACACGCTAAACCAGATCGAGCTAACGCTCAAGCGACCCATGCAAGCGTTCGAACGTGAGATTGTACTGTTTCCACGCATCTGCATCACACCAGATTGTCGCGAATGGAGACAGGAGCTGCTGGCCGAGTGTACCGACTGTCGTCAGGTTTCATACTGTGCGGACCACCCAGCACATCTGCACGCTTCCCACCGCCGCTGGTGCAAGGCGTACCTGCTCTTCCAGAAGCTGATCCTTCGGCAGCGCATACTGGGAAGGATCGAACCCGTTCTTCCATCGCGCATTCTCTCGAAATCGGCTCCACTGCCGGCCAACATCGACGATGCATTGAAGCAACTGTACAAAAACTCAACTGGTAAGTCCTGGAGGACGTGTACCCGTAACGCAGTTAGTAACGAATCGCTTTTCTAGTTCCTCGGGATGAATGTGTCTACGCCGTACTGTCACAGATCGCGACTGCTCCACTGTCCGCACTGTACGCGTACCAGCAGACCGGTCTGCCGTTCGGCAGCACATTCACGATCCATCTCGTTGGGGCCGAGCTACAGTTCGAGGGCGACACACTGGACAAGTGGGAAGCGTTCTTCCTTCACCTCGTACCGGAGGTCGCCGTACTGCGCGTCGTTTTCGTCGGTCCGGAGCTGAACATTGAGAATCTGCCGATCGATGTCATCAGCCGCATTAGGTACGGGTTTGGGGAGGGGGCGTTGTGTCTTTACTTTGATGTTCTTTCTGTTAAATGTTTTGTTGTGATTACATCTGGATTCTTCTCATTTTCGGGGCTCATCCACATTGCCAAACAAGTGATCTTACTAAGACAGATCTTACAGATGAGCATCTCATGTCTCGTAGGTCAAACTCTGATCTAGTTTTTGCTAGCTGATCGAATGTAACTATCACGATCCTCTTTAGTATGAGACAGACAGCGGGATCATCGCCTTAAAAATTCTTAATATGATGTAACTCCTTCTCAATTCCTAATCCTCGTAAAATGCTTCTAACCTTACATGATGATCATCAGCCTCACAGTCAGTTCAAAATTTCCTTTGGTTCCATTTCGTACATCTGTGACTCACTGTGCCGTCGGTTATTTTGATGTTCTTACTTATTTTTGATTTTTGGTGTATTTATTGTTAAAAACACGTTGAGTACTTTTTACTATATGTGTCACTAATCCCCTAACCCAAAGATTTTATTTGATCGTGAAGAGGCTTAGAGTCGGTAACGCCTCGACGGAAGCGGATTGATTTTCGAAGGATCCCGGTACGTGACACCGGTAAATGGGAAGCTAAAGCTTACCGGACAATCCCGAAAGCATTTAACTGAAGATCATCTATAAAGCACTAGATATATTCAGTTCCATATGTAAACCTTCGAAAATACGACGTTAATCTTAAACGACCTTGTTCTAGAGTATGTGAGTATGGCTGAGAATGTCTGGTAGAAGAGGAGAGAGAGAGAGAGAGCGAGAGTAGAAGATGAAACAGAGATAGAGAGAGAGGGAGCCAGAGAGCAACAAAGTGTGCAGGTAAGACGTGGCATACAACAGCTTCAATTCCAACGGTTGTAGCTAAGGTAAGTGCTTTTTTAGGTTTCCACGCTATTCCCGAGCCTGCAGAGATCGTATTATTACAATGTACACTAATCGCCAATATACATCATCTTCTTGCATCTTACGATACAGAATGTGCCGCACCTGCCGGTTGAAGTGTCGCGTGGTTGCGTTCGACTTCCAGTGTCGCACCATGTACCACGACTACCGGCACAGCTCCAGATATCAGCGCCCGAATCTCGTCTGCTTCTTCAACCCGGGACTCCACCGCATCACAGGCTTTGCGGGGCTGGACAGCTGGCCGGTAACAATACGGGCCGCCACTGAGGCAAACTGTCCAATGCTGGTGACCGCCTACACGGAGCTTGAATCTCCGCTGGATCTAGACCGGCTGCAGCGTGAGTCAACGCGTGCACTCCAGCTCGTTCAACCGCCGTCGGTAAATCCCTACGGTTCCAAGCGCCCCGATCGTAACTTCATCTCGGACGATACAGCTCCAATGATCTTCAAGAACTACTACTACTTCGTAGTGAAATAGAGGGCGTCCACGCGTACGTTGCCACGCGTTCGATATAATGTTCAATGGTTTAACAAAATTTGGTTTTCGGTTTTTTTGAATGCTTTTAATTTCTTCGTTTCCACTCACTCCGACGTTAGGACCGTTCACTGGGTCGTAACACTGGGTCGGAGAACTTCCTTACGCGTACTTTTGTAAACCACGTCACATCTTACGAATCCCTCACGCCGCACAATCTTACCGGACTTACCGGAACGATTGGTCCGAGCGTGTGTGTTTTTCCTTTCATTTCGATGTGCAAATAAATACTATCTATCAGTGAGTTAATTTAAACCCGATGAGCTGGTTTTTATTTCCGTTGCAGTGCTAACCTAATCGAAAGAAGCTTATATCTAGACGGTCTGCAAATCTACAACCTCGTGTCGATCGACCTGGACTGGACTGTTTCGTCGGTCGCACTGAAGCCGGCATTGTCATGGCTCACTTTTTCACTTCCCAGTTCCTGCTGGGAACAGGGTTGTGGTTGTCGTTCGAACAGCTTCTGGATGCTTTCTAGCTCACGACCTTTTGTCTCTGGGACGCATGTGATGACAAACACCACGCCAAGAGCGCAGAGCACACTGTACATCAGGAACGTGCCGGATGTGGTGATGAGCTGCAAAAAGGAACAACAATTAAGGAACCGAATTATACACCTTCTCGTCTTATCACAGTTTTTAGAGTATTTGTGACCCGAAGTCACGAAGAGCTAGCAAACGATCACTTACATCTTCGAGAGGATGGTACGTTTTGATGACGGTAAACATCATGGCCAGATTGAACGAACCGGCCAGAGAGCTGAGCAAGCTTCGTTGTGCCGTTGGAAACAGCTCGCCCATCAGCAGAAACGGTATGCTGCCGAACCCGATCGAGAAGCCGATCATGAACACGATCAGGCTGACCACTGGCAGGTATCCGAAGCAGGTGTTACCGATCGAGTTCAGATGGAAGGCGGCACCCATCGATGCCATCGCAATGCACATGATCAGACCGGACATGATGAGCAACGGCTTCCGTCCGGCACGATCCACCACGAACAGAGCGGCTCCATTGCTCAGTACCTGCACCGTACCAACGATTATCGTCGCCAGATGGCCATCCATCGAGGAACCGGCCGCATGAAAGATCTCCACGGTGAAGAACACTACCGCATCAATCCCGCTGAGCTGCTGAATCGAGAGCAGCACCAGACCGATGCCGAGCGGGATAAGGATCTCTCTCCGTATCAGTGCCTCCTTGGAGAAAGGCTTTGGAGCGCTAGCGGGTTGTGGCTGCTCCTTTTGCTCCACCACCGCTGTGGTCGCCTTGGGATCGATCGCGAAGCCCTGCAGATGGAGCCACTTGGCGGAGTAGTGTGCCTTCTCGTACTGTTTTCTCGTTTTCAGCCACACAGGGCTTTGCGGGAAGCAGGCGACGGCCAGGAAGAGGCAGGATGCCATTCCACAGCATATCCAGGCGAGCACGCGCCAGTGGAAGAACTTCCCCATGATGTACATCACCAGTATCCCGAAGGACATGGCGAGTGCGGGCAGTGAGCCGATCACGCCCCGTATCCTCGGATCGCTACACTCGCTCACGTAAACCTGAGCCGCGGGCAGCGACAGTCCCGCTCCGAACCCGGACAGCATGCGGGAAACGAACAGGACGCGCCAATCGTGGGCCGTCGCAATCAGTATCCAGGAGGTTACCCACAGTGGTGAAGCGATCAGTACCGTGTACTTGCGCCCGATCCGGTGCATCAGCGGAAAGGCGACCAGGCTGCCGAAGAACGCACCGAACGGTGGGATGGAGCTGACCCAGGAGGCAATGTTTTTAGTCGGCAGTAGATCCGGCACCGTTGCGTGCATG
The DNA here is from genome assembly GCA_000349105.1 of Anopheles epiroticus. NCBI lineage: Eukaryota > Metazoa > Arthropoda > Insecta > Diptera > Culicidae > Anopheles > Anopheles epiroticus. The sequence continues at coordinate 892,502 of KB671487.1, read as the reverse complement.
GACGGTACGGCGGGTGCTGAGTATCCGCGCACTAGTCCTATGCAATAGTAGGACAGCGAGACGGACAGTGACAGGAGCGTCTGGGAGAGGATAGAACAAGCGAATTATGCATTAGTGCAACAGTGATTTGATTGAGGGTGAGCTAAATGTTTGCTTTCGGGATGCGAGTCGCCAAGCCTCCACAAACCCGTTCGTTTGTTCGCCGACGCGGGTTGGGACGCGTTGTGCGAAATAACTCTAGCCACACGTGCATGCTCAAGGTTAAGCAGTTCAACGGTTTTAAGCGGCTATGCGGTAATGTGATTTGTTTAGGGGAGCATCCATTATTTCTGTAACGTTTGTTATTTTGCAACTAGAGTAGAACTCGCCTATGTTATTCATCCACAATTATTTCTTGAATTTAATTCCTAAAATACGTGTAAAAATTCGACTTCCACTTACTCCAACTTATTGTTTTATTGGTAAAGGGTTTCTATCAATTATTCGCATTAGGTCTTTTCCGGAATATTTTTATTGTGGTTGTGATGTTGTTCAAAGAGTTACTAGAGAATATGAAAGTGCAACGAATTTGGAAGTTCCAAACATTTTCACTTACACTTACACTTCACAGAAGCAGAAGCTCGAATTCCTCAACGAATTCCTGATCTAATTGGTTGAAATCGGAACTCAACTGAGCTAACATGAACAACAATAAGTATAATTTTTATTTAGTAGAAACGACCAGATAGAATGCTTAAACTTAAGGATTAATAGTAAATGGGACGGGAGATATTTACTTCTTTCAGCCATGGAAGGCCACCTCATCCCGGCACATGACTTTGACACGAGCAACAATATAATTAACTTCAAAACATAGCGCTTCAAAAAACAAAAAAATGTTCGATAGGGGAGTATGTTCTAAATATACAATTGTTGTGGTACATTAACAATGGATGTCCCATTGCCCCATTGGACTGATCATTAAGGTGTTTTGCATCCTACACATGACTCACTTGTTATGAGAGATCATTCAAAATTTCAGTTGGAGACGTGTTCAATTACTTTGAAATTAAGGTAAAGAATCGAACAAAATAACAGTGTGATTACGAGTACATTTTTCCAAGATTCTTATATCTTGACAATCCGTTAAGGGATGTTGGTTTTGAAAGTAGAGGAGAGAAAGTGTTGTAGTACTTAAAGGTTTAAGTCTGATCCATCTATCTCGTCTATACAATTCGATACAATGTCATTTCTGTACTTTCTCACCTGCTTAAGGGCCGCCATTGGGGTAGTTTTCTCTTCTGCCATCGTTTCGCGTGGCATCACTGCACTCTTCACTGGATTAAATCGTTCGGATCACTGCAGCAAGACTGACCACAACCGCACAAGCACTTGTCCAAAATTTCAATGCACAACGATTGCCACTAGCACGCGCATGGAAACCCCAAACGAAAAAAAAAGTTTAACAATAGACTGGTGGCCACGAGTCGTCCCTAACCTTCACTGCGTTTGCCAAAAAACCCACCACCAAGCACCACGCGCTCGTTACGTGACGACGGCACCGTTGTTGACCGGCTGAATGGAACCAAGCAGGCTGGCACAAAAAAGTGGTCAGATCACTTTTGTACTCTGGGGAATTCCTGTTGATTGGACCAAGTGATTTCTCCGCCGTGCCTTCAAAAACACCAAACACCGAACACCAAAGTCTATCCTTCTCACTAGGCGATCGTGAAGCACACGCGATGCTGTGCTGCGCAATGGTTCACTACTACCGGCTAACTGAGCGCCGGCGGTTTCGGGGCAGCTTCGGTATGCGCGAATCTTTGCCACTCCGCTTGTATTCTCGCACCGTCCGATGATGCGTGGGTATGTCGTTGACTATCGCGATCGGCATGTATTTATCTATCTATGCCCTCTCCCACCACCCATCTGGCTGGAGAGCGACGCGCTTTAGTTGTACGATCGTTAGCGCCATCATAATTGTATTGCGATCCTTGTGAGCACTTCCTATTGCCCTACTATTTCTATCGATATCATTAAACTATTTTATTTGCAGTGCGAGTTAATTCGCAGCTAAACATGGAATGGAAAATTTTTACCTCACTTTCGTTGGTCTGGCTGTTTTTTAAACTCTTTCATGCATCACACAATCACTTTCATTTCATACGTCGTTTGGGTCAATTTAAATCCAATTTTGACCATGCGATTACTTGTGAAGGCTTCCCAAACAGCTTCACCTCGGCAAACTAAAAAAAGTAATGAAGTTGTTTACTTGTTTAAATTCTGATATTAGTCACCTTACGTGAGTTTTAGTTGAGCTATGCCGATTGAAACGCTCTACTATACATAGCAAAACGAAAAGAAGAGAGCCTCTGGAATATGTCTCCTTATCAAAGATTCTTTTTTGAACACTTTCGTATTTAATTTGATGGTATCCACATAAAACCGCGGAATTCAAATTTCCGCGTAAGTCAAATCTGATATATTTCAGCAAAAATATTGCCATAATCGTATGTAAAAATATTTTCAGCTCGTTAATTATTTATTTCACTGGATTTGTACAATTGTATAAAGTTTTGGATTTTGATAAGGTGGTTTTTATATTTTTTCTACGTCTGTGGAAAGAATCAACAGAAGAAACTATTTTAAAGTTGTTTTTAGATAAACTTAGCTAAATCCCCATAGATTTACCTTATCTGTAAAAAAATATATGCTTATTGGCCTATTTACTGAACTCAATACGAAAAACTTTGAAGATGTAACATGGTTTACACAAAAAAGATAACACCTCTCGGTAGGATGTGCTAAATCTACTGAGTCGAGTTTTCTCTCATAGAAAAGATTCTCATATCCAGGCCGCCCTGTCAGTTATATGCTTTTCATATTTGTTTATAATAAAAATGAAATTACTCTACAGCAACGATTACTTACTCCTCTAAACACTGCAACCTGAATACTGTTCTCGGCCCGCAATCTAAACGCTGAGCGTAGTCATCACTAATAGAATTCATTTGAAACAATGAAACATCTGTTCACTGGAAAAGTAGGCGCAACACGGTGTGAGCGGAGCGAGAAACGGTCACTCAGTTTAGAAAATAAAAACCACATGCAACCGTCCACCGCAGCACAATCTACTCACCTCCCGCACGTGAATGGTAGTACGGCCACACATAACTGCAATTTACGGTGCATTACCGCTAATGAAACGCATATTTCTGAACTCTACCGGCTGCGCCGTAGTGCGCCAGTGATGAAGTAAGAATTGGCCCAACCAGTCTCACACCGTTCCACTTGATTGAGGAATCTGCATGCAAATGACTTACACTCCCGTGCCTGGGACTTGAAGCGAAGGTACTAAAGAGACGCGTAAAGCGGAGTCATGTTTGCTCCAGTTCTCTAGCTCACTTGAATCTTCCAAAACGCCCACCCCGAAAAGAATTGTGGCCACTGGACGATTAGAGCGTGTATTTAATGCTGCCAACGAAGAACGGAATGGAGGCAAATTAATTTAAAAAAAAAACGGGAGGGGAGAACCAATCCAATCCGTCCAATCCGTCCATTGCAAACAAACTGCAGGTCAAGTCCCGTCGGAGTCCCGGGAGTCGGGCATCGTTCAGGCAAAAGGGAGAGGTGGTTGGGCCGTAAATAGAATTGCACCCGTTTCGCTCGGGAATGGAGGGAACTTTCCAGCAGTTATTACGAAACTGACATGCTGCCGATCATTAGCGGAATCGGAACTGAAACGCGCTAGACGGCCGGGAACACAGGTGGATAGAATTGTTTGTTGTTAGCCAGAGATCGGTCTGACTTGATGGTCGCATGTCGCCGTCCGCTTCCGATACGATCGTGCGCCTCTGTACAATCACGTTTGCTCTGCCCCCTGATGCCCACCCAGCACATTTTGTTTGCATTTCGCTCCATCCCGGCCGTATCTCACACGTACACGGAAATAAAGCTACACAGAGTTTTGACCCTTGAAGCACACCAGTGGCGGTGGCGAAACTTAACGATTGGGGTTGTTTTTGGCGTGAAACATCATAAAACTACACCTTTATCGGGTTTCTTCCCGAAAACAGAGTGCTCCCCCCCCCCCAGAGTGGCGAAGCGAAAGGTAAATTTCGCCAAATCTTGGCACGTCAAATCGCGGACCCGAGCCACTAACGGCCCAGATTGGGATGAAAGTATGTCCGGAGGAACCGAACGTCCCGCTGGCGAAAGTGAAACAACGTGTGCAAGATGGAGTTTGTTTTTAGCACTGCAAACCCAGTTCCGCGCGAAAGGTTAAGCCGGTGGGTTGTGATTTTGTGATGGGCTTCTAGTTTGATTCGGTGCATAGTCTAGCGCCCAGCAGTGACTTGTGATAACGTGGTTTAGTGCAATTGCAACCATTTTAACTTCCGCTGTGTGCCGACGAACGAAAGTAAAAGGTGAGAGATGAGGAATTGTATCACATTGTGCTAAATATTATCGAACGAGTATGATGATCAATCAATCGATCGTACATTGACGTAAAAGGTGTTAATGGTAAGCTCAAGCAAACATCTCCATGTAACGAGCATCAATTGCACCATTTTCAAGGCAACTTTGATCACCGTTACGCACGTAACGCTCTTCAGCAATATGCATCAAAATGTACCAAATTTAAATCGAATTGAAATGTCTTTTTATCAAACTTTTTGGTCGTTTTTTTTCAAGCTACCGTGAAACCGTTCTACCAAGTGTCCCACCGTGTAATCAACTTCGTCCACACCTTTGCGGTGCATTTTTACGCAACACACAAAGCGTATCATTCTGCTCTGCAACAGGCGTCACCCCCTGCCGGTATTACAACGGGCCATAAAACTCGTTGCACCGTACCGTGACTACACCAGTCGGTGATAGAACGTCCCAGGTCGGAACGAGCTACCTTGAGCTACAGAACCCATCGAAAAAATGCTCCCAAGCGGTTGGAAGTGGTCTGCTGAAGTCTTCGTTGTGTTGATGGTGATTGGAGAATTTCCACTGCATCTAGCTGAAGGTAAACATAACCTAGTTGTGAAAGGTTTCGAGAACAGGTGAACTACTGATCGGGAATGGCTACTGACGCTTGCCTGTACTATTGCAGCCGGTGACAGTGACCTAAATGAGGTGCGCATCGGATTCGGCAGCTCGTTCAGTGCGAAACGTGACGTTCGGTTTCATCTGTACACGCCGCTCAACCGGGCGGATGCGCACGTGTTTGCGATCGACACGGTAGACACGCTGATGCGGTCCTTCTACAACTCCAGCCATCCGGTTAGGTGAGGGGTGATCCAAACCACTCAAAATTTCCATTTTTATTCCTTTCAATGCTCCTCCTAGAATTATTATACACGGATGGTTTAACAATGCTACCTCGCTGGTGATACAGGGCGTGAAGGATGCCTACCTGGAAGCCGGCAGCTACAACGTTATCGGGGTGGATTGGGGCGTTGGGGCGGGCGAGTCCTACTTCCGTGCTTCCCAGTACACGATCGCGGTCGGTTTGGTGGTGGCCGATCTCATAAAACAGCTCGTACGCTCCGGCATGGTGGAAATGGAACGGTTGTACGTTGTGGGTCACAGCCTCGGGGCGCACATTGCGGGCAATGCGGGACACGCGCTGAAAACGCAACCGCTTCACGTGATCTACGGGCTCGATCCAGCGTCGATCAACTTCTTCCAAGACGAGCCAGACTCACGCCTCAGCCCGGACGATGCCATTTACGTGGAGGTTATCCACACCAACACACAGCTTTCCGGCTATCCAGCGCCGCTCGGACACGTGGACTTCTACATGAACTACGGTCGGAAGCAACCGGGCTGCAAGACGGATGTGTGCAGTCATGGTCGATCGACTGAGTACTTCATAGAATCCCTGGGCATCGCAACGAAAGGCTTCTGGGGCGTTGGGTGTAACGACTACAGCGAGATCCGGCAGCGGACGTGCTACAACATCAAGCAGCAGGCACTGATGGGAGGTGAGTACTGGCAGAAGAACATCACGGCCGGTGTGTACACGGTCGAGACACTGTCTGAGACACCGTATGCGATGGGTTACGTTCACTGAGGCACTGTGTTATGTCACCCCAAAACTGCACCGGAAGCAAAACAGACCATCAACAATGGAGTTGTAAATAAAGAAACAAACCATTCAGAATGATAATGCATTACGGGTGAGCTTATCTTGGCATTGGGTACTTCTGTCCGAAAATCGTCCACAAATTGATGACGGCACACTCTGTGGTATAATCCACCTGTAATCCACAGCACAGCAGTCACGCTACCAGACGTCGTCTAGACTCGTGCTCTAAAAGACTGTTGCGTTGCCGTGATGTCATATTCGGAAATCTTATCGAATTCGGTACAGTGTGTTCGGAAGTGATACGGAGATGTGTATTTTCGGGAGTGACTTCTGATAATGACCGACACGCTTTATCGCCCTTTATAAAGAGCGGCTACTAGCTATCTGCTACCGTTAGTCCATTAGCCTTGACTGCTGCGTGCTTTACAACGTGAGGTTCAAGGTGTCTTAGAATGCGTGGCCCATTACTGTTGGTGTTGTTCGTTATCCTGTGCCTGGAGTTGAGTAAGTAGGACCTTCCTGAGTTCGTGTTATGCCACAGAGTGATCACCTGTTAATTTTATTGTAGCAAGCGCCGGCACCCTTTCTAGCAGAAATAATGACAATAACGAGTGGCACATAGCGGCCGATGAGAATGGTCTCATGCGGTTGGTCTCCTACACCGCACCCTACCAACTAGACGGCGAGCGACCGCGCGTCGATTTCGTGCCGGAGCGTGACACGCGCTTTCTGCTCTACACTGCCTCCAATCCGGAGGTACCGCACGTCCTACGCAATGGGGACTTGGACAGCATTATCAACTCCCCGTTCAACGCCAACTATCCAACGCGCATGGTCATCCACGGTTGGCTCGGCACGCAGAACTCGGAAATCAATCGCCTAACCCGGTCGGCCCTATTCTTCGGTGGCAACTACAACGTGATCTACGTCGACTGGAGCGTTGGCGCGCTGGATGAATTCTATCCCAACTCCCGGCAGCTGGTGTACGCGGTGGCGGCTGCCGCCTCTAACATGCTGGACTATCTGGCGCGCTACACCGGCCTGAACAAACGCGACGTAGTGGTGGTGGGCCACAGTCTCGGTGCACATGTGGCCGGAAACGTTGGCAAGTGGCAGTCCGGTGCGATCGGCACCATTATCGGGCTGGATCCGGCGCTGCCCTTCTTTGCGGGTGATGTTCCGGACAGGATAATGGCTTCGGATGCGGATTACGTCGAGATCATACACACAAACGGTGGTGTGTTGGGCTTCATGGACCCGATCGGTGATGCGGACTTCTATCCAAACTTTGGCCGCATTCAGCCGGGCTGTGGCGTTGACGTTGGGGGCGGTTGCGCTCATGCCCGTGCGGTACACTTTTACGTGGAGTCGATACTGTCGAGGAATGGGTTCGTGGGGCAGCAGTGCGAATCGTTCCAGAACATTCGCGATGGTACGTGTGCCCAAACGGGAGTTACGTCTCGCATGGGCGGAGAGCCACCGAATGCTGACGGTGCACCGACGGGCATTTTCTTCCTGCAGACGGCCAACAGTTTCCCATTTGCCGTCGGGTGCTAGTGATATACGGTGATATGCGACTTTTATTTGTAGTTTGTAAGAAGCCTATTGTATATTTCCCTTGTTTTTTTCCGCACATAAAGCGAATCGTAAACTCTAGCTGTACATTATTCCCTTCGTCATCGCGGTCTCATTATCGGCCCGTCGTTTATTTACCGATCGTGAGATAAAACAACCCGCTCATCTTCGTTTTGAAGATATCGTTCAGATCGCCACCCATGACCGCTAGGGCACCGTCACAGCCATCATTTACGTTGGCCGCCTCACACCGTCGCCCTGTGTACAGTGGCACCCGACTGCCGGTTAGGGTTCGGCGGAAGTACTCAACCGCTTGATGATGGCTGCAGGTGTTGGTCAGACATCCGGGCTGCGACCGGCCTCCGTTGGGATAGAAATCTGCCTGCCCAAGCGCATCCCGATGGCCCAGCAAACCCTTGTTGGTGTGTATTACCTCCACGTACATTGCGTCCTGCGCATCCACACGCTCCAAAGGCTTATCTGCTCCAAACAGTGGTCCAGCCGGATCTAGTGCTATAACAGCGGCCAGCTTCCGTTCGGCTTGGAAGTGTTTACCCGCCAACCCAGCAATATGCGCTCCCAGGCTGTGCCCAACAAGCACAATCTGAGAAGGATGTTGGCCGGCCCGTAGCAGTAGTTCAATCTGCTTCGCCACCGCATCCGCGACCGCTCCCACGCGTAATCGCGCGGCTAGATACACTATCGTGGAAGCACCAGCTGACCAATCGATACCGATAACGTTGTACGCACCTTTCGCGACGTACGCCTGGGCAAGCCCTCGTACAGCGGCCGACTTCCAGTCGTTCAGCCAGCCGTGTATGAGAATGCGTGTTGGACTGCGAATATCGAAGGTAGAGTTTTGTAGCGCAGCCAGATCGTTGAGTCGTAGCTCTTCTACTTCGTTTGCGCCGCTTGATTGTGTCCAGAGAAGGAATCGTGTAGCAGACTCCGCCTCAAACCGTCTGGTTCCTTCGAGGAACAGCTTTTGATGCTGTAACTCTTCCACCGTTATGCACTCAAACGATTCCGTGTCCTTTGGAACGGCAACCCTACCGGCACTGCACCGAGGCTCACCCGAAACTGCCCTGGTGACGAGCAGTAGCGTCAGTGGCACAATACACGACTTCATGATGGATGGTTACAATCTGAGAGCGCTCGCAATGCTGGATCTAGAAGCCGTGTAGGAGGCTTGCTTTTAAGTCTCAGCGACTCTTCCCTCTTGAGGTGATTTGATTTGAACAGTGATTCCACGGAAAAAAACGGGGACTCATGCTTGATACACTTGTCGAATCAATTATCTCAAGTGGCGGTACTACATTTCCGCGTTTTAAATCCTACCAGGTGGGAGTGGCTCATTAATAGATTTGTTGCACGTTTCACTGTCCATACACTGGGACGTAAGAGTGTAAGAGGAATGCAGTCATCTGATAAGCGAAAGATTCCAAGGCCTAGTGGGATGTCCCAACCTAACGACGTTCGTTAGATATTAATCAATTGCACGTGTAATACACTCCACTCAGGCGGGCGCATGGACTAATCGTTTAAGTTGTATAATACCTGTGGCTCAATACAGCAGATAACAAAGGCAAATAAACAATGCGAAGTGGGTTCTATACGGTCTTCACTACAGATTGCGGTAATGCTATTTTAGTCTCCACTTGTCGTTAGTTTCTAGCTCAAGCAGGATGTTTTGGTTTACCAACCTTTATTTTGGAGCTTTAAAATTTTTCTAGCTGAATTGGCCAGGTTCTTATGAGCGCCTTCGGAAATCTCTGATTTCCTTAAGTTTGCATGTTGAGAATTCTTTTTACACTTTTCTTTGTGAAGAATTAAACGATTTACGAATGGAGCGTCGGTTTATCGTCACCTGGGTGTATCGTTCTTTTCTCCATAAGGATTTTTCAAAAATTACGTCTGTACTAATACTTGAGAACTTCTCTACAACCTTGTGGTTTATTGTCTCTGTCTAAAAATACAAACAAGTAATCCAAGCGTATTCTAGCATGTTTAGAGACTCCAAGCATATTTTTCGTCTTTAATACAGGGTTCTTCCATCATATTCTTGCTGCTTACTACGCCATGTAGCTTCAAGCATTCCTTATCATTGATTTTGATTAGCACAAATTATATCTTAAAATCAATTAAGAATGCAAAAAGCTTCAAAATAAAGCTTAATCAAAGTTTGCTTCTCTGTGGACATACCGAGCTTTTCTTTGCAACTGCTCATGGAAGACGATCAGTACAACAGATTAGGCGATGACGCAAAAGCTTATCACAATTTAAAATCGCATCCCTTTAATTGGCCTCAACCAAGTCATAACAATGCACGCATTGGCTTAAGTTGGATGGCGCATGAGCTTAACAATTCGGAGCGAAAATCGTACGATTAGCGATATATGACTTTGGAGATAAAAATAAGGAATATCTTATCAATCCCCCGTGACGATTCAGCTACACCAATACTACGAGGGTTTGGCCTTACGGTATGATAAGATTAACCATGCATGCACATTACTTTCCTTCTACATCATTTTCACACGTTTGATTAACGAATAGAAAGAGAGTCTATGGGAAAATATAAATTTTGGGTTGGTCAGGCCTATAAAAATGTTCGATTAATCTGGGGTTTGTTCAGTAGATGGGAAGTAGCTCACCCAAAATGAAGGTGTTTGCAGTTCTCAGTATTTGCTTGGCAGTCGGTAAGTGGTTTGTTAAGGAATCTAGCTATTCTCTACTAATGCTGAATGGTTATCCTCTCTAGCCGCTGCTCTTCCTTTAAATGAGGAGGTTGGCGAGGAGCACATTCCACAGCCCTATGGAAATGGAGAAGAGCTGATTCCTGAGCCGTACAAGCGTAATGGCGAAGAGCT
>KB671487.1:809535-878525 GCA_000349105.1 Anopheles epiroticus | reverse complement strand
TGTTCTCCATCAACGACCCGGCTAACCGTGTTGCTTCGGGAGATGCCAACTACGTGGAGGTTATCCACACGAACGGAGGTCTGTTGGGCTTTGATCTTCCCATTGGACAGGCCGATTTCTACCCCAATGGAGGTCGTAGCCAGCCCGGCTGTGGTGTTGATTTGGCAGGTACCTGTGCTCACGGTCGTGCCTTCCAGTTCTTCGCCGAGTCGGTTCGCACTGCTCAGAGCGGCTTCAACTCCATCCGCTGTGGTAACTACGATCAGATCTTGAACAACAACTGCGTGTCGTCGGGTGCTAACGCTCGTATGGGTGGCGAACCGTCGAACATTGGACGTGGTGTGAATGGTGTGTTCTTCCTCACCACCAATGCTCAGAGTCCGTTTGCACGAGGTTAAACAGTGATATTCTGAAAATAAAGATTCTTGTTTGTATTTAAGCTGAAATAATCAAATGAGTTTTGTTGTGTCTTTGGCAACTGTCTTCTAAAAAGTCTTAGATCAAAGTTACTATTACGAATTGGCTTATGATTTATCAACAAGCTCGTGCAATTTTATCAGAAATTTTCCAATTTCTTTTAACTATAAATTCATAAAGCCCAGTTTAAACAGTATCCATAAATATGTTCTTCATTTTAATTCTGCTCGAAAATAATCGTATCGCTTATCAGATCTTTTATCGCCTGTTGGACCACCCTGCCAGCTCTAATGACTTTTATGTACCTCCAAAAATAGTATCGATTCTTCATCGTTGCGATTAGATTAGCGTAAAATCAGAAGCGAGGTGTAGAGCTTTTGTTCCAATACATATTAAGCGTCAATGACGTCTTTAATTCTCGCAACTTCATATAAAAATCAACCAGAGTCCCGTTTGTTCTTTAGTCAGCGGGGAAGTATCGACCCACGATGAAGCTTTTTGCATTGCTGATCTTCTGTATAGCGGCTGGTGAGTACTGGCCGTAATGTAGTAAAAGGTGGGCTAGAACCAATACTATGTTTTCTATTACCTCAATAGCGGCTGCTCTTCCTCTCGAGGAAGATGTGTACGGACGCGAGCATATTCCAAATGAGGAGTTCGGCGAGGAACATATTCCGATGCCCTACGAGGAAGTAGGCGAGGAGCATATGCCTGAGCCGTATGAGGAGGTTGGCCTAGAGCACATTCCCAACGAGGAGCAGGGATACGAATCCAACTGGCAGCTCGTCCCCGATGGTAACGGTCATCTTCATCTGGTGAACACTGATCCCTTCAACCTGGGTAGCCAGGATGAGCCCGCACCCCTGTTCAATGCTGATACCGATACGATCTTCACGCTGTTCACTCGCAACAACCGCAACAGTGGACATCGCATCACCCCTGGAAATGCTGGAACTCTTGGACCGCACTGGAACGGTGGTCGTCAGACTCGTTTCGTTATCCACGGTTGGAATAACAACGGAGGATCGGAAGTGAATGTTGCCATCCGCAACGCTTACCTGGATCGTGCTGACATCAACGTGATCGTCGTTGACTGGGGTGGTGGTGCTCAGAACCCGAACTATGTGACGTCCCGCAACCACATCAATGCCGTAGGACTTACCGTAGCTCGCTTCATCGACTTCCTGAACCAGAGTGGAGGTTTGTCCTTCAACAACGTGTACGTCACTGGACACAGTCTGGGAGGACACACAGCCGGTATTGTTGGCAAGCGTGTCAGCCGTGGCCGTCTGAACACGGTCGTCGCTTTGGACCCGGCGTTGCCTTTGTTCTCCATCAACGACCCGGCTAACCGTGTTGCTTCGGGAGATGCCAACTACGTGGAGGTTATCCACACGAACGGAGGTCTGTTGGGCTTCGATCTTCCCATTGGACAGGCCGATTTCTACCCCAATGGAGGTCGTAGCCAGCCCGGTTGTGGTGTTGATTTGGCAGGTACCTGTGCACATAGCCGTGCTCATCAGTTCTTCGCCGAGTCGGTTCGCACTGCCCAGAGCGGCTTCAACTCCATACGCTGTGGAAACTACGATCAGATCTTGAACAACAACTGCGTGTCGTCGGGCGCTAACGCTCGTATGGGCGGTGAACCTTCCAATGTGGGACGTGGTGTGAATGGAGTGTACTTCCTCACCACCAATGCTCAGAGTCCGTTTGCACGAGGTTAAACAGTGATATTGCTATTCAATAAAGTCGAACATACTCTAATAAGCATAAATGGCGTAATTTATATTGTGTTTCATTGTTCAGAAGCTATGAAGATATTAGTTGTCAATTACAGGAATTGTTAGCGAAGGAGAAATAAACCTCTTTATGGCTTGTCCAATTAGGTCGTGATTCAATAAAGCCTTTATTTATTTTGTTTTTAATCGGGTAGTCAGTACATTTTACGAAATCCCTTATTTTAACGCATTGCAAAATCTGCACATCGTTTGTGTCATTTACTTTACTTTCATTAATTAGTTTAAATAATTTAACAGACAAAAGCTTATTAAAGAATGAAATAGTTCTTTTAATTTTATTTACAAAGAGTTTTTATTTATCCTCTTGCAAACGGCGATCCATCATTGGTGGTGAGAAAATACACGCCGTTAACGCCACGCCCATAGTTCGATGGCTCTCCACCCATGTTAGCATCCGGTCCACTTGGCGTACAGTTGCCCTCCACAATCTCCTGCATACTGGCGCACCGAGTAGCCCGGAACGGCACAGAGCTGGTGATCGACTCGGCGAAGTAAGCGGGCGCCCGTCCGTGAGCACATCCACCAGCAATGTCCGTTCCACAGCCTGGCTGCGTACGACCTCCATTCGGGGTAAACGTGGCCTGTCCCATCGGGGTGCTGCTGCCGAGCAAACCGCCATTAGTCATGATCATCTCCACATACCGTCCATCGGCAGGCGAAACGGCATCAGGTTGTCCGAGGGAAAACAGAACTCCAGCCGGATCGAGCGCAAACACCGTGTTCAGGCGTCCGTTCTGCCCCTTGCCCGCGTTACCTCCGACGTGCGCGCCCAGGCTGAACCCAATCACGTACATATTGTCCGGAGACGCACCGGCCGCGGCAAGCTGATCGATAAACGACGACAGCGCGGCCCCAGCCGGCCCGACAGCATTGCGAGCGGCAACGTAGTTCGGATTTACAGCACCGGCACTCCAATCCACGCTGATCATATTGTAATCACCGAGGCTGAGATACCGATCGCGGACGTTCGTGTTCACGCCATCGTTGCCGTTACTGTTCCACCCGTGAATGGTGAAGCGTGTGGGATGTGCCGGGTTGAAGTTGGAAGCCGCGATAGAGCCAGCGTTTCCAAACTCCAGCACCTGCGGTGTAGTTGGATTTGAGCGGGTAAACAGCCGAAAGATCAGGTCCTGTTCCGGGTTAAAGTTGGGAACGATCGACTGTGAATCGTCGGGAAGGGCGTAAGGATTGGTATTGACGAGATGAAGTCTTCCATCACTGTCCGGTACAAGATGCCAGTTGGCATTATCCACCGGAAGCGAGGCAACGAGAAGGAGCTGCGCAGCAAGCAGCACAAACGCTGGGTGAACCATTTTAATTCTACGAAACTAATAGCAACTGTGAATTTGCTCGAATGGGTCAACTCATTTTATAACCACCTACCCCGGGAGGTGTGAGGTCAAGATATTGCCAACATCATGATAGGAATTACAGGTAGGAGATAAACAATGCAACCAAAACATCACCCTGGTTCAGGTGGGAATTTCCAAGCTTTTTACTCACGTCATGATGATAGTTGAAATATGTTTTGAGATTTAAAGCCCACCAGTAAATGGAGAACAACCTATGGACTTTTGGATAATGCTTCTTGATAGGGTTTGCAATCAACGATTTGATTAGTAATACACAGAATTATTGGTTTTACGAATAGCAGGGTTGGAGGATTATAAATCGACCTTGTACCTCTTCCAAATCCATTGTGGCTTAGATATCAGTTATATTGAAAGGATCAACTACTTCCAAATTATAAAGAAATCAACTTCTTTAACTTTACTTTATTTAAGATGGTTTACATATTTCACTGAGGATATATGTTAGAATTTGTACAGTCCAGTACTTTTTTAGGCTGTTGAGATGTCTAGCCCCTGGACAAGTAGTGCCGTCATAAGAGGCCGAAAACTCTTTGTGTCTCTTTGAAACGTGGGTGCTTAAACTAACTTCTACAGTCTTCTTTGTTTATTGAACAGGATCCAGTTTACATTCCCGATTTACCCCTGGGCAAAAGGAGAGTTACCATTGGTGGACACAATGAACATGCCATTTACGCCACGGCCCTGGTTCGATGGTTGCCCACCCATGTTGGCATTACCCGTTGGAGTACACTGTCCAGCTACAATCTCTCCGTGGCTGGCGCAACGAGTTGCACGGAACCCAGTGGTCGTCGAAACAGACTCCGCGTACAGCTCGTGAGCACGCGAGTGGGCACAGTTACCAGACACATCGATACCACAACCCGGCTGCGAGCGGCCACCGTTCGGGTAGAAGTTAGCATCCGACAGAGGCGAATCGAATCCAAGCAAACCGGCGTTTGTAAAGATCGCTTCCGTGTACTGAGCGTCCCGTGGTGCCATAATGTCCGCATCCGAGAGCGAAAACAGCGGGCCGGCCGGATCCAAACCGACGATCGTGTTCAGCTGACCGTTCTGCAGCTTACCGGCATTACCAGCCGCATGGGCACCCAAGCTGTGACCGATCAGGTAGATATTGTTGCGAGAGGTACCGGTAGCCGACACGAGCGTGTTAACCATGCGCGAGATAATGTCTCCCACGGCGGCCACCCGATTGCGGGCAGCGATGTAGTTCGCGGTCTGCGCTCCCGCTCCCCAGTCCACTGCGATCACGTTGAAGTCACCGACACTCAGATAGTTCTGACGGATGTTAGCGTGCAGTCCAGACGTTTCGCCTCCGTTCCACCCGTGGATGGTGAAACGCGTCGGGTGCGAAGCTACAAAGTTGGAGTTCTGCACCGAGGCCGGATTGTTCCACTGCAGCACCTGGCCGTGGGCAGGATTGCGGCGTGTAAAAAGCCGGAAGATCACATCCGTCTCCGGGGTAAACAGTGGCTCGATCTCGCTTTCACCCTCCGGGATGTCGTATGGGTTGGTGTTGATCAGACGCAACCGTCCCGACTCGTCAGGAACCAACTTCCAGCTGTCGGCGGTAGAGGCAACAGCTAAAGGAAGGGAAAAAAAACGTTAACATCAACTGAGGAAATGCAATCAGTTGCCTGTTATTACCTCCCAAGAGCTGAACAGCCAGCAAAACGCAAGCAACAATCACTACCTTTGCCATGGTTCTACCGTATGACCGTGGACAGATGATCAAACAAAATCAGCTAATCGATCGAAGCTTTTATACCGGTTTCCATTTACTTATCTCCATGTTTAGCCAGTCCCTGGACGCATTATTAATCAGTTATCGTACTAAAACGTCACTTATGATATGGTTCTGTCCAAAAGCGTCATACAATTGGAATTGCTCGGCGTTTAACATTGAATTGACCCCCAGTACTACGTAAAATAATACTTCCTTATCGCCGAGTACGTGTCTGCAATCGTATAGCATGCGTCTGCAATCTTTATCGCGTGACCTGAGTGTTTGCGGCTCCTGGAGACTACATGAAGTACTAAGACTTGCTGTACTAAAAGCGCCATCTTGCCACACAAAACACGTGGTGTGCTACCACACCCTCTATTTTATGAACAAAACGTCACAATCGCTGCACACTTCCTCTTTTTACGCCGTTTGGCCACTACGACACTGTTGTTAGGTGCAAACTACGCACCTGCACCCAAATTTCCCATCAATAAAACAATAAATATCCGAGCCTCCCATGCGAGCGTGCGGCTTATCGAACGCAGCCCATCCGCGACTGTATCGAACAAATCGAAGTGCGCTGCGATTTACCTCAGCCGAGCAACAACAGTAGCACAGGACGCGCGGATAGTCGAAATCAAACATCTCCGTCATCCAAATTCTATGTTCCAAGGTGTCGTGCGTTTGTGGCCACTCGAATTCACTAATCACCATCAGGTGGCGATAAGCGGGGGACTCGATTGTTTTCGTTCTCGAAAACCGGGTTTTGTATTTTGTGGGTGCTATAAAACCACCATCCTAAGCTACGGATTGCTGTCAGTCAGATTAAACAGTCGACATCTGCTACCTGTTTCGCGATGTACAAGTACAGTGCTGCCGTTCTGCTGCTGCTCGGCCTAGTGGCTGCTGGTGGGTAGTTTTGTTTTGCTTCTTGCAGTGGCTAACGTTTCATCTTCCCTTTCTTCCATCAGCTAGCGCAGCTTCTCTGTCCGCTCCTGCCCCGGACCAATGGATGCTCATTCCGGACGGCAATGGACGGCTACATCTGGCCAACCTGAACCCGTACAACATCGACGAGACCGTGCCGGAGCCTCACTTCACTGCTGCCACCGATACGATCTTCCGGCTCTACACCCGCGGCAACCGTGATGCACCGCAGGTCGTAAAGCTTGGCGATGCCGGTTCGCTGTCTGCCTCGAACTTTAACCCGGCCCATCCGACGCGCTTCATCATTCACGGATGGAACAATGACGGTTTCTCGGAGGTGAACATGATCCTGAAGGATGCTTGGTTGGATCGAGGAGACTTTAACGTTTTCACCGTCGATTGGGGCGTTGGAGCACAGACTGTGAACTATCCGTTCGCTCGCGCACGTGTCGGTGCCGTCGGCAACGTGGTGTCCACGTTCATCAACTTCCTGCAGTCCAACACGGGCATCACCTTCGCCAGTGTCAGCATTGCAGGCCACAGTCTTGGAGCGCACGCCGCTGGCAATGCCGGTTTCTTCCAGTTCGGTCGTCTGAACACGATCTTCGGCATGGACCCGGCGCTCCCCCTGTTCTCGCTGGACAGCAACGATCGCTTGACGCTGAACGATGCGCAGTACGTGGAATCGATCCACACGAACGCCGGACTGCTGGGCTTCGATCTGCCGTTGGGACAGGCCTCGTTCTACCCGAACGGTGGCCGTACTCAGCCGGGCTGTGGCGTGGACATTACCGGTGCTTGTGCGCACGGTCGGGCCTACGAGTTCCTGGCCGAATCGATCGTGAGCGGTGGATTCACGTCGGTGCGTTGCGGCTCGTACGACGAGATTCTTACCGGTAACTGTTCCGTGCAGGGTGCCAGCCGGCCGATGGGCGGTGAGCCGTCCAACTTCGGCACCGGAACCGAGGGAGTCTTCACGCTCTCGACCCGTGCGGCGGCTCCGTTCTCTCTTGGATAGAGAGAATCAAAAGAAAAAAAAACACACCTCACTCATTCGGCACCATTTGGCGGGTTTTGTTTGTAATTGTAAAAATAAATAAGGCTTATATGTAAGCTTGATTAATTACTAACCTTTGACGTCAGTGGGTGACTTTTTTTGCGTTGAATGTAATCTGCTGATTTGGCAAATGCCCCCTAGGCATTTTATTGCTTTATCCCTGCGTCGTTTTATCAATAGCGGTATACCTTCTGGAAAGAGGCAACGGTAGCAAAGGATTAGATAGCGGGCGCTATCTTTTTCGGGGCTTAATCGCCTGATAGGTCCCCCCCAACTTGTGCGATAAAAAGGAGGTGCGTTTTCTCTTTCTTTGTCCTTTAAAAGAGTCTCCCGAGGGTCCGAACTGGTTCAGTCGTCACAAACATGAAAGTAGCTTCGGTGATACTAAGCGTTCTTGGGCTTGTTGCCTTGGGCAGCGCGGCCCCAGTAGAGACGCACCCGTGGGCCCTCATTCCGGATGGCAATGGGCGATTGCGTCTGATCAACGTTAACCCGTACGATGTGCCGAAGGGTGACAATGAGGTCGAGCCACTGTTTGATCCCGCCACAGACGTCGTGTTCCGGCTGTACACCCGTCGCAATCCGGTCCATCCGCAGGTGATCCGCTGGAACGATGCTGGTTCGGTGTCCGGCAGTAACTTCAACCCGGCCCATCCGACGCGCTTCCTGATCCACGGCTTCCTGGAGGGTGAGGACGCCAGCCTGCACTGGAGCATCAAGGATCATTTCATCCGCATCGGCGAGTTTAACATCGTGAACGTCGACTGGGGTGCAGGTTCGCAGACGATCAACTACATTGCCGCCCGCAACCGTGTGGGAGCCGTCGGGGAGATCATCTCGCGCATGATCAACACGATCGTGTCCGCAACCGGTGCGTCCCGCAACAACATCAACCTGATTGGGCACAGCTTGGGTGCGCACGTCGCAGCCAACGCAGGCAAGCACCAGAACGGACAGCTCAACACGATCATCGGCCTGGACCCGGCCGGACCTCTGTTCTCCAACGGTCAGGCCGATCTGTTCGGTGCGGACGATGCGCAGTACACGGAAGCGATCTTCACGAACGCGGGCTTGCTCGGATTCGATCAGCCGCTGGCGCACGCCAACTTCTACCCGAACGGGGGCCGCTCCCAGCCGGGATGCATCCTGGACGTGGCCGGCATCTGTGCGCACAACCGGGTGAACAATTTCTACGCCGAGTCGGTGTCGTCGTCTGTCGGGTTCCGGTCGGTGCGGTGCGCAAGCCACGCTGAGATTCTGGCCAACCGCTGCACGCCGAGCGGACCGAACGCTAACATGGGCGGTGAGCCGTCGAACCGTGGTCGTGGTGTATCGGGCGTGTACCACCTAACCACCAACTCGAACTCGCCGTTCGCGCAGGGTTAGATTGTAAAAGGGAGACTTATTATTTGAATAAATTTTGTAAAGCATTTTGTAAATAATGAAAACCATGTTTGGGACTTGAGGAAAGAAAGTTTTTGTTTTGCACGATCAATAAACAGTGACAACAAATACATCATCGCCCAAAATTCCAACCTTTCACATTTCGATGCAAGTGATTATCCCAACGCCAGCACCGTACAACAAAATTGCATACATTCAGGCGCACAAATAAAGAAAGTTCATATAACGTAGTTTCATTTCAAGCAAATTGAATTTAAATTCAAACCGTCGGAATGTGTTTCAGATTTCAAATCTACTGTCCAAAATCTCAGCGGTTTGTTTTGGAAATTTAAAGAGTCATATATTGTTTCCAAATAGAACATACCGCTAATTTCATTCACGCAAAAGCCCATTGAGCCATAATTAGTCCAATAACCACTTCAAATATATTGGTTAGTTACAGTTATCGGGCGCTACAACCGCTTCGCGGTCTTGGCCTGCTGCTACAAACTCCGAAACCGCTCACGGTCTCGCGCCGTCGTCTGCCAATCCATTATCCCGGCCTTGATGGCGGACGCCTCAACGCCATCCTCCCACCTCAGCTTGGGTCTACCACGCCTCCTCTGTCCATGTGGACGGCCTAAGAGGACTTTACGGGCTGGGTCGTCCGAGTCCATGCGTATGACATGGCCAGCCCACCGGAGCCGGGCGAGCTTAATCCGCTGCACAACGGAGAGATCGTTGTACATCTCGTACAGCTCGTCGTTGTATTGGCTCCTCCATTGTCCCTCCTCACGTATGGGGCCAACAATCCTTCTGAGCATCTTCCTCTCGAACGCGGCTAAGAGGTATATATTGGACTTTATCAATTAATCTACTAATTAATTAATTGATAAAGTCCAATATATTTGGACTTTATCAACAACAATTAATCTACTAATTCCAATATGGCAACTGAAACGGTTTCATATTTACACACCCTATCCGTATCATCTTTTTAACCCGGTGCTTGCTTTGCCCGTTGTCCAATTTGACAGCTGCGTGTTCGGAAACTTCCATTCATTCCGTCCATTCGGCGGGGTTCGTTCTTTCCAACCATTCATTTCGAAGCGAAACGCGACCCCGGACGGACGTACGTGTGTGCACCTCGTGTCTCTCGAGTAAAAGTGACCGAAAACAGTGAAATTATATGGAATTGTTTGAATGCGAAAAACAAACGCGTGCGAACTTGATTGGATTAGTTTGTCCGAATTAACCAGTGGGAAGTGCAAAAAGTGAAATTATTTAAACGTTTGTTTATTGTAAGTGTATCTCATATAGTTGTTGATAAAACCTGTTTTCGGCAGTTTTGTTGTCAATTGTGTAAAAAAATACAATCGAAACTGTGTACCACGTTAAAAAAGACGCCGGTTCCGCGTTCAAATCGTTCGGCGTCAGTAGGATTCCTGACGGCGCCGGTCTCTAACCATTCATTTCGTGTTCCTCCCCCAGTATGTGTGTGTGTGTGGACTGTGCTTCCTTCCGGGTGGTGGCGCGCGCTCAGGACATTTTAAACGAGCGGAAGGAAGGAACCGTACTCCGTCACGCTCTCTGGTCAAACGTTGCAACTGTCTCTTTCTTGCGCCGTGGGAGTGTGTGAGTGCGCGCGCGGGAGAAAAACAGGATCCCCTTTTTCACGTTCCCTACTGGCGCTCTAGCATAAGACACGGAAAAGAGGATGTGCGCCTGGGGGAGGTCTACGGTGGATGAAAAGCAAACCCCCTTGCACTGCCCCCCCTCCACGCTATACCTTTACCATGCGTCGTAAAACGGCACCCCGTTGGTAGAGGGAGGACCAACATATACAACAGTGGCGTAAAAAAATCGATAGCAAGTTTGCAAAACTTATGGACCGTTTTTTTTCTTTCCTGCTTCTGCTGGTGCCACTCCTTCTGCTTCTGCCTGGACGAACGGTGTTTCTCATCAAAGCGTTTTACGTTAAGCGTACGTTTTGCACCGTCCAAGAAGGCCAACCTACATACATTTCGATTCGATTCGCTGCAATCAAGGCGAAGAATGCGCTTTGGTTGTTTTTTGTTG
The DNA here is from genome assembly GCA_000349105.1 of Anopheles epiroticus. Lineage (NCBI taxonomy): Eukaryota > Metazoa > Arthropoda > Insecta > Diptera > Culicidae > Anopheles > Anopheles epiroticus. Next base: position 867,767 of record KB671487.1, on the reverse strand, counting down.
TGTCTCTTTTTTGCTTCACCCTGTAAGTGTATGTCAAAGAGCACAAAACAATCGAGCGATTAGAGAGAAATGCTTCTGGTTTTTGGTGCATCGTTTGAGACGGTGGGGATTCTTGGAGAAGGGAAAAGAAGGTAAATGGTTCAAGAATGGACATTTAAAAAACACATAATAGTTTGAAGAGGGAAGAAAGCGAAAGTGTAGGAAAGGTGGAAGAGTATTTCAACGGTTACGAGGCATCAAAATATTGATATAAAGTGTTTTAGAATTTTTAGGTATTGTTACAGATTCGTACAAGGAGCATATAATTATGAATAAGATCCAGCACAAACGCAGAATGTTTGTCCTCAAAATGTATTAAAGTAAATAGAGAATCGGGAAGTTGCCATCTTCAGAATCGATCTTATAACCTGTATAATGTGTGCCAGAGGTTTTACCGTGGCACTATGGGGCTTTCCCTGGGTTTAGGTGCTTTCACGTCTATTTAATAGTCTTTTGTCGCTTAGAATGATTATTTGTTTTCATTGCAGAACTAAACAAAAATTTGTTAAAAACGTAGAAGAAATGGAAAGAATGTTGCAGCACGACACAACTATTGACGTTCGATTGAGATAATATTCGCTCTTTCAAAAGTGCCAATTTACAACCTTCTGCTAACGATGCTAATGGCATATGTCTCGACAAGCAAGCCGCAGACACTTGTTTCTTCGAGCCCTCATTTTGCAGCTCGCTGTTAATGAACTCTAATCGAATCTAATGATAAGTAAGTTCTTTGGAGCATCGGCATCTGCAGAGAAGCTTCCCATCCCACCAAACCACATAACTCCATTCAAGTAGATAAATTGTACACACCATTCCCTTATCGGCGGTAATTAGTGCTTATGACACGCCGAAAGAACAAGCAGTGGAGTCCCCACCTCGGTCGAACAAAAAACAAGGGACGCAACCACAGCATAATTTCCTTTAACAAAGCGCCTTTCTCCATCCCCTTCCCCGTCCAGGACAAATAGAACGATTGTGAGGAAAAGTTTGAACAAAAGTCGGGAAACGCGGTCTTTAAACCGTAGCTGCCGTCCCTCTTTGAAGAAGGCGAAACTCAGCGCACCAAGAGAGCGCAGGAAGTAGCTCGACACAAAAGTGTACGGGAAGCTGCCATACTTCAAAACAAGGATGGCATCCCTGCCCCGAGCAGTAGCAGCAGCAGCTGGTGTACTCGAATCCTCGGTCGAAACGTGGTCGCTTTTGGTCCGGTTTTTGCCATTAGCACGAGCGCACTACCACATGGACTTTACCATGGTAACCGATACAACGTAGCAACACGGCTTCCCCACACATTTGCTGCTGGCCACCGCACACGCAAACAAACAGTGTGTGCAGCTTTCACTGCTGAGGCTGATGCTGCTGGGAGACGCCAGAATGGCTAGGACGATTGGGTTTTCCTTTCCTTATTCCTTCCTATTTTTTTATGGTGCTGCTCCAAACCCGAAGGACGAACGGATCAGAACGAATCCCTTCCGCCCACCAATCCGGATGTCGCACGTTCGGGATGCGTGCCGTCATCGGGATAAAATCCTCTGTGTGTGTGCTTGCGCGTCTGTATTGGTGTGGCCTTCGATCTTTGCACCACCACGGGTAGAGGGATTTTCTAGCGGCCCAGCAGCAGCAGCAGCATAAGCAAGCAGGATGGGGAACCAACATAAACATCGTATTACTCACCCGAAACCGCTGGCCGCCCTTGGGCATGGGAAGTTGGAGTGAACAGGAACGATGCCCAACGGTTTAGCGGGTCACTGAAAGAGAAACTGTATTCATCCCTGGGTTTGGTTTTTCTGGGGGGGGGGGAAGAAATCGCGGAACTGGGACAAAGGAAAGGCCCGGGAAAACTGGTAGTCTTCTTCCCATCCCCAGCGTAACCGTGCAGCAGCGATGAGTCATAAATTAAACTCGCAATAACTCCTCTCCCTTACGATTTTCCTTTTTTCACTCTCTCTCTCTCTCTCTCTCTCTCTCTCTCTCTCTCTCGCAGGACGATTCGTGCTTGTGGTGAAGGATTTTCCGTACGATTTGATTACCAGACGAACGGGACGAGAGGTCCGACGAGTGTTTTTTTTTTTTGCGCGCACTCATCTACTGCATCCCCGTCCTTGTGTGTGAGGAAAAATATATTTACACTGAGTGAAATAATTCAACCTGAGGTTGAGGCGTATTGTGGCAAATAGTGCAACTGCTGTCTGCGTGTATGTGCTGTCCTTTTATGCTGTTGTGAAGGTGTTAATTAACCAGTACAGTGGAAAACCGTGTTGTGGCCGATGAATTTCCCAGCACGGCCGGGTACGGAAACAAATTTGCGAGCGTGTTGGTGAAGCGTGTAATTTTGGGAAAAACCAATCGTTCCTTCGGTTTTGCGAATGTTTGTGAGGGAAAAGGAAATAGTTTTCCGGTTGAAAGTGAGTGATTTAGAATTCGTCGTTTTCCCAGTAGTGTTTACCTTTTTTGTGGAAAGAATTGATCCAGTGGGAAACATACGTTTACATTCCCAGCAAAGCAAAAGGATTAATCCAATCGATACGCGTCTGTAGTGGATGAGGAAAAAGGATTTTTATTCAACTGTTTGAATATCGTCTCTTTTAAAAATAACATCTTCAGAAATCTTGTTCTGGTGAGTAGCTCTTTACAATTGAATTTTTTACTCGTCCCAGTTTTGGCGTTTATTTCTCTCGCACATATCTGTATTTCTTTGTAGCAATCTTTCACTTCCTTCCACCTTTCGGTATCACTCAATTGCATTGCAATTATTCAACATCTCAGCCACGGGAACCATTAGAAAAACAGAATGGTAGAATGGAAAGGCAAAAATGGCAATACGAGAAACGGAAACCCACCGGCTTATACCCAACAAAAGAGCAGCCTGCAATTGAAATGGCAATAATCATTCGGCAGGCTTGTGAGATCATGAGCCGCTTTAGAGCCGTATCGAGACCGTTTCCGGGCTTTCTTTTTCCTTGCGGGCATCATTTTCCCCTGGGTGCAAAAAGCGGACCCATAACGCATCATGGGCAACAAAAGTTTCAATTGTAACGTGCTCGATGCGCTCGATTTACGCCTAAGAACGCCGTGTGTTGACCGCATTTTCCCATCCCGTGCCCGTGATCGTTCAGAACCTCTTATTTTGAGAACTGTTTTTACCTTAATCTTTTGCTTTGCTTTTCAAGACCGTTTTCCACTGCCCCGATAATGGGCGCGCAGTACAGTGGGCAACGATAATTTGCGGCAACTCATTAAACACACATTTATCGAGATGAAGCTCCGGCCCAACGGCAGGGTGCCCGCACCCTGGCGGTCCGCAATAACCGAAAAGCAATTTCGCACCAGATGGCAGCCAGAAACCCTGAATCTGGATCGAAGGAAGCGTTTTAGTTTTCCGCTTTTTGTTTCATTTGTTTGTGGAACATTTATTTCCCCAAAACGAATGCCCGAACGCTTCGTAGCCTCTTTGTTACCTTTTCCGTCCCGAAAATCCATTTCTGTTATTACATCTTTATTTGAATAGCCAATCCGGCTGAAATTGTGTCGGTCGTGTCCCGAGAGCGCACCCATCATCGATTAGCACACGCAAAATGGGAACGGTGGTACGCCAAAATATTGGCATAGTTTTATTTCCTTCTTGTTTCGGTGGCGAAAATTGAGTTTTCTTGAGCACGGGAAGAAACAAAGCCGGAACACAGAAACACTGTCATAGCTGTCATCAACAGTGTTTTGTTCTACCGAAACAGGGAGCTAGTTAGTTACGATGAGAAAAAGGGAAAATAATACATACACCGGGAGCGGGACACGGGGTTATAGTTCACCTAATTTCGGGCCAAACGCTGTTTTTTTTCGGTTTCTCGCCCTTCCGATTGGTATTCGTGCGCGCTGCCCCGATGTGCGTCAAACATTTGGGTCAATTTGGGGAATAAATTTGCTTCCGTGCCCTATTTGGCAATGTTCCCTCGGTGCGGAGGTATGTTTTATAACCAGAATTGAGCCTAGCAGTTGATTGCACTGGGAGGGCTTTTTTCTCAGAGGTTTGCTCTGCTCTGCGAACGGTAAAGTCTTATCGTTTGTTATGAAAAAATGTGCGAAATAATAGATAGGAATAAATTTTAATTACAGGATGCTGCTGTTGGCTGTGCTTTTTGCCGTTTCGTAGGTGTCAATTAAGAACACAAAAGCAGCTACTACCTGCATTCCACGAGGGCTCTTCTTCCTGCCGGAGAATGTAGATTCGACTGTCTCTTATCTAGCTAGTTTACTTTTTATTTTTGCACCTCAATAGAGAGTAATGAATTTACCCTCGTTATATGGTATGGAACCCTTGCATTTCCGGGAAAAAGCGTCCAACCAGCGTATGCTCCAGTAGTTGTGCGAGAAAGTAACACAAAACGAACGCATGAAGCGGTGTGTAGTTAATAGTGGTACAAAAAAGCCCTTCACAAAACTGTAGAAGAAGCTTCTACTACCATCGACCAACGCTCATCCACGAGGCAGAGTAAAACGTTATCGCGCATCGGAGGAGAGAAAATAATACGCGTTTTAAAAACCTTCCCCGATGCTCTCTCTCTCTCTCTCTCTCTCTCTCTCTCTCTCTCTCTCTCTTTCTCTCTCTCTCTCTCTCTCTCTCTCGCTGTTGCTGTACACGCTTCCCGTGTCTGCGGAAAACATTAAACCAATCTTTATCACGCAGCGTAAAGAAACTGGTTCTGTGCGGTGGGGGAACAAAAAACACGGGAGAAGCTCTTTGAAGGTCTTTCGGAGGAGGATACAGGAGTAAGGCAAAGGTGTTCAAAGTTAAAGTATATCAAAAAGCACGTGAGTTAGCCATCGCAAGCAAGCAGCAACGAACGGAGCAGACGCGCACAAAAAAGCGGGGAGAACAAAATCTTTCCCCAAAAGCAAGAAGTTAGTGCTTCTTGCTTTCTTGCTGCCCGTTCCGTGAGACGTTTGGACGTGAACGCAATTTTACCTTTTGCCGTGTGTTTTTCTCTTTCCTTTGATGCGCTTGTTTTGATGACTCGTAATCGCACCTCAAGCAGTTCTAGTAGAGCCAACGGAAAAAACGCCGCTTCATCGCGGTGGACGAAGATTTCTGTTGGAGCGGTTGTGTTTGTTTCCCCCTTTTGCAAAAGTTTGTAATACCTTAATCAGACGCATCAGACAGTTAGGAGCATCCGCAGTCATCCGTTTTTTTTTGTTTTAGTGTGCTTCGTTTCTTGTATAGTTGTTGTCAGTTTCCCTATCTATGCTGTGCTCCCATTTCATTTCTTTGAAGGCCAAACCAAACAACATACAAAACATGACTCATCTGATGGTTCTCGGTTGGCTGGTTCTTGCTACTACTAGCGCTGCTGATGATGATCATGACGATGAACAAACAACCGTCGAGTCGGGAAGCGAACGATAAAGAAAGGGTTGCTGAATCTGCTCGTTTCGAGTAGAGGTAACGAAAGGCCCCGTTTTTGTGTCTAAATTTCCACCCAGGAAAGCTTCATCATCATATCGCGTATTATTTAATGGTAACGGTATAGCAAAACTCTTCGCCCTGAGGGAGGCAGTGGGACGTCTGTACATGGCGCCACCTACACAAAACCCAGCGAATCGTGTCCGGCCGTTCGGGCTTGGAAGCACAGTCGCATAAGAAACTATAATTCCGCGTCGATTATGATTACGACGATCATATGGATTACATGCATAGGAGCCGCTAGAAGCCGAGCATTCTAGCAATCATTGCCGCCCCTCGGTATCTACACACCCTGGAGGGTTTTATTGAGCAATTTCTCAACATCGGTGCAGTTTAAATCCATCGTTTCATTTAAAAGCGAATTAAGTGGCCACCGATGCTGACTAGCGGTACGAAACAATGGAGATGACGCTAAACGCTGCTTCCATGGATTTCATAGACGCTTCTGCCGAACGAAAAGCGAAATTGAGTTGTTTAGTTTTAATGCCACGAATCAGCGGATGATTTGTCTGTTTCGTTTTCATTAATTATGACGCCGTTAGTTTTCTGTTTTCGGTCAACTGTGCGTTTCTGTTATCTTACCTCACGTATAAATCATCTCGTAGAGGACCTGAACGACAGCTGAAGAGCGTCTCAAGTGACGGAACTGTCTGTACGCTGTCCTCAACCGTCACTTCAAAACTGATTCGCGCCCACTCCAGCGTGTAGTAATGAGCCCAGGCTGTTTTGTATGTACCGTAGCTGCGTTTTCTCAGCCTAAACCATCACTCTTCAATTTAATCGCTTTTTCTTCACTAGACATCTTTAAAACCTCTGCCACTCTCTCTGTCTGTCTGTCTAATCCGTCAACGAGAGTTTGAGGCAACGTTCCTGGGAAGCCTTTCATTTTCACCCTGTTCCTGTTGGAGCACAATCTAAAATGCGTCAATTTGTAAGGTTATTGTAAGCGGAACCAAGACTTGCCATCGGTTTTGTGTGACCACTTGTAGGCGATTGGTTACACGCAGCAGCGATGAGAATAGTGTCTCATCGAGTCCCGAAAATAGTGCCGCTTGAATTGGTTCACCAAACTTTTATGGCTTTTCGATAAGTCGCTCAGTCACGCCCGTTACTTCCCTTCGTTTTTGTCGAGAGCGTCACTCCATCCAACCGTAGCTATCCAATGTAGCAGAACTAATCTCGGGATGACAGTTTCTATCGGTTTGTTGATTAAGCTATAAACCTGATCTTCCCGGTTTCGCCCTCAGCACTTTAATTGTCCAGTGTTTCAGTTTTTGCACATTAACATAATGGTTTTCACAAGCCTTCACAAGCCTGAAATAGACAGAGGGGGCCTCTATCTCTGTAGACTACATCTAGACTTGAACGAGGCGTACGGCGTGTCTTATAAATTTCAGAACAAGCGCTACCGGAATGTGGAACGTCTGGGCGCAGGAGCAATGTCAGGACTCGTGCAATCTTTATGATGAGTGCTCCGATAGTCACGGGCAATTATCATTCCTGACAGCACGACGGCACGAACCAGCATCACCCACGCTGCAACGCTTGTGTGAGAAGCGAACGGAACTGTCTAAAAGGAATGCACGGGATACGGTACCGTTCCCGGGGACGGCTTTGCCGCTCCTTCGTTTTGCCTTGCGATGAGACAAATGGGATGGAAAATCATGATTCTTGCACTGGAAAGATGTTTTTTTCCGTGTTCCTCCGACACACGATGAGATGCTGTGGCGCACAAGCATCTCCAGAAGAAGTCATTTCAAGGGTTCTTCGTGCAGATGTAAACAAACCGTCTAGAGAGCGTGCTGGAGCTCCCCCGACTTTGACAAGGTTTTGCATCTCGATACTAGGATGACAACGTAACGAGATCCCCATCTCTGTCCTCTGTTTGTGTCCTCGTGTCTTTAGTTCCACTTTGATGAGCAAGAACAAGGGCTACCATCCCTTCCGCACTAGGAAGCCTACTCTACTGGGTAATTGACACGTGAACCTTTTTGTTTCCTCGGTGTACGCAATAGCACGGTGCAGCCCATTTGCTTATCTGTGCTTGTTACAGAAGCTTTACGACGTTTGAGATGTGTTGAACAGATTTTTTTTCCCTTTCAACGCTCCTAATTACGGCGAGTTCTCGGGTAGCAGACTGTAGGCCATCAGTGAGAAGGCCTGATGCCTTGTTTTCGATTTCTTCACGTTCATATGGCAGAACTAATTCCGGCAATTGTTTTGAAACACCTTCAGCTTCCAGTCTCGAGCCCATGCTGTGATGCCGTATGTAGTCTCGTGTTGCATCTTTGTCGAGAGACATGTGTCATCGAAAGAACGATTCTTTCATCACCAGACTGGAAACCGAGTGGTGTTCTCGTTGGTTCGATTCTTTTTCACTGAAATTGTCTAGAACAATAACCATCGTATCAAATCGTGCCCGAGCAAGAAGAGAGTCATTCACCGCTTCGAGAAGATTTTTTTTGACTTGCGTTCTATTTTTGAGAACTCCTTCCTCCGGGGCGACATTCGACCGATTCGCTGATGAATCAGTTGTTTTCCGCTCAATTGATGTCAATTGAGATTGCAAAAGATCTGTCAACGGAACTGTTGATTGTAGGACATCATCCATTTCCCCTCTCGGGGTTTCTGGGAGTGAACCATTGATAACCTACAAAAGAAGCGAACAAAATAAATCGATCTGTTTGTAGTTTCGGCTCGCGGGGCAGCTTAATTATTTAATGGCTGAAGTGTGCCATATCATATGTTCACTGCCATTCATGGATGGCACGTTAAAGACCTGCTTTCGTCTCTGTTTTGAGTTGTGGTATAAGACATAAATACATTTATTTCCACGAAAAAAAAGAAGACCAGCTTTAAGCGACAAAAAGGAGGTCAACAAATGATAATCACATCAGTGTGCTGCTTATGGTGGAGTAACTGGTGCAGTGACAGCGTTGCATCGCCTCGTTCCTTTCACTTCGAAGCACCGTAAAGCGTAGAAATGAAGCATGATGATGCATACATGCTCAAATGCCTGCCGCTGAGAGCAAGGTGTAGGCATAAGCGAATTCCAACTTCCCCGAGTCATTGGTGGGCTGAGAATGCATTAGGTCATCGCCTTGTGAACTGAGCGAACTTGGAACTTGGAAGCATGAGTCAACACACGCTATGCTCCATGATTGTCGAAGCTTTCGTGGTTCTAGTGTCGATCGTGATTCTTGCACCCAAGCACGACTCCTTTCACCGCTGGAATGTAGATGCTCTTGTCCATCAAGAACGCAGCACAAACAGAAAGGCATACCCGGAGCCATCGCAAGAATATTGTGCTGCAAGCGCTTGGGTGATGGTTGGAACGCACTGCCCATGCAACGGTTGATTGATTCGTCGAGTCTTGGGAGAGGAGTCAGCCCAGCGACCGGTTCTGCATACACGACGAACACTTGACAGCTCATCACTGTGCTTAGACTTGACCGGTTGGAGTAACTGGAAAGCCTAATGGGCATGTGTGTGCTTGAAAGCCTCCAAGCTCCAAGTTCTTTAATCGGTTAGAGCACCCAACCGTTAGGTTTGTAGCTAAGAAAACCAAGCCAGAGGCGTTAGCTTAAGAAAAGTTCCAGTTAAAAAGGTGTCTGGTACATACAGAAACTGTCACTACATTTCTTCCTCTGGACATAGACAATCCTTGCTAATTGGCAGAATGATGCAGCGAACTTCGTAATCCATCGATTTACTCTTAATTAATCACTCATGCAACGTCTGCCGAACACGATAACCTCCCTTCTGGAGGCTTTATCTTCTCGTCCCCAAAGAGAGGGCGACAGTATGGCGTCGATTATGACGTGAAAGATGAAACGATCATTACGACGCTGACGAAACGGGGGAAAATCAATCTCCACCCATTTCAGTGTCCAGCCTCCCGGTATGAGTATATAAAGGGAAGAGAAAGTCTAGCGTGTGGATCCATTACATCCCATCGATTTAAAGCGTCGTACCCCTTTATATTCGTTAATGAACTTCACCAGATAGGATGGACAGTATCTTCATTTCGCTTCTCCCTCCGGTACCAGCTCACGTCAAACACTCACGTTTGTGTTAACGGACATTCTTGTTCCAGCGGGCATCCACACGCGCGTAGACGCACTGGTTAGCGAAACCATCCGTCATCATTGCAAACTTAACCGTCACTTAATTGATGTGTAAATATTTGTGCTCGAGATAAATTTCATGCCGCAACGGCCAGCGCCGGACAGCTTCTCTCGAGCGCTCCTGGGGGGAGCAGGATGAGGATCGCTCGAAAGACAAACATAACCACCGTAGGAGGGTGGTCGATTAAACAAACGTTTGAACGAGAGCATCGGAGGATTGGTCTGGGCCAGTGGGACCGGTTTTTGTGAATAAACAGCACTGGGTGCGGTGCCATATCTTTGACCTGAAACTGTTGGCGTTAGAATGCAAGCCGGTCGGGTGGGATTTGCTGTTTCCAATGTCTAAACACGATTGTTGGAAGGTTGGCATATTGTTTTCTGCATCAATACAAGTGGAATCCTTCTGGTTTCCAAGACGAATTGATTTTTAAGGCAAAACTTTCATGAAATAATAAACATAAGATGCTTACCTAGCGTTTTACGACCCAAGAATTGACCTTGCTATTGGGCATCGCCATATATAACACACCATTCAAATTATGACAGATGTCAAGCAATCCCACGCGAACCAAATCGATCGACACAGATGATTCTGACGTCAGCCCCGGGGCAGGCTAATGTAAACGTCTGCCCACTTTGATCGATATTCATGAAATCAAAATAATCACCTCGGTTTAGGAGAAGGGAGACTATCGTTCTACCGACTGCGACGACAGCCTGACTTTGACTTTCAGAGCGCATTACGTTTTTGTGCTTTATTTATTTCTCTCCACCTAATTGATTCTCATCCCGTTTCATCAATAAAACAGGCGTAATGAAGATCGAAGCGAAGACATTGGTCGGTACTAAAAATGGCATGAATTTTAACGGCCTTTGCACTGCCAAAAGCTATAAAGTTTTAGTCCTCCACTGAAGGGGCAAGGACGCAACGCTCCCAATACCAATGGGCCAGCCACCCAGAGCCAGCGTGAGAAGAGTGACTTTAAGATCAGTTTAGATGCACTCCACGAAGGAGAGCCACGACGTCGTTGGGTTATGACATCATCATTCCCGTTCGTTAACCGGTCTTCGCTTAACTGTCTTGGAGGAGCGCCCATCTGAGATGCCGGGTCCGGTTTGTTTTTTTGCTGCTATCGTCACTGTCAGCGTGCTGGCGAATAATAATTGCATGCGCCCAGTAAGTGAGAGGACGCGGCGCGTAAAGAGGGCAAATCGGGGACATTGCCTACATGACGTCTTCGCACGGTTGCTGCGTGGAAGATGAAAACTGATGTTGCGTTTTTTGTTATTCGCATGGGACAATATATGTAAAAATAACATAACCTTTCATGCGCCACGACGGAAGGGGAAGAGCACAGAAGAACAGGAGGATCAAGACGCCGGACACATGAAATATTAGCTACAACGAAAAGCAGCAACCTGAACGACGCGCAGCACAACGCTCAAGCAACGGCAAAGTGGTCAAACGGGATGCAAAAATAACAGTCGAAAAGGAAGAGCAATTTAAATTTAAACTGCAACCCGACCACCGTCCACCGGCGGAATCTAAAGTGTGCCGTCGGTACGAGCCGGCAAGCTGAGAAGTTGCATAAACACTGTGAACAATCCAATTCAACGCGTTACGAAAATCCGCACGGAACAACAGCGGACAGCAGAAACGCACCAATTCTGACCCGGATGACCCTGAGCCAGAGTGGATCGTGGTGATGTTGATTCGCGAAAACAAAAAAAAGGGAATACATTTGCGTGATCTTGTTGTCCGTATTCTTCGCCACAGTTCGCGATTGTCTAACTAACCGCAGCCGTTCGAGGTGGAGAAGAAAGAATTAAAGAAAACGCATAATTTTGAACTTCATAGCATCGTTGAACGGTTGCTAATGGGCGAGCGTTTAGCTCTAATCGCGCGCGAGAGAAAGAGAGAGAGCAAGTGTGGTTGGCTTATGTTTTTATTTGGCACGACAAACAAAATGCTTTAATGCTTGTTAATGGAGGTATTAAGTAGGGTAAAGCAGTGCATTAAAAGGTAGTTTGTGAGGTGTCCAAATTGTCGCATTTTTGCCGCTTTATGTGGAGCAGATGAACCAACCGTTATCAACCGACATGACAACCTGATTATATTGTTGCATTGATTACTATCGTTGCGATTCCATCTGTCAAACTGTCAACTGTCACATTAGGGGCGGAGTGGTGATTTTAGCACCCAACTCGCCTCTAAAGCCGTGAAAAGGCGCACCGAGAGAGGTCACGGAACCTGAAGGATGTGCAGTTAGCAAAGAAAAACTGTCTTTTGCAGCTTTCTACCCAAACGGACGACAGCCGCGGCACCGCAAAGGCAGGCGCAACCGAAACCGCCGCCACAGTAGATGCGATTTCATTTTTGCGGTTTCGTCTGAGCGGCAAAAAAGAAGAATCAACTTCAAGCTCGGTACAGCTTTCCACGAGCTACCGTGTGAATGGAATGTACCCGTCAGAGGGTGAACGCGAAAAAAAAGAAACTAGAACAAATCTCTCCTCCCCTTCCTTCCCCGCGGATCCCAACCGCTGCTTTTCTTTGCCTTCACTAAAGGTAACAAGAAAGCACGTGTGAATCGAATAACGGCGGAAGCCATGCGGGAACAAATAGGCGGAAAATGACATTAGCGGTGTGCAGATTTGCACGTTTCACAAGATAGCGTGTGTGTGTGGCTGTGTGAGAAAATGCTTCTTCGTTGGTATGTATGTTCGATTTGAAATGGTGCTAGTTGCCGGTGGTAAATAATTGAAATTTATTACCACATCGTTGCAAATGAGCTCGAAAGAGAATAGAAAGGGACATTGAAATGCATAAATTGAGAATCAGTTTTTTAAGACAAATTGATACATCTTAGATTCACATCAGTAACTATGCAAGAAAATTGCATTTCTTTATATTATTTAGTTTAGATATAGTAGAACTTCTTGTTATAACGAACTTCTAGGTAATGTCGACAATTTCTGGCTTACTTTACCTATATCACATAATTGAATGGGTACTAACAATTCCAATCAGATTTGAGTAATAATGATCAATTAAAGCAAGTGAAAATATCTTAAAAAATATTTCGGATGGACCAGAAAGTAATATCTCTGGACATGACTTGGGAGATAAACCTCTCTGTTTCCTGTTTAAACTACATAAGATACTGAGAGAATAGCTTATTCATTGGCGCAATATTCAAGATTCCTAAAAGCAACAATACTGAAAAAAACTTTTATTCCGTCATTGGTTCTAAAGTGGTCAGTCCGCTCTTATTATCTCTTATCCTATTAGTTTACATCATCGTACCACTAACTTGCTGTTTATGACGTTTACTACTAGTGTTAGATGGAGCGTGACCATCTTCAACTTTACTTTCAACTTGATCAACTTTAATTACCATCTTGTATAAATTTACAGAAGATCTGCTCTGTTATCATCAGCCCAAGACCTAGTGCCAAATGGGGCTAAAACTAGTAAAACATAATAAATGTTCTTCTCGCTTTATAGCGAACCCTCCCCTTTACTCAACCGAACGAGCGGTAAAATCATAAAAGTAAATGAAACATCATAAAATGTTCAATAGCATCGAGGCAATGATCACCGGAACTCCGGAGCCCGAAGCACACTCGCTAGCAAACCAGCAAAGCGGGCAAAATTCAATCCACACGACCAAAGCGCCAACGCCACCATCAGTCCAATGATCGTTCCGCGAAGATAAGGGCCATAACATTTCAAACACCATCCGCTTCTCCCTTTTTCCCGTCACGCCACGGTACGACGCGATCGGTTCGGATAAATCGAAATCATTTTCTGCATCCAGAAGTGTGTATGCAGGAAGGTCTCACATCTCGTACCGCACCGCAAAAACCTAGCGAAGCTGGCAGGGGCAGGCTTTGTGGCGCTTTTTCCGATACATTTTCCCTGCCACGACTATTTACGAGGCTGGCTGTATCCAATTCTAAAACCGCATCCTTTGCGGCATTAAACGAACACGACGTCGCCGTTGCCGTTGCCTCGCTGTGTGGAGCGGAGAAATCGATCCGTTCTTCACGCGCGCCAATAGAACTTCCACGAATCCAGGAAATGTAGAGCCACGACAGGCGCCAGCCTTTTTACTTACAATGGAATCGTATATCTTACTTTCACGTACCGGAGCCTTTCGCTTCACCGGTGCAAGAAGAGCGCTATTTAAATAGCGCCAGTGTTGAGCGGCCCCCTATTCCCAGGTAATTCCAGAGGGGGGGGCAACAAGCACCCAATCCAATCAAAGTATTTGGTGAAGAAATTAATTTCCCGCAGCCCTATTAATTGGGCTTCGGTTGAATGGGGGGAAGACCAAATAATCTCTATTTAAATTAAATATTTAATACCACACTGCGAAGGTGGCGATCTGGAAGGTGAAAGGGGTTTTCTGACGGCTTTTTCCTTCTGTGGCTGGGATGGCGTGTTTGGTGGTATCGTCTATCGATCCGCGGTGCTCCAGCAATCAAGCTGGGCCTGCATACCCGTGTACTTGGCCTACGGACCGTGCTGAAGGCAAAGGGCAAACCTACCAGCAGCAGCATTTTGCTCTTGCATGTTGGCCCCGGTAATGAAGGTGAAGGTAACGTTTCAACCCCGTACGCTCAATCACGATTCATTGGCTTTAATTTAGAACTAGGGCGTCGTACCCGTGGGAGGTCTACCTTGCATCGGGATCTTCTTCGTTTTGCCGGAAGACAACGATGGAAATAAAAATGCTGAAAAAGAGTATTTTTAAAACTGATGTATGTGTGTAGTTAAATGGAACAAAGAAGCTTGCCGCATTGCAGCCTATTTAGTATTCCAGTCGCGAGTATTCGTGTTCTAACAAGCGAACATAGCACTACAGCGGTTCTTTGGAGCAAGTACGTGAGATGAGCTATGGTAAAATTTATTGCAAAGTACATGTTTAACATATTGCCAACGTTCCATTTCGATTTAATGTCTTTAAAAAATTTACTAGTTACGATTCCAACTGGGACATCGTGCATGTATTCACCTCACTAAAAGGAATTGAGAAACTTTTTCCCTTTTCCCTTGCGGTTCAAAGTTTACACCTAACCCGCAATGTGTGATCTACAGCTAAGGCTTTTTCTTTGGCCCAAGAAAAAGAGTGTCATAAACCGCACTTAGTAGCTTGGTAATGCCATTGCCGCAGGCAAAATTGCAAAACAGATCACATTGCAGACACCTACCCTTATTGCAACCGAAGACGTTATACTTGAAGGTTTGATGTAACGAAGAAAACAAAAAGGTCTAAGATCCTGCTTTCCTCCATTGCTGTTTGTTTGTCAGGACCTACTTGCGTCCTTCTGTTGCGCTTCACATGCCTGGTAAGGACCGGCAGAACCCAGAACGACGAAACAAAACAGAGCAGTAAGGTGTTGTTGTTCGCCCTGGTACCACACATTCCGGCCGGGCGTTTGTTTGGAAATGCTTTTTATATTGCTTCGGCGATTTATTTTTCATAAGGCTCTCCCGCTTGCGCGCCCGCAAGGACATTCGCTGCCACTCACGAGTTTTTGACACGCGAACACAGCAAACGTCCCTGAACCCTTGGTAATACGCCCGCATGTACGGTGCTAATAGCGCATTGGGCCTCGCTTCTGTTTATTTTTTTGGTTGGCAGAGAAAAGAGTGGAAAACTGCCGAAACATGGCATTTTGCAGGCGGCTGGGAGGGGGAAAGAAACGGGAGATAGGAAGAAGGTGTATTTATTTATTCAACGTGTTTTATATTATGTTTGCTTCGGTCCATACGCAGTAGAAGCACGGCCGGGGTCATAAGGATACCTGTGCACGTGGAGCGCGTTAGCAGTTTTGACATTATTGACAGCCGTAGTGTATGTACATCTATCGTTCCCTATTCTGGATAGGGTCCAATGTTTTATCGCTTCCATGTTGGGAGTGATAAAATGTACGGTAACGGTTTGAAAGCTATTAATTTCTAGCATTACACCACACCTTTGCGAAGATATGGTTATCGTTACATCTTTGACATTTTGTTGGTTCCATTTCCGATCACAGTTACAGGGTTTTTATTTATTGAAGTTCCTCACTCTAAGAGGTTTCCCTGAAATTAAACGAAGAAGATGACGTGCAGAAATAGCTTTGAAATCATTATTCATGGTTTTCACCAATTTGTTGAAACTTACATTAAGAATTGACTATTCTTTAAAGCTACATTTAACATGGAACAAACAAGACCATCAAAACACAAGAACCTCTGTCATAGGTTTCACATAATAAAATTAAATTAACCCTACCTTTTACCAACCTTTAAACAAGCGACCAAATTAAAGCTTATCAGTGCCTTGTCCCGTGTGCCTTTTATGCTCTACATACCCAGTAAACCACTTGAACCGCTCGCAACTCAACAGCTTAAAAGGGGACGGGAAGCACACGCCGAAATGAATTAATTATGGCATATCACGACAAACAGCTTCTTAATTACGTTTCGGTATCCCATTTTTCCTCTGCCTTTCGTCGACTGCCAAATAATTCGTTTGCCCAAATTTGCTTTTAATAACTGCCGGGTGAAAATGGTATTTGCGTACCGGCTAAATCAAACTCCCTGAGATGGGATGGGAAGATGGGCCTTACTCCACGACAATCGGCATGCTTTTCCGGCTCAGAATCTTTCCTTTTCATTCTCTCTCTCTCTTCCCTCTTAACCATCTTCATTACACAAGCAGAGTTAATAATTAAATAAAATGTTCAACCATTTTTCATGCTTTTAAACATTCGCTCTGGCATGCTGCAGGGGTGCTGCTTTCTTTCAAGATGCAAGACGGATGCCCTGAAAATTGCCCAGCAAAAAGGCCACGGACATGCCAAGTTTAACTGACAGGCATTGCGCACAAATGCGATAAATCAATTAACTCGACCGACCGTTTACTCTGGCGTGCGTTGAGAGTTTTGTTTTTGTTTGGTTGGGTGTGTCAGAAAGTGTGTAATGCTTAGTCCTCCGGAAGGTATTGGATGATGTTTTTACAGATTGTTTTAATCGTGTTTCAATAAGGAATGTAACATATTAAACCAAAAGCATCTAAAACCGTCTTAAAAACCTTTTCGAATAAGGCATAACTTTTCCACGCACCCAACATTTCCTTTCTCCATCTTCTCCATGAATAAAGCCAACCGTAAGAAACGCACCTTGTTTAAGAAACGCTTGTTTCAGCTCGTCATTTCTTGCTGCCTTTTCTTCATTACACTATTTTCAATATCATACACTACCTTCCAATTGTCATGCTCTGCTCTGTCCGCCCTGCAGCGGGAGCATACCTCGAATCCGGAGGGAAAAGGGCAGTGAACCAAACAAAAACAACGCAGAAAGCACCGCAAGTACACCCGGCGGGACTAGAAACGGGAACGACCAGTAGCTCTCCGCGTTCCACTCTGCGGTGAAAATTTAATTACGCTGTACGAACTACTAGCCGTTGCTGCCGTGTTTTCCTTGCCTTTCTTCCTTTAATGTTTCGCTGCCTTTCGGGCCACGGTCTGACGGTCTGAAGGCCGAGGCCGCCGGTGATCCATTGACAACCGAGCAGCTCTCAGCTCTATGCCACGGTCTCACGTGAAGGTTTCAACCATATCGCTTATCGCGTTGAAAGATATGTGGAGAAAAGGCGCCGCATTCTTCTGGTGCGTCTCGAGAGCGTCCCGTGATGGGCAGAGTGGCAGGCCAGCCAGTCAATGGGTCGACCTACTTGATTTACACCAATTAACTTTCTCTTTTGCTCGGTTGAAGCAGCCCCGCTCGCGGCAATACTTTGCCGATGTGCGCGATGGATGATATTGTATCGCGAAAGTTTCGTTTGCTGATTGGACGCTTTTTTTATATGCCGGAAGATCATACATCATTTGACCTCGAAGGGTGGGGGGTTAGTGTTGCTAATAGCACCAGCTGATCTATGCTTCTCGAAAAGAAAACTCCCCGCTGGACCATCAATGGACCTTTAAAAAGAAGCTTGCAGCCGGGCGGACAATAGGCATAATTTAATTATCACATTTACATTAGACACCTCGACAGGAAGCGGAACATAATGCGGAACAGAGGAGAGAATGCGACCGTACAGGTGTGTGGTTGCCACAAAACGTTCCCAAATTAAGACACCGGATAAACGCACTCTTCCCCCTTTCCCCAATTGGGCCGTTCAGTGATGAACCCTCCCCGCAAAAGTGCTCTATAGAAAAATAGCATAGTAACCTTTTAGTAAGGTGCTATTTCACAGCTTTTTTTTCGTTCTTCCTCCGAGGTTTCAATTTCCCCGGGCTAATACAGCTCGAACCCTTTCCGGCGAGCGCTACCAGTGTACGTGCCTCGCCGTGCTTTTCATCCATTTAGCGTCAGTTAGCGTCAGCGCCTATTATAGCTCGCTCCCCCCCCCCGTTCGGCAGGTGGTATCGTAAATGGATTGTATTGCTTCTGGGTGGCTCTACCCGAAAATGGGAAGGGTTGCATTCTCGATTCTGGCACTCAACACCGGCACCGCACAACAATGCCACAAAACCGCAGCGGGAGAGCTTTCCGGTCGGTTGGCATCTTTTGGCACCTGGGAAAGGAAAGAATGGCCATTGTGCGCTTGCGGCACAATCCTTTTTCCACACACAAAGCGCGGGAAATGTGGGAAAATGCTGCTGGTAAGCTGCTGGGGAATTTGAATTGAAAACTAGAGCAAACATTCCAACGCATTCGTCATCTTCATGTGTCTAAAATGGGGCCGCTCATGTCATCCATTAGAGGGGGCAGTCGAGAAAGACCATATCATCTTGCCTGGAATCTCATGAATCATGCTCTGGCTGAGGCTTATTCATACCCAGAAGATTCTAGTTGATCTTGGGACGGTTGGATGTGATTACACCATTTAATGAGAGATTGTTAATGTTGGGATTATTGCTACAGGAGGCATCTCAATCTTGTAATCTCTCGAACCATTTCTTTACCACTCTGTTGACATGTCTTATTTTTAGGTTACGCTCTTATCAGCGTCCAATAAAAAACCGCACAAAGGTTAATGGGGGAGCTGTAAAGCCACTGGAAGGGGCCGAGCAGCCAAAACATTCTACTTTAGTTATGCAACCCCGGAGTTGACATACATTTCAGTATGTAGCTTATCAATTTCAGGTTGAGATTTTTGCTACTCGACCGGAAAGGCGGAATAATCGAGATGATTTACAGTGACGCTTGTTGCGAAATGTCACCATCGTGACCCTGTGATACGTGTCGTGGAGTCCGTCCAACCACGCTGTAAAGATGTCGATGAAATTAATTAAAATTTAAATTAATCGATATAACCTTCGCACGCTCAATGCGACCTCGGTCCACACAAGGCGGAAGAAGAAGAGATGCCTCCTTCTTCTTCCTCTCTTTGTGGTCTACCATCACGATCTCATCTTCGTGCACGGCTTCTCTATAATTTTAATCTTAAATGCCATCCATTCCCGCTTGGTGTTTTTCATTATACACATTGCTTATCACACCAGACCCGGCGGGGTTCCATTCAACACAATACCCATTAGGGGCTCGCTCTCTCCCCGCTGGGTGGCATAGTGTATCTTCGGCGAGAAGTAACGTCCCCGCTCACAGCGGACTCCAGATTCCAGCTCCGCTACACCCCGGAAGGGCATCGATTTATGGTCAAAGGTGGCACCCGTACCGGTGGCTTCCTTCCCCGAGCAGCGAACCCTCGGT
The DNA here is from genome assembly GCA_000349105.1 of Anopheles epiroticus. Lineage (NCBI taxonomy): Eukaryota > Metazoa > Arthropoda > Insecta > Diptera > Culicidae > Anopheles > Anopheles epiroticus. The sequence continues at coordinate 848,434 of KB671487.1, read as the reverse complement.
CCAGATGCGAACCGGATTATAACCCGGTCCGAAGAAAGGCGACCCAGGCGTTCAAGCGGACACACATCCTGTCCCGACCTGCAATGCCTTGGCGCCCTGAAACACTACCTTCTGAACTCGCCCAGCCAAACCAATTCCTATCACGGTACAATCAATCTCGGAACCGGGAGAATGTAAACAATCGACCAAGGGAATGAAAGGGCCAATTCGAGAAGGGGAAGAACGAAAGTGTGGATAGGTAAAATTTTGATCGCAATTTTTGCGGCTCAAGATAAACCGAATGCCGTTGGAGTTCGGTGGCAAACATTTACCTAAAGGGCCCTTTTTGAGCTGTCGAGGGTAGCAAGACAAACATTGAAGCTTTGGAGGGAGCGTGTTTTTGTGCCAAGACCCACAAGTATGATGTATTAAAACTCTGTTTCTTTTCTTCTCTTCTTTAGGTTATCCTGTTGCTGTAAAGTGGATCCACTCTTCAAAAAAAGGTAAATATGGACACAGCGCAGCGCTCACATTGTACTTTTCAATATTTATCTAGCCATCCCGTCCATCGCTAGGGTGTGTTGCAAACCATCAGCCAATTCAGCCGCGATTCCATCTTTTACCCCCTGTCAGAATTAGAACATCTGCACAATAAAATCCGACATTGACACACATAGAATGGACAGCATCTGGTAGGCGTGAACAGTACCGTGGCGCAAACCATGGACGATAAAAATCAGTGTGCTTGCCCAATTCTGTTCATACCGACCATTTGGTCAAGCGTCGTCACACAATTCCGGCAAACAAACGGGGACAGTCTGCAGTGCGGCTTGATTCGATAAAATCGGACACCGTTTGGACATTGGCACGCTTTTCTGGCACGAAATTCGATTGCTCTAGAAAGACGTCAAGAGATTTGGTTCATGTTCCTTGGTATCTCTCCATCTTAGTGACGCTGTAAATGTCCATAACAGGGCGAATGTTTACAATGAGACTAGATCCGTTTTACAGAGCTATAGGATCTGATTTAAAGATGTTTCTGGTACTGAAGGGCAAGTTTTGAACAGCTCTGCTTTATCTGGACGAATCTCTTTTTCATAAATTGTATCCAATAGTGTCCAATCGACTCTATCAAATAGTGGGTTCCTGGCAACTTTGTTGCTTTACTTCTCACTGAGACTGGGACCATGCCAACCAAAAACCATATTTTACCCCCCGTCAAATATGCACCAGCCGTGTCAGCAAACAGTGGATACGGCGTTTCCCGTTCGAAATCGAATTAAAGTTTTATGATTCAACAATTAAATCAATAGTCCAACCGGAACGAACGATACAAGAGAAAGGGCCACAGCCTGTGCGGGTGCATCCATGTACGTTCTGTATTATGCAAGTCCGACCGACCCAGCTGTCTGGGGTTACGGTAATCCCTCTCTTATTTTGCCTTTCGCTTCAATGCGCCGTTATATGCAACATAAATCATACATTTAATGCCACCCGCGCCCTCAACCCATCCCGCTTTTAGGCTGACACGAGGCGCATAAGAGAGCGTTACTTCACTTCGCCAGAGTCTTCCTTTCTGTCGTGTGACGAAACCCCAAGCCCCCAAGAACGGTAAGACACATCCTCCGTTTTATGTCTCAGTTTAAATTGCTGACCAAAGAAGATGTTTGCGTAATGTGTTGCGTTGTACCAGTTCTTGCGTCTCCCACCCGAACCCAGACTCTTGCTTTCTCCATCAGGATCTTGTGTGGACAGGATTGTGGTTTACCGAGGAACATCACACAGAGGCACAGTGTTGTGTACTCGTCGCCATTCGGTAGTTGCAGTTTGCATTCCACCGATACACGTTCGACTTTGGCAGCCCGGAGCACACACACACACACTCCATGGCCCATCAGGCTTAACACTTTCGACTTTGATGACAAATAAATTCAACCTAAATTGAAGTCAATTGTTTATGTGCGCTTATGAAGTGTGTGCGCAAATACTCTCTTTGACGATTGGACGCTCCGCCGGTTACCTCGGACGGTTGGCGCATTGTACTGTCGGGAATCCCGGGCACTATCCGTTGGGCAGTGAGTGTGGTGCTCCCGAGACCGGCACTAAATTGTAGCAAGTGTCCTCAACTTACCTCTCCTGCATGGGGTTCTCCTGTGCGGGTTGGTACGTAATCGCTCTAATCGTAACTGTCAGTACAACGCGCCAAGGCCTGGAGCTCTGTTGTCGAGTAGTGGAATCCGTCGTCGGCTGTGGTTGATTTACATGTGCAAGCGACCAGTTTAATCGAGATTGGTCACAGTCGATTCGTTTCTTCGCCAACAGCACCGGATACTGGATTAGAAGATTAGAGTCATTTCGGGGACTTTTGTTGGAATCTTGGACTACAAGGGCATTGACAACTTGTTGGGCTGATTAGGGTGTGTTGTACCGGCGATGTTCTTCACTTTGAGAATTTTCTTGTTTGGACATCATGTTCCAGAACTTAATAACTAATAGGACCTACGTTCGTAACTAACACAAATTCGTTATAGATTCTTGGGTAAAGAATAATTTGTCTTACTTCCAAATCGTTCAGCCCAAAACGCCGGAAACGAAACACGCACGCAATGTAACGCTTAACTTCTTCCGACCTTTCCCTTCGTAGATGTCTTGTGCCATGAAGGTATTTCCCACACGTTTGTCCGAAAACCGCCCTCTTGAGGGTAACCTGCGGGTTGTCCCAAAAATGGGAAAGAAATGGAAATAAATTACAATTCAATTAACACCAATTGCTACGGTCTCGCTAACCTTCACCAAAAAACCCGACGTGTGTACTACAGCCCTTTGCACTCTGGAGGTCAGCGAAACTGTGCGGAACATTCATCAAACTGTCACCGCTTCTGTCACCCGTCTGTGGCGGCGTTTAACGCTTTAAGGGTCACCGAAAGGGGCACTTAAATAAAAATAACACGAAAGAGAAGTTACACAAGGCGTAATTCGCATTCGGTTGGCTGTGGCAGTTTGGTGAAAGCTCCACTCGAAAGGTACGACTCTGATAAGAGGTTTGTTTGTCCAACGGTTAAGCTTGTCCAGCCTGTCAGCCCGGGAGCACGCAACTCAAATTGTTGCCATCAATCCGCAATGTTTGCGGTGCTGATCAATTTGCTTCTTGTTAGATCCTGCCAAGTGGAAAGGTTTGTTTTGTATCCTGATTCCTGATAACAGACAAACACGTTCCAAAGTGGTGCCAAAATGCTTGATACTGATCCGGAGCAACCAAGAGAAACGTCCTCAGTAAAAAGCGACTCTTGATTCGTTGCATCCACCGAGCCAACCTGTGCTTATATCGCCCACGGTTCCAGCGCTTTAATGTAAATCCATTCTCATCCATCAAATCAATCACTGTCAATTCGAGGCGGGCCTCCCTAGCCCAGGACGGGAAACCGGTTCCCCTCCGAAAACCGTTCGCTAATCTGATCGGTTCCACCCAGAACTCTTAACCTTTCCCCCCCAAGCTCTGTTCTCCATGGTGGCGTTGTGTCAAACGTTCAGGTTCCCGCGTAATTGTGTCTGTCAGACTTTTCGGTCCTGATGTCTGCGGACTTGCGAGTAGAGACAGAAACTGAGGGAACAGTACAACAGCAATGCTACGGGACCGTTAACCGGATGGATACGGGCAGCCAGACTGTTCGTCCATTAGCGTGAGCTTTGGGAATTCAGCGTCCGCGGACCCAAAAATCTGGAGCACAAATCGTTAGTGTCTACGTCTGCGGACACTTAAGTGATTTGTGATGCTTTTTCATTGGAAGCATTCAGAGCCGCTTGTACAATGGTCGGTCGCTATAATGGAATAAACCGAGTGGAACTATGGACTGTTCCAGAGAGGCTCATGGAACTGCACATTTCTGCTTCATGCAGTTCGCTATAGTATCCTTCCTGTAGAAGAAAAATTAATAAGTTTTTTACGTCTGGCCGGAAACTATTCCGACATCTTTGTTATGTCTTTGTATAAAACTTCCAACGATTCAACGGCCCATGCTGATCATACCGAGGTCTCTTCCTGTTGTTAGCATTCCTTTCCCTACCAGCTCTCAGTTGGTTGTCCTCATCTGCAGCGAAGCGGAGACAAAATTACATTAAAAAATAACAGAAAGAGAAGTATAAAGCGTAAAGCCCGTTGACTAATAACCACGACACTTTTCCTAACGGTTTTAATTTAGATTATCATTTCCTTTGCCTGTCCCTGCCCGTTACCGGGCCTGTCTGGTGACAAAACGATTGTGTCTATTTTTCTCACACATTCCCAGAAGCATACGGTGGAAGACGTTAGACACTAGTAATGGTGTCCAACGGTTGTGGTTAAATTATTTCTTCGATTAGATCATCACCCCCATGGTGAGACACCTGTCTCCCGGATCAAGGTGTACAGAGATTGTTGTCTGCACTTTTGCCCGACGGAAGTGGTCTCGGGAAACTGTTCTGTACCACGTTTTCTCTCTTCATCCGTCAAAATGCCGTCCACTGTTTTGAGCAGGGGTCGCAAGTGTTAATTTATGCATGCAAGCAACGTGCACGCACGCTCTCCCTTGTTGTTGTCCATGTCCCGGCATATGAAATGAGTTTTAATGTGATTGGTAAACATGGAATATCACTTTCCGATAGCTTAATGAGCGTGGTGTGGCCTAGCATAAGGTAAGGCAGCCCGCTGCAAGCGTGTTGCTTTTTAAGTGTGCTTCGATGCAAACTTTGCTCCAACAAAGTATTTAACTACTTCATTAGGGATAGTCGACCAGATAAGGGAAAGGTGTTTCTGCAAGAAGATAGAGGTTATGTATCTGGGATGGCCTTAATTACCTCGTCACGCGGTGGATTGAATTTCTCTGGAGGTAATTAAAGGTTGAAGGAGTTTTACAGATTCAGTAAATACATAATTGAATTGAGAAGAACTTCTTACCCATTTCTTTGTGCTATTCAACCACCGAAGTCAATCAGAATAACTTACTAATTGCAAATTCATTTCCTTCCCTCACTCTTGCATCTTAATTCCCTTCAAATTACGATCTCCAAAAACCAATATCTTCATTATCAACACCATCCCATTAAAGCTAAATTATTCATAGCAATTTTTGGGACTAGCTCAAATACAATAAAGATATAAGTATAATTTAGACACAGCACAACCCTTTTCTTCTATGCCCTTTCTCTCCCATACCTCAACAAGCTACTTTTTGGGATCGGATCGGGAATCTCCCCCCTTGCAAGTCATCAAATTATCCCTGGGAGCAAATTATGAGCAATTTATGCCCATCCGTGTGTTTTTCCTGCCTTTCGCTATCAACGTAAAACCCACTCGAAAGGAGAAGGGGTGACGATGGTGGTGAGCAAAGGTTTTTTCCGGAGTGACCAATTTCCCTTCAGCTGCTTCCGGAGCAAAAGGTTGTGACCGGGTAGCTAGCAATCCCTTTTTCCCATTTCTCTGGAAGTGACTCTTCACGCTGCCCACACAGTCCAGTTCGGCTAGAACACATTTATGTTGATGTCACAACCAGCACAACCATTTAAGGAAGTGATGTTGTAAGGCATCAATTTCGAACGAAAGTCTCCAAATGTGAGCGCCCACGTACAATTTGAACGTTCGTTTGGGGAGAACGCGGAATGTCGCGGCTCTTCCTCGTCAGTTTGTGGTGAATTCGAGTTGATTGTTTATTGACGCAGTCAATTTGACCGTAAGTAGCAACACACCAGGCACGGTAGAGTTGCACTATTGTTGGCAGTTGTCATGTGTGGTGTCAGAACTGGTGAAGCTCTTGTGCGCTACGGGTTTGAGAGAAGAATTTGAATGTTAAATCACCCTATAACTCGCTTCGTTTCGTGGTTTGTTGCTTCGTTCCAGCAGGCTCTAATCCAGTGTCTGTTTTTATCCACACTCCTAGCCAGAACAGGCAAATCGTTAAACGTGCCCGACGGCAGATTAGCCGGATTCCGGAGATAGCGAAAGTGTGCTCCGTTTCAGTGCTATAAAAAGAATCAGATCACAAATGCTTCGCTTCCTTTGCGTGCAGGTTGCTGACGTCTATTCTGTGGAAGAATTGGACTTTATTACCCTCATTGACAAACACACACACCGTATCGTAAATTCCTTAAAGCAGGAGAGAAAAAAGACGACGCCCAAAAAATGTCCTTAAATAATGCCATAAAAATGTAAAGTCAACTTTCCACACATCCCTGCACTAACCGTCGTAGAAGCTGGGACGTCTTACTACCTGCAAAAAAGTGTAATCTCGGTTGTACCTACGCCCAAAAGCAGGGAATTATCCTAAGCGTACAGAATTAAAACATTTCTCCTGTTTGCTCAAACAACTTCCATGATCCCGGTGTGTTAGTCTGTTTACACGTTGATCCCTTATCTAATTTTCATTTATTATTTGCGTGCTCTCTCTCTCTCTCTCTCGTAGCGCCTCCAACCTTTCTCTGAACCACTTCACCAATTCAGGTGTCGTTGGGAATACCGATGCGGTGCGGTTTATTAGTCCTTCGCCACAATCTCTCACCTCACCAAAGGAGAAACTGTGTTTGAGGCTTGGCTGTTTTTTACAACCATTTTAACACCTACACGCAGCCTTCTCCCACACAAGGAGGGTTTTATCCCTCCGTGGGTGTATCTCCCTGCGAGTTGAAGTGCTCTTACCGGTTTGCCAAAAATAAACCGGATTCATACCGAGCGCATCCGTATTACTGTGGAATGGCACGGTATGTTTACTGTTGGAATTTCGGCACAGATGAAAAAAGGGTTCTCCTGTGGAAACTTCACCGTCGCCCAGAAAAGGGCAACACACATTTTGCGACAGTGTTGGGTGGGATTGTGAAGAGGATGCTTTAGCTATGAAAAAGTTTATCCACACGCAGCGAGTGACACGACTGGAACGTCGGTCTTTTCAAACGGTTTGAACTTCTGATCTCTTCGCAAACCGACAAACTAACCGACCAATTGACGTCCGCAGTGGTCGGTGCGTGAGACAGAGTCTCCCTTTGGGAAATAGGATTCCAAGAGCTCCATGTTCCGTGTGCTCCAATGCTTTTGAATATTAATTTCTCACACCTCATCAGAAAACGGTCAGCGTGAGGTTTTCAGTTACATCTCGGCATTCACCTTATCTTCGCACCGTCATCAGTGTGCCAGTGCCTTTCACCGTGGTGTAGAATACGTTCGCACTAGAATGCGCTCTCACAGTGCTGTCTGTTTGCCCAAACAAAGTGGATAGACCCGTCCCAGGTGGGTAAATATTATCACGGTCAATATAAGTTGATAAATCGGACGATCAACAGTGTCGTGGTCACGGCGCGTCATGGCGGTCATAGTTACCCACAACTTCTCAACCACTTGGATAAGGCTCTAGAGAATTATCATATCTTGATCGGCGTTTCTCACGATCTCTTTCGTACGGGTTTGGCTGCAACTGCTCGGACGTCTCGCGGACCTGCTGGCACTGAACTGCATTATGTCAGCTTGTATCGACAGTTTGCTTTGATTTGTAGTACAAGACGATTGGACGCTAGCGGTCTGATCGAAGGAGCCGATCAAATGTCAATTTTAATGGTTTGTTTGCTTGTGATAAGAGAAATCGGAAGGTGAAGTCAAAATCTAACCGTTCCAAGGGTGCTCCAAAGCTTTTAATAAAAAAAACTTATCAGTGACGATACTTCTCTTGAATCTGTTTTCTGTACTGACCGAAAGGCATTGAGTCTGATTAATGGACGTTACACTTTGACAGGATTATTTTTGGAGGCAATCTGTATTCAAAATACACTCTTCCTTCTAGATTCTTATTGAATTCGGGACTCTTTTTTGGCGATTGCACGCCTTAAGTGCCTTTAAGCCACAGAGCAATATTAATCATTAAATTACCCTCCAACAAGTGTGACAGCTCCTTTTATTGTAGCACCCTTCCAACAAAACCACTGGGGAGTACTTTCACCACAAACTGTACCGCCTGGATTATGGAGGGCAGTGTCAGTGAAAAATATAAATACATAAATTAATGTACCCCTGAGAAACGGAAAGACACGGCTACAATTACGCCAATGTAACACATTGTGATGCACGGAGGTGGAGGTTCTTTATCCCTTCGTGTGTATACACTTCTACCCAGCAAACGGAAACGCGCATAACGGCTTACGAAAACCAAACATCGATCGCGTGGGTGGAAGGCATAAATTAAAGCATCGTTGTCTTTATTTGAACCTTTTCCTTCGCTTACCTTTCTTCGCAGAGGGAGGGGCAGTTAAAATGGTACTTCAATACAATGCTCCCATTTCTTTCCGATATCAGAACATTCAACGAATCGTTATCCTTCCGCTTTCGAACGGGTAACACTTTTTGCAGACCCTACAGAATGGATTTATGACAGGAGAAAGGCACACTTACTGAAATTATTTCCTATCCCATCACATCCTGTGAAGCCTTTCAAGCCGTTAATGGCGTATCTGTTGGTTCAATGGTCCTGTGCTATCGTTATTTTTATCGGAATCATCAGTGTGCTCCTCCAGTCATCTCTGGTGCGCTGGTCAACGCTGACGTCAGTGACCCATTATTACCCATTATAACCGAACGACCTTGTGCTGTACGCCCTCCTGTCTTGTTGCTCCAGTCGTGCGTTCGATAGGAAGTAGTGTCCCGGGCGGGGCAACCTTTACCAATCCCGGGCTGGCGCCAGCTAGGCTTGAGTGTACATAAATAAACCAGCTCCACGACACAACTCATGCAGAGAGCGAATGGCTGTCAATGGCAGGCACAACACCGTCGTGCATTTTCTGCCGGGTAATGCTTGCTAACAGCAACGCCCAACAGTGAACTGCCACTGCCGTTCTCTGCACCGTCTAAGGGTACTGTAATGTATCATCATGATGCAATTGCAACTCACTGCAGCGCTGCTGTCGATGGTGAAATTGAGGTTAGGCTAATATTGGATATCACATCGTCCACGACGACTCCCAGTAAAGTCTGACAGGAGTGGTACATGAAAAGGAGGAAGCAAAGCAAAAAAAAGATATGCAGCGGGGCAAACTTCATTTACTCCACCCAGAATGCATTAATCAGATATTTTAAGATGCACTTTAAATGTGATGAGGACCCGCTTCAAGAGCCGGTCCTGCGCTAAATGTCAGCCGGAGCTCGCTGGGCCGTAAATTAATAGAACAGCGCGTGTTGCAGTGGCAAGCAAGTGTGGGTCTACCTTTCCCTGCGATAAAGCGGTTGAACTTATCATTTAACTCCGTTGCACTTGCAGATCTAATTAATGCGAGAATTTATTAGCTCACCAGCCACCGTTTCGTCACCCCGTCTTACGGCGAGAGCGTCGAAGGCTAACGTCCAGAAGCGGTAGAGACCATGATACACCATCATTTGGCTGTAATTGCATCGCTAGTGCAAATCGCCACTTATCACACTCAACCTCGCTTCGCTCAGGAAATTCAAAGAATGCTTTGCAACCTCACCTCACATGGATATGCTCAATGGGTAGTGAGAACGTACCGCAGGAAGGGGCCATGTCATTAACGGGAGGAAAGCGCAGTGGCCTCGCGATAGAAATAATTCCACTTAACCCTCTCGACTACCGCATCACAAGTCCAGGCGAAGTTAAAGCGTAATTTTATCACATCATCTATCGATAAACGAATCACTAGCACCACTTGCTTTCTCACAAAAGTTCCAACAAATGGACCATCGCTGGGGAAACAAATTGCTCCGGAGCAGAATTAATGCGAGTGCAACAATCTGCAACAGACGGAGGAGTGTTTGAAAAAGCGATTTAGAGCATCAGATGAGCAGCTACGTCGGAGCGTGGCGAGTAGGATAAGGAATGAGTCCGACTATCCAAATGACCTCGACCAAATTAAGGTCTTGCGACTAGGTCTATTCAGTTTGCTGCCTTCTTTTTTGCAGACTATGACTTCTCGCAATGATGATGTCATAATCCAGGGCAAAACGCACAAGTCGTACCCATTTATCTGCTCATGCATGCTTCTCTCTAGGTTCTTGTTTTTTCCTTCATTCTCTAGGCTGGGCTCTATTTCTTATGCACTACCGATCATACTGGTTCGTGTGCCGTTCGGTACGCAAAACGATCTGGCACAACATTGGTGCGGCATTTCAATTAATTCAAATGACCAAACCTTTGCACCCCAGTTTATGCAGTTGGAAAGAAAACCCATATGCTTCAGGGACGGTGCCGGCTTGCGTGTCTCTTGCTCCCATCCGGACCATTGTCGCCCGGCCCGACGGCTAGGCGTCACGTTGAGGTCAGCTATCCTCATCTTCGTTTCTGGGTGTCAACCTCTGGAGCAGAGACCTTTCCCAGACGTGCATGCATGCATGCATGACCTCGGTCGAGAATGCATTTCATTTGATTTGCTACCGTCACCAACAACACCCGGCTGGTGGTCCCGAGTTGAGCTATTTCTCTGGCTATTAAAATGCAACCACACAGCAATTTGGATCGATGGCTCATTAGCATCACCCAAGGGTGGAGGTAGTGGCAGCAAATGAATGGTTTGACGCTTGGATCCGAGTATCCGCGCTCATGTGTCGATTCATTGACAAAGTCTGCACCTCCCCCCCCCCCCCCCCTCGTAGACATTTGTTAGCTACGAGTTTCGATTAGCTACACTGTTTGATATTCATCCCCGATAAGCCTTAGAAAATTCATTCCGATGTTTATTCACTATGCGAGGTCATCCGGTAGGCATGCCAGAGAACCGAGAGTCTAATTACAATAAACAAACAAGACTAAATGCAAAGCAACAAAGCGTCCCGTTTTAGTACACGACGGGATCTTGGTAACAGATGCGCGACCACACATCCGCATAGTGCAATTCTATTAGTAAATAGTTTGCAAAATGCTTCAATAGAGATCAATTTGCATACCGCACCGCTAACTCCACAATCGAGCCCTGTTGGAGGCTTTACATACAAGGAGTACCTTGAATTACGCACCAACCTCACAGCGCTTCTCGTTTAAACGTCACGGAGCACCAGAGCAATGACTGATTTATTGCCCTGTAATTCACATTTTCAACACCACGGTCAGCTTGCTTCTTGCCCCGATTTTACCCGCTCAGAGCGGAGCGTCAGAATCTCGGACTTCCTGGTGCGCACGGATTGGGTGCCCGCAATGCTGGTTTCCTACCAATCAATTCGAAACTGGAAAGGAAATTGCTTCATATAGCCTTTTACCGCCGGAAAACCCGTTCAACCGTGAATCAGCTTTCGCGCTGGCTATTACCGCTTTTCGCCAAGAACCTGGGAGAAGAGGTTCTTGGACGATGCTTGGAATTATTAGACGCGTTCGTTCGGAGGTGAAGGAACCACCTGTAGCTGCTACCTAAACTGTCGGTTTGTTGAGGCATGAGGGAAGAAGGTTGAGACTCGTAATTACTACTCATACGCTCTCCAACTAATGATTGGTCATTCCATCTCACTCTCCACCTTTTCCCCCGGTCTCGTTTCAGAACTCCAGCAGAGGCTAGCGTCAGGCGGATGCGTCGTCAGTAATCCAACAGTGTGCTCAGCTACATCGAGTCGGTTGTGTGGCTGGTTCAAGCCCCTGTTCTCCGCCTGTTTTCATTGCGTGTGCGTGTTATAATTCCAAAGCAGGGAAGCGGGTCGTGGTAGGGATGAAATTGTGCGTCTAATAGCTTGCGGATTTTACCTCATTGTGTCATTACGGTCAGTTGTAACAGAGCAGTGCGTGTCAGTGTGTGCGAAAAGAATGTGCTTGTAGTTCAAAAATTTTACACAAAAGTGAAGCAAATAGTGTGAGCCCTGAAGTTGTTCCCTTTTGGAAGACAGGTGCCCTTTACCGTGTAGCTTACAAGCACTCTAAACCCTAAAAAACCACGCGTGAAGTGTCTTACGAGTTTTTGGAAGAAGTCAGGAAAACAAACGCCACCATTGTACGGACGGCAGCTTGCTTGCCGGCTGTGCTGTTACGCATCGACGCCCGTACCAAGGCGCGTTACACCCAATCCAGCACCAGACGCGTCTAATGACGCGTCGGCCCAACGCAACGAGCGGAACGCGATCAAACTGAAGTGTGAGTAGTCATAAATGTTACACGGTTCTATATGGCATTAGATTTATTCACTCCGTCACCCTCTATCCTGCCCACGCTTCGAACGCGACACGTGGCACGGGTAAGAACCACAATTACATGATTGCTTTAGAATGCAGTTCGAAAGACGTTGGTTTAAAAATCGCTTCAAAACTCGCTTGTAAATACATCCGTTTAACCTATCATTCCCTTACAATTCCTTCTTTTTTCAATGGAAAAGGGCGGACGCAGCTGTGACCGAAGATTTGTGCATTGTCCCATCGTGTACCTTCTTCTACCTCTCTCTATTCGCTTCACGAGTTTGACATTCTCCACTTGAAAAGCGTCCCGTCACATGCAACTCCACTTGGGAAAGGATGGCCGCCGTCGGTGCGCTCGTTAAACGCTCTTTTAATAATGATAAAACGTTACGATAAGTGGAAGCCACCTTTTTGACGTCCTTTTGTAGAACTTTTCCTCAACGCTTTACGGTGACGACTCACGAAAGCAAACGAATGGTAGTGCCGGTTCCTAGACGATGGATTTTTTAGCTATTCTAGACCGTCTCGTTCGTCTTGCGTTTGCTCTACTTCACTTACCTTAGAATCGCCCTATCCGTAACAGTTAATCACAGTTGAGTCGCTTTGCTAGTTTCCTGCAACCATGTGACGGCTCTGTCGCATCTGCCGTCGTAGCTAACTTTTCCATCAAAATTGATTTATGCCGCTCGTCTGCCCGTCTCGCTGTCGAATCCGAGATTTTTAGGACTACCAGACAGATTCCGTCGGATCTCCATCGCTTGGTTCTTGTTTTGTACTCCTCGCCAATTAACGACACCCGAAATGAAGAGCTGAAGCCGTCCAACCCTGGCAACCCGAGAACAGACCGGAAGCTTTCCTTTACCTCTCAAAAAATGAGCAGGGGAAGAACCAATTTAAATTCGATTCCAGCCGACTAAACCACTTTAGGGTTTGGTAGCGTAACTCGGCTTTCAAAACCGAAAATAAACAAGACAGTAAAACCACACCAACCGCTTAGTTGTTGGGCGGGCGGTCCCGAGGAAGCGGAAATCGTGTGCATCCGGGAGTCGCCGGTAGGAGCAATGCGGAGCAGTGGCATGGTGTAACTTGATTAGAAACTTTTGCTTGCTCTCGAGATGAGCGCGATAGGGCTTTTGCCGGTTCGGGAACCAAACGAGTCCAAGGTCAATCGAATTAAGGGCGTGTGATGGATGGATGGTGAGTTTTTGGGAGGTTTTAGACACTGCAACTAAACTGGTAGAAAGCACAAAGACCGAAACATTGTGTTCTTTGGTCTAGAGAACACGGGATCATGTGGTTTTCAGGGTGGAAATATGTTTTTGAAGTCTGTCATATGCTGTGCGAGGCTCCCACCCGTCATAGCTGAGATTTATTCCTCCCTAACAGATGGCGTAGACTCCAACACATCTCAGAAACAGTCTGACCGTATATTCGTCTCTTCCAAAAAAGCAGGGAAAGACAGGAAACTAATCCGATTTCTTACTGTGTCTAATTGCACTTCTCCCTAAGTCCTAAGTCTTCCGTCATTCATCTCACCAAGAATCACTTTTTGTGCGGACGTTAGCCAGGAAATTCCTCCTTAAATGGATCATTAATAAAGTGGCAGGGCAGAGTCGTACGGGATCACTTGATTCTTCGTTTTCCAGCTGCTCCAGAATGGCTCTTTATTGCGCCAATCCCACTAATGGAATCATGGCAATTTCGGAGAATACCGGACACGTATCGCCGTTTCAAGTGCGGTAACCATAAAAGATATAAAACAAAGAAATTATGAAATGATCAGCACTTGTGACCTTACATGTCTAACACAGAGTGAGTGACATTGAGATGACCACATGCCATGCGGTACACAACAGCAACAACGGAACATGAGAATATCGCCCCAAACACAATCAACCCCTCCATTGAGTTGAACTCCCCTTTTTCAAAAAACGTACCCGGAAAATCATTTCCACGCCAAAAACACACTAAAAAAAACTGGTTTACAATGGTTATGGCAACACCACTTGAACTGTCAACCGTGTGGAAATCGTGGGACCTGGAGGGCAGACGACTGGCAAAGATTTACGGCCCTCGGTCACGACCAGATCAGACATGGATTTTTGGTGGTCGAGTGGTCAGGATTGCTTGTCAAGCATCGCTGAACTACCATGTCGTATCTATATATTAAGCTCCCGAGGCCTGGTGTGATGGTCAGGCGGCTGATGATGGAAAATTCCGTCCCAAAATGGCATTAAAACCACTGGCTGAATGAGATTAACTGCTCGCCCGGTTATTAATTGACTTATCAATCGAAATACCTTTAGAAGTATTGTTTAAAGTCTGATGGAATGGGCACGATTCAGGCTGATTATCCCAACCATAACTCCATAGCTCTAATGCATCCTCCCGCGTGCACACATTTACTGACCAATCAAAATTCCATTTCCAATGCTGCGGGTGCGGGTTTGGAAACTAGACACCACCAACCACACACCGGGCACCTTTAAATGCCTGCATGGTGAGAACCTTTCAACACAGCATCTGTCGTCAATAGACACTTGAGGTGCGTGAGGGTAACCTTAGAGCATATATTGGACTACAACAAAGCGCTGCCAAAAGGAAATATGATAGAGTGTCGCTTCCAAAAACACATTCAAAGAAGACGCAGTTGGCGGCTTCATTTGTTGTAACATTTCTATTTGCTTTCTACGACTTCGGGGAATGACGCTTTAAAACGCCTAAATCGCTCAAGCCACGAAGCACGCGTGACCGGGCCACAAATCTTCGGAGCCGCTTACAGCAGCTGGCGTCGTAAAGCGATGCTGCGAGGTGCCATTATGCATATGAGCCACTGCCAGAGGGATGCATTTAGAGTGCAAACCGTGTTTGCTGTTGCACTTAGCCCTGCATGCACCCGAGCGGTAGCGTTGTACAAAATTAATTTTCAAATTTCAATTACATGTTCAAACAATGTATCTTACTACTACTGCTGCAGCAAAACGGGAAAGGGCAGCCTCATTTCTTTTATGTTTACTTTTCACACTAGCCATAGTTCAAACGATGGATTACATTTCCCCTCGGAGGAAACATGAGCCCTGCTAACCCATTACGTCCACCGGGGGAGGGCCCGCACGTACGGCATTAAGCTTCTCCCGCGCGTCGGTCAGAGCCGGACTTGTGTCCGACATTTTAACGAAAAAATCGGAAAATAAAACCCTCCCTTCTTGTGCTTGTGATATGAAATTTGATTCCTGTCCCGGTCAAAGCCAGGCATAGCGCGCTCGTTATGCCCCGAGGGCGAAGCTCTTAATTGCGTCCTTCATCTCTTCACACCGCGCTGACCGCTGCAGTTCATTCTTTTTTTTTGCCTCACTCCCAAGCAGAAGCCGCCGTAGGGTAAATGGAGAAAATTAAATAGTTCCTGGCTGCATCGGCCGTCGGTCGTCCGGCACGCGTACATTCTTTTCGGCACCGGAGGATTAACGGTGCGTCGTTTCGGATTCATATCATCGCGCAGTAACCCCGTTGTTTGCGTTCGTCCGATGAGGACCGCCCGGTGTGCCGACCGTACCGGAACTTCCCATTCCGAAATGTTCATTCCCCGGGCAAGCCAAGGACGTATTAGTAATGTTTCGTTTGATTTATTCAACCCCGCATGGCCAGTAAGAACCTGGCTAGGCACGGAGGTGGTACCGGGATTTTTTCGGGACAGTTCCGGCCCGAGGGACCAACTAATTCAATTAGACAAGTTAGAACCAAATTGGGCGCGTTGCGTCCGAGAGTGAGTTAAGTAACCGCGTGGACCTGACCTTTGTACGGGCTCGGTTCTTCAACCCTCCAACCAGCCAGGAAAAAGGGAAAAAAGGAAATGGGAAGGTTAACACACTAGCGGGGGGTGCGAAAATGATGTGCTGCCAGTGGTATGCGCCGAATTTTATTGCATTAGATTTCATAATGAACCATGTCCTCTGGTACTCGGTCAGCACAGCTGTTACCGCTCACAAGCGCAAAGCGAGACGACACCAGAACGAAACGGTTTTACTGGCCCCGGCAACATATGTGTTTTCACCTAATTTGTAGACAATAAATATAGCTACCTAATTGATGGACCAACTGGCTCTTCAACCAAGGGGAACTCTGTTGATAGACGAAAGTACGACGCCAGAACAGATCTGTTGGTACAGCAACAATGCGCTCGCTTCCAAGCACGTGTGCGTCTGTCGGATTAACCAGAAATTATGTATGTCTCCCATCGACCTTCTCGCACACATTGGAGATGCACCCTTGCCCTACCAAGACATTGGACCACGTCGGGAAAATATTAATATTCCATCGTTACCGACCGGGCACATCCTCCCTGGTGACCCACACTCAGATACGAACGAGTTCGAAAAAAAAGTTGTTCGATTCATCATAATCGAAAAACACAAAAATATGGACCACAAATCGTCATTCCCCGTTTTGTGTTCGTCGGGAAGTTTATATGGCCGGTATCGATCGAAAGAACCCCTTTCCCAACGGTACGAAAGGGAAGAACGCGTCATTAGCATATCAATTTGTTCAACAAGGGATTTTATCTACAGCGCTCATTTCTCTTTCGCCCGGAGATTTATGACGCCTTCACAGTGTTCGGGGAGTTCACTTCTTTGTTCGCAGCTCTCGAATTCATCAAACCGTGCCATCAGACAGCCGAAATTCAAACTGTCCTAGTGATCAATCCTTGAACGCTCTCTAGCCTCACTTTCGCTTGTTGCCGTGCCCATAAATGGGTGTCGATCTTCAACAAAGACTTCTCGCTTCTACACGATCGTTTTTTGCAGCGAGATGTTAAAAGCTTTTTGGAAGGAAGAGAAATTTGGTCGACGCTACTGCCGCAACTAACAGCGCTTCCGGCGGCAGATCTCGTCCACCAGCTCCTCAATCCAACGCATCCGGCTTTTGCGAAGCTGCCGCAGTACCTTCCTCTGCACTTTGACTCGACCAAACCGTTCGTCGGCAATGTCCGTATATGGTTGCAGACTTGCGTTGTACGGCACGTAGTCTACCGGTTCTGGTGGATCCATCGGGTCAAACAAGAGATCACGCATCGTGGCACCCGATTTGCCTACGGAGTGGATAATGTTTTGTGGCGGAGCAGATCGTTCCTTTTCGTGATCTTCTCTCCCCGTCTTTTGCACCGGATTGCCCTCGAGAGGCCGTCCCCGAACGTACGCACGAATCGGACTTTCGACACACTTCTGCACCAGCATCGGTATCCTTGGGACGGACACTTTCGGCAATTTCAGCTTTTCAATCTTCGAACTGCGAGCTATCCAGTGACCCCATTCCGCTCTGGTCATGCAGGTGTGATAAACCTGCGGTTGGTTTTGCTTCTTTCGTTCCCGCTCCTGCCGATCCTCTTCATCCTCCGAGTCACTGGGATGTTCACCGAATTCCGCCAACCGGTACCGCTTCACCTCAAGCTTTGCCTCCGGGAGTTCCTTCGGGGTGTTTGCGTTGCGGAAGTAATCCTCCACCAGAAGCGCCTCATTCCGGAGCTTCCTTCGGTCCTCCATGACCCGAGCTTTGTAAGCAGCAAACTGTTTCACCGATGTTGGATACTTGCGAACCGTACGCTCCTGAAGTTTGTTTAGCTCCTCCAACCGTTTACTGAGCAACTCCCGGAAATGGGCTTTCCCTTCGTTCCGGATATCAGGCTTGGGATATTGTGCCTCATATTTTTCGCCATCGAACGGCTCCGGAGGTTTGTTTCGCTGCCGCTTCTCCTCTTCCAGCTGTTCCGCAACTCGGTCAAACTTTTCCAGATATCGGCATCTCATGCGTACCAGAAACAGTTCCTGCGCTTCTACTGCTGGAAGTTTTTCATCTCGATGGGTAATTGTTGGAGCTTGATAAGAACCGATGGACGGCGATAATTCTCCAGTTTCCAGACCAGTTTCAGGTATCTCATCCTCTTCTGCGCTGTCCTGCTGCTCCAAATCTTCCGGCAGGTCATCCAACTCCTCCTCCTCACTCTCATCCGAATCGTTCGCTTGCTCCAAAGACGGTTTACGATTAAAGTACTCTTGAAACAATTCACTTCTCAACAGTGCTCTCCGCGCACGGAAGAACGTTTTGCAGCACTCCTTCGACACAACTCGCCCTTCGTACACTTTCTCAACCTGCTCAACCTCCTCCTCCGGTTCACTCGCAGTAGAACTCAAATTATCCGCCACTATCACATCCTCGACGCAATCTTCAAGCGTTCGTGACACTTCCGGCGGGCAAACGCTCTTAATGTTGCGCTTGTGAAACACTTCCTCGATAGGCGTGCGGCGAGCGAATGTGCTTGCCACGGTACAGTGGCGTGCCGGCACGTTAAGGCCCTCGAAGCCGGCCAGGTGTCCGGGAAGGCCCCGGTACGGACGGTCATAGTTTTTCCTTTCGTACGGCCGGCGAACGTCAAACTGCTCTTTATCCCATTTCAATTTTGGAAGCCCGGCTAAACGTGCTTGAATGTTGTCTTCGAATTCGGTTGCTGGTGGTGATGAAGGTTCCGATTCGGGGGCAGGTATTCCGTCATCTTTCAGCTCGGAACTGAAGGAACGGAAATCTATTGGATATGAATCGATGGAAGCTACGACGCTAGCTGCTGACGATGATGCCATCGCCAATGCCTACTGTAATGCAAACTGTGTACTGTTGGACTGAATAGTTTTAAACAATCTTGCTGCGTCTTTGCGACCAGAAATGGGAAACCTTCTTTTACTTCCATTCCCTTTTTATTCATCCTTTCTTTTCACACAGCGGTCATTCACAAAAAGTGTAAAAAGCGGGTGGTAGGTGAAGGAAAGAATAGAAGAAAAACAGCCCCCACACTGTTGAATGTTTAATGAGCGTCACAATATGACATAAATTATGGCCCCAGCTAAAGATGTGTGATTTAAACCCCCCGCCGAAAGGGGTACGGCTTGGTTGCTGTTGTTGTACGTCATGTGTAACGCGTGTCCCTAACCGCAAAGCTCATTTGTTCGAGAGCGCGCTCGCGCGGCTTTAGGTCACACAGGTGGTGCGGCTTGCGAAGAACGCAACAAATTATGCACGGCAACGTTTGGCTGTCGGCGGTCTTCCTATTTCACCGAACCGAAGAAGAGCACTATGACACATGATCCGGAATTAACCAGTAGCTTAACGAGTAATCGTACCGACGGGATGGAAATGGACACGGTTGTCAAAAGGGCAGTGTGTCGAGAGCATAAAAACCTTCGCTCACTTTAAAGGGCGTCCGCTCGGCATCTTCATCTCGTCGTGGAGTCTGCTTGGGCAATACGAAGAGAACGTCAATTGCAGCGTGTCGAAAAGAAGACTTCTGTATGGAAAACAGCAGTGATACCTCCAGTGCTGAGTGCTTAGTTATGGTGCTTATTAATTAAGACCATAGTTGGACGCTCCATGTGCACCGTAAAGGGAAAACCAAACCCGGCTCTTTGACATGTGAGCAACGCAGAGGAACGCTTTCAAAATGTGTCGTACATGGAGATGACGAAATACTGAAATAGAGAGAGAGAGAGACGAGACACCCCACTCGACGGTGGAGCATCATATCCGCACGATATGTTTTACCCATTCAAGAGGAATTGTGGAACTTGGGGAAACAGCATGGTGCAGACAATATGGGACCAGCAAATATGCAAAACTGTCAACCGCAATCCCCGGGCGTTGTCGCCCGGTAGGTTCTGCTTCAGACGAGCTCTGGCCCAGACTTGCAAAAACATCTCCAATCGAACCGGACCCAGCAAATACGCAACGCCGGAATGTGACACAAGGCACGACAGGCCTTTACCTGGTTGTCTTTTTTCTCCACCCCATCTGTGGCGTGTCGTTATTGGATTGAAATTTGGGATTGACTTCATCTCTACCAAAAGCAGCAGCGCTACGAATAAAAACCGGTCCCATGTACGGTATGTGCGGGAGCTTCGTAGCTCGTTACTGGTCGTTTGGCTGCCGGTGCTCCGGTTTTTACCGGTCTGCAATAATTTCGTTTATGTTCTCGTTTTTATGATACGGAACTCCGACGGCTGCTGCGGTGGGACTGTGCACTTCTGCAGTTGTACAAACGCGTGCAACGAATCTTAATCGAAAGTTCCAAACAGACAGAGAGCGAGAGACAGATTATAGTGTAGTGAGTACTTAAATTCGTTGATGCGTTCATTTTTTGGTGAACGTTTAACCGTGCGTAGGAGTTCCCTGTTGCGCCCCGGTCGTACATATCCGGTCCGGTATATCTTGATTAACGTTACGAGCGGGAAACACGCGTTATGACCGACGACCAAAGTCCAGATTTTATTACCATCTCTTGTTTCTTGCGTGATGGTTACCAAATAAACCAAGTGTTACCGTGTCCCCCTAGAAACTGGAAGGTCCTGCAGAAATTCTACACCATAACTTACCATAATCGCGTCACGGTACCCAAATGCCTTAATTTGTGTTGGTGAGCATAAATGTGACACTGTTTATGGATTCAAAAACCAGTCGCCCCTCGGTGTCGGCGTTTATCAGCTTCATGATTATGGCCGTACAGTCTCCACCGAACCGGCGTTGAATAATGTATGCAAATTACGCCGGTCTTTAAGATACACACTCGTTCTTGTGTGTGTTCTTATTTGTCGATTTTTTAACAGGAGTTGTTGTTGGAAAAGGATGTCACACTCCGTCCAGGGTCAGAGCAGTTCCTATGTGCTATATGAGCTCCATTAGACGCCAAAGGTATGTCGCACGTCAAGGACACGGTGATGTTTCGAAGAAGTAAATTTAATAAAGGAAAGGCGTCCCTGGGTTAAAATTGAATTCTATGCCGCAGCTTCCAAGTGACGTAAGCTTGGGGTCGCATACGAGATTGATGGCGCCACGGATAATACAACCAGGTCTGAAAGCTAGCTAACGATTGCGACAAAGAGCCTTGCCAGAGTTGCCATAGCAGTGACATTGGAGCTGGAGATGATGTCAGATGTCGGTTGTGCCGGTCGTAGCCACACTGTCGACATGTCGAATCATTTAATCCTTAACTTTGCATTCGAACACATCTGCAAAGGATTCGCTCTTCGTGCTTTCTATTCGGTTGAACATGTAACGCTATCAGAGCTCTGTTCTATCGGAAATCGGCACGTTTTTGTGAACGACACTCCAGACTTTTCCTTTCGTCCTGTCGCTCTACAAAAGCGTTACATTTCTTAATGAACTTTCCCTTTCTTTGTGAACGGGAGATCATCCAGTGCCGGCTCCTTTTGTGGGACGTGCTATCTTCTGTTTTGTGTCTCCGTTCTCCGTTTGCACACCTTTAAAGTAAATTTGATTCTCCGGAAGCTCTCCTTGCAGCAGATAATCACCCAACCTGGCCGACCCTTGCTACGTGTCCTTCGCTTTCGTTCTCAAATATTTGACACCTCAGGGTACAGAGGTAAACTTTCGATTAAAAGAACAACTTTTGTCTATCCTTTCGACACCCGGTTCGTTGGTTCTAGTGGTTGTATTGCTGTAAAAACATGAAGTCTCAGTTGGAACCTTTTTCCACTTCCGTCCGCATTCTTTTAGTTTAAAAGAGATGGTGACAACGTTTGAAATGAATGACTTCAAGAATGTGCAAAGAACCTTTTAATTTCCGACCAATTCATCACGGGTAGACTTTGTGGACGGAACTTTTTAACTAATGTAATTAAATGAATTCCTTGTTGCAACTTTCAGTGGAATAAAGTTTTGCTTTTGTTTTAAACTCTTCATGCCCTTAGTGGTGGAGAAATGAACATTTTCTTTGAACAAATCTTAGACAAATGAGATGGAAGATTACATCTCTTTCATTTGTTTGTTTTTTGGATTTTACTACTCTTCCAAGTTTTTTATAATCATTTTAAAGCATATTTTGTTACAATATAATAAAACTGACAATATTTTTTCTCTTCTCTGCGAGAAAAACTTTATATTTTCCCTTTTGACATTTTATTTGTAATTTAAATCCCTTCCGGAAATAATGTCTCACTTTGGCTGTCTTGCAGGATATATTTCCACACACCAACTACAATCATTTATCGTCATCGTTTTTTTTCTGATCAAAATCTCGTTGTAATATCACTGATACACACAAACACCAACACAAACCAAAACGACGTGGCAATAATATAAATCCCCTTAAAGACCATACTTCCCCACACCCACAGGAAATGGCCGTGTCTATCCCGCCAGACGGGAGTGAAAAATGAGCTTTTCGTTGCAACGATTTTTGAGTTTATCGTATTTCTTTCGCAACGCGACGGCAATCCGGAACGACAGTTTGATGGAAGCGTACTTATTTTGTGTCACTTCAGGGAGTGATTCATTGATTCCTTGCCACCCGCCCTGGTTTTTTATTCTCAAAGCTGGATGAAGGAGGACGCGAAAGAAAACGTTTCAACGACAATGTTCCACCACACAAAGGTGACTGCCGCTGTAAGTTGTGTACCATTGATTCCCGTTTGCTTTCTTCCGGAAAGGGCCTTTCTTTGCCTTAAGAGGGAGGCTCGTGCTGGGCGGATGTGTTGCAATTGGTATATAAATATTAAATTATTTTCGAAATCCCGTTCGTTGGCTCTTTTGGAAGGAATGGACTTATCTTCTCTGTAAAGTACTTTAAACTGCTCTTTAAAGTCATCTCGGGCATATTTTTTCGCCTTATCGGACACCTTTACAGCAATGTGTTTATTGTGTGAGTTTTGAAACATTTCTATCCACACAGAAGTGTGCAGCGAGGCGTGGACTGGCTCGTTAACACGGGACAGAGACACACGAGAAGAACTTATCTGCAGCGGGTTATACTATTTGTCAGCATAAACTTTATTATGTAAACCGTGTGCAGTGTTTGCTTCCCTCTGCTTGCATCTTTTTTCCTTCTCTTTAAGAGAATGCAACGAAGTAGAAACATATTGCCACACTACATATGAGCGGTGTCGGTGTCTTCGTCGTATGCTGCTGCTGTTACTATCTGTTTCCCCTTCAACTCATCGCAGGCAAACAGAATGTTTCTTTCCGCACACCGGACAAACATCCCAGAAGAAGAAAACACACATTCCAACGAATTGTGTCAACAAAGTGCAGTCAGTGATAAAGGAAGAAAGAGTGTGTGCACATTTGCCCTGATGCACATCCTTTCGTTGGGATGCACTAAAAAATGAAACGTTCGTTTCCACTCGTTCTGGGGGCAAATTTTTTCACCCCAAAGGTTGATGATTTATGATGGCATGTAAATTTCACTGCAGGAAAGAAGGTTACAATAAACTGCAGCTTTTTTTTTTTGGCAACTGGTATTTGATTGCATTTTTGTGACACGAGGAGGAGTTATAAAGAAGATTTATCTTTAATTACTGTATGTGTAATAAATTTACTTTATAGTTTTATTTTGAACTTAGTTTTGTGCTTGTTAGCGCTTGAAAATATCACGGAAAAGTCAGAGTTACGACAAGAACAGCTGTAGGCAATGTAGTGCCTTTTTCGGCTTTGACGTAACGCCTGAAAGTATACAAAATATATTTTTAAAATAAAAAAAAAAAACAATTTTCATTAAACGATGTTTCTGAAAATGGACGCGTTCATAATACACATCATGAGAACGATTAAATTTTATAAATCTTCTTAATATAACGTAGACTGCAGTTCTTTCGCATTCATTTGATCCATTTTAATTTAGTTATACACTTTTTAACAGCCTGAAAGTATGCAAAACTACCAAAAATAAGCCTTTATTAGTAATTTGGTGTGTTTTTCAATTAAATTTTAATTTTAATTAAGTAGTTAATTTCTGGGGAAAATATAATGCAAGAAAACAGTTTCACTGGGTAAAATTGTGTTTAATATATGAGTGAGTTAATTAAAGAAACTCCAAACTGAATTGTAATATTATTCATAGCCATAATTGCGAAAATAAAATTCTATCATTGTATCCTTTCAATTCGAGTTAATTAGCACCCTTCACTTCAATTCAAGTTTTTCTTCAATAACTATTTCCCTTAGCTTTGCAGTAATTCCTTCATAAATTTTCATCAACTAAAATATCCATTAAAATCCAATGAAATCCAGCCGTAAATCATTTCACTCGTTGCACTGTCCGTGTCGTGGTGTGAGACGATTTATTCCTTTGCTTGCAGCGTGTGCAATTAACTGCACGCTCTTCGTCATAGCCATTCAGTGCTGTGTGGAACGATATTCCCTTTCGCATCGCCAGTCACCACTGCCTTGTTTGTGTGCTGTCTTGAAAGAAAAACACAAAACACCGTCGCATCATAATACCCCGGTACCGGTGAGCACAAAAAGCGACTCAAGTGCATCCTTCCATTGGATTGCTTATGAGACGGGTTTTCGCGAGAGCAACGTTCGTGCTTATCATCATCATACATTCGCCGGATTCTATTCCCCATTTTGTTCTGCGCTTATGGTCCACTTTTCGTCACCTGATGCCACCGGTGGTGCGCTTCCTGCAAGGTGTGTTTGGGTTCCGGTCCAGTCGCTATTGCGCATCCACACGATCCGTTCCGAGTACTGCACAACACCACCGCCACCGGGTGTATCGGTTTGCTTGGTGGCGAAATCTCGACCCGGTAGTGTGCAGCTTCACGCTCTGCTTGGCTCGTTGGACGGTTAGTCCGAGCGCGTTCTCATTCTTATTTAAATTTGATTTAATCTAGTGTTTCTGCCAACAACCCGGAGCAGCAGCAGCAGCAAATTATTTTCCACCACGGCTGACGGTGGCCAGTTAGTTAAGTGTTAAGAAAAGCGACCGGAAACGAGATGAGATCGGTCGGTGTGGTTGCAGTGGTTCAAGATCGGTATCCGGCTTACCGCCAACACGGTACGGGAAAACAATAAATTCAAACACCTTTGTCGAGTAAGTGCCATGGGGCAAACACTTGAAAGGTACGAGCAAAAGGGAGGAAATAGCTTAAAAAACCATTGAACGTTGTTTTAATAATGAGACAAAGCAAATGAATAAATTTATTTCACTTTATTATTTGCAGTCAAACACGCTTTAAGCTAAAATTTCCTTAAATTGCATACCTTTAGGCTGAAATCACATTTGACACACAATGTGTCTTAAATTGTTTTAAAATAATTTTTAATCATTCAGAAGGACAAAAAACTTATTCAAGGTTTTATTTGTGCCTTTGCAGCCGTGAGTCTTTCAAATTTACTTCTTCACAGATCATCCCTTTCGTATGCAAATATCAATATTTCTCGACCAGATCTTTGTCTTGTGATTTTTGCAATTTTCGAGACACATCATCACTCATCTCCCCCATTCACTCTTGTGCGGTAGTCACTTTCGTATTCATTGCGCTTCACCACAAATACCCCCAAAAATTGAAAAACAAAACCGCTCATAATTAGACGGTTCGTTAAACGATCGTTTAATGAATTCGGTAGAGGGAAGGCTTGGTGCGTGCTGCTGGCTTGTTACACTGTTTTTTTTTTTTGTTACCGTCCCGGTAATCATAAGTACTAACCAACTTGTCAGGGCCGAACGCTGATTGCTGCCGCTTCCATCATACATTCAACCCGCACAACAATGGGCGGTAAATTTATGCTGTGCTCAAAGAGCAAAAAAAAAAAGCGAGACACAAGCACGGGAAAGCAAAGGGAGGACTTCTTGAGGTTCCTCCCTTTCAGTGAACCAAGGTACTTGAATTTGCATCTTCAAAAAAATACCAATTTTGCGGATGGGGGTTGCTGTGCTTATTATTCATTAGGCGCTGACCAGAGAAGGCGGGAGGATTGTGCGTGCCTTCGGTTGCGGAGTTGCTTTGCTTCACGGCTCACGGTGGCTAAGAACGGCGAGTGATTTATGTGCTACGAAATTGGCAGTTTGCAGTTGGCACGGCACATTACTCACCCGCGTCTTACGCGCCGTCGAATGTGGGCTGAACTCTCGGCCGAAACGGCAAATAATCACGTACAAAAGACACATAAATGGTGTAAATATTATCATCGTCACATACAACAAGTTGCACAAAGCGTCCACTCTGACGAGGATGGTGACAGATTCATGGCTTGCTGTGAACTGGTTATGGTCTCTCGGGACGGTTTCCTCTAAGCGTGGCCGTTCATGCATTTCTTTAGTAAATATTTTGAATCGTGTTGATGGGAAAAGGGTGCAAATTTTACTGACGCTTGAAAGGGAAAGTGTGGTGATAATAAAATACAAAAATAAAAAGTAAAGTTTATTAAATTGTCTTACTCAGAAAACACTGCAAAAGTAACTTTAATTTTAATGCGTTCTTTTACAGAGTTTTCCGGATATTGTAATGTGTGCAGCAAAATTTGTGGCTTTGAAGTTTGTAACTCAAATAGCAATTACAATTACAAATACACAGTGTAATCGCTTAATATTTCAGAACATTTTGTTCAAGAAATACGTCCTTTCCAACATCCGTTTTAACATTAAATTCAATAAAAATTGATAAATGCCATTAAAAAGTCATTTTATGCTTAGAACACTGTATCCATTAGGTCGCAACAATTATTTAAGGACAGTAAATGTATAAACGAATAAATGAACATGAAATTTCATTTTTGTGCTTTTTCAAATTTTAATACATTAATAACTGTTAATACTAGAGAAATATGTAATAACATATTATTAAATCAACCATTTATTTAATGTTCAAATTATTACCATTAAATATGGATAACTATCATCAAAGTAACACCACGATCTACTTAAAAAGCGCCCCATTTCCAAGAAGTGATCAATCTTATGTAAATCAATGTACGATCACACTTAAACTCAATAACAGAATTTTAATGATCTTAATTAAATCATGCATACAATGGCACCGAGTGTTGACGCACGTTGACACGCCCATAAATCTTCCACACGATCGATAACCGGCCCTATCGGCCGCCTGTGATCGTTATGCAAGAAGTCAACTCTATTATAGAGCATTGATAGTGATTTATGTAAAAAACAAACACGCCATCGTACAACGGGGGAATGGTACATGATGTGGATTGAAAATCTCCTTTCTTTCTGTCTCTTTGTCTTTTTTTTTTGTTTTGTGTGAGTAGCATATTAATCACTATGCAATGTTTTTATTTCCTTATGTTTATTCTGCTAATAAACTTTTTTTTTTAACAAATATTCCCACCAACTCATTTTGCACTAACGCACATGGTCATTAGTATTGGCAGCGTGGCTTTTTGTCCCCATTTGTTCACACATGCCTTGTGCGAATAATACACCCCAAAAGGGACGCCCGCAAGCCAGTCTCACGCACTCCATTGGGCGTTAATTTATGTGTGGGTCCCTCATAATTACCATCAACGCAACATGTCACACACGCTTCTCTACACGCTCTGTGCCGTCCTTTTTCGGACAGCTTTAAAGCTTCGTACTAATTGCCAAACATAAGCGAATCACTCCCCCCTGTTAATCGATTACCATTACTACCTTCACACATTACATACACTTCCCGGGCGGGTTGTGTAAAAAAAAAACCCATTTTATGCAAAACTACTTCGTAAAAAGGTTGGTTTCCATTTCGCGACACGTTTTTAATGTCCACTGGCTGGACGGAGCGGCAGTAATTTAAGATGACACTCGCTGGTCTCTGTTTTTGTTAACGACACATTTCGCAACATCGAGAACGGAGCCCGCGGGAACGAACAAACCGATCCATCACAGCACCGGTGGCGCATACAGCGCATATGGCCACAGTGTCTCGTTATGCAACCGATCCGATCGCGGCATCTCGCGTTGCCGCCCGTCGAGGGGTTGTCGCATGCGGTGATGCAAGTTGACCGCGTTCCGCACGGTAAAATCTCACTTTAACGCATGACACTCTCAATTTGCATATCCGTTCGCCATTCATCAAGCGTTTTGCGGGCGGGAGAAAGACGCGAAAATGGTCGCCCGCTGGATGCTGGCAGCGCAGCCAGTTTCGTCAAGGCCAAGAGCACGGAGCGGGCCGATGGTTAACTGGGTTGGGAGTTTGAAATTAACACCAAAAAGAAAACACATGACACATCACATTGTGCGCCATCGAGAGGACCGGTGCAATAGCTTTTAATTGCTTTGTTTGGTCGCTAACCGGCGTCCGCTTTATTATGTTGATGGTATGGCTCTGGCATTATTGCAGGCAAGCTTTCGTTTGAGCGTTTTAATTAATCGGATGATGCAAATATGGTTCCATTGGTTCGCATAGAATCATGGGAAATGTACCATGATTCAGCTTGTTTGAATCTATTCGAGATTAGTTTGTGTGTATGTATTTGTATTGAATCGAAAGGGATTTGGAATTTAAATAATAAACATGATACTTAATTAAAGTCTTGTACTGCTTCATACTGATTTTGCAGCCACACGTTGCCTATTGAACATCAATTTCGAGCAGGATGACTACACTCTAGAACTCTAAAGCTTCAATTTTCAACTCATTAAAGTTGAACACGCAGTTGAACACATTCTACAACTGTATCAATCTAATCATGTAAAGCGTTAAAAACTGAAATTTACAAACGATGCCTACATTTAGGCGTTATTCGAATGTTAGAGAATCCTGGTCACGGCATCAAATATTTTTCAGTGTTTTTTTCTTTTCTTTACCGACCGTTATTAAACATCGCAATTAATAAATCGTTGAAATTTAATATGAAATCGATTACCATTTCCTCTGACCTTGTGGGACGTCCCCCATTACACCACGGAATCCTCGCAACTCTCAACGGTCGCGTGCCATCAAGTTCATTGCAAATAGTTACGGAACGTTTTACGGCCGTGTCTCGAAATAGTTCCACTCGCCGCCACCCAGCGGCGAGATATGTCAATTTTACTTTATTACAGTTTTGCATGACGCTACTGGCAAATGGCACTCCGGAACGCAACGGTCGACTTTTTGGAAGATTGCCATTTTGCAGTTCCTAAACTGTGCATCATGATGCAATCTCCCCGTTGACCTTGTGATTCGTTTGGCTTTGATTTGCGTCATCAATAATTTTCCAGCTCACCCATAAACGCACACTAATCTTCATTACATTACATCGCCATTCCTAGGGGGAAAGTCGCGAAACTAGTCGATGATTAGCGAAATGTGGTTCCACAATCGATCCCTTTACCGCGCTTTATTGCGCAAAATGTTGCCTTTTTCCATTATCTAACAGCCTTTTCCTGCGTGTTGTTTGTCGTGGGCGTATTTTACCCTTGCTTCTACCAGACCACACACAAACAAGACCCGACCCGAAGAAAGGGGAAACAAGGTGAACTAAGAAAACCGACTCCACTGTGGCGCGCGGTGAGCCAAGGTGAAACTTTCTTCCGTCGGAAGAACTCTGTCGCCAACGGGGAGAGCCCCCGGGAGCGACTGTGTATCGTCGTTGTCGTCGTCTTCGCTCGGCGCTTTGATCGGAAATCCCACCCAGATTGCACACTGAATGGACGTGATGTTGTGGGAAGCAAGTCCGGAAAGCCTAAAAGACATCAGGGGTGGTCTCTCTTTGCTCGGTTCCGGTTCTAACTTTTCCGCTGGACGTAGTTAGGCATTCTTTGGTGGACTGTTTGGAGCCAACAATAAATCGAATAAAGTCAATAGAGCAAGCGAAACGGCATAATAAAGCAATTTTGCGAACATCGAGTTGGTGGAATGAATTACAAGTGTTATGAGGACAAACAAATGACTTGACTTGTTTACTACCAAGTTTATCAACATCATTTCAAATTCAACGCCAGCAAGTCCGGAGAACCTCTCCAGCGTCTTCCGATCCCAAAAGTCCCAGAAATGGGGTGTACATTAACTATGGAGTGTTTCTTCACCCCAATTCCAATGAATTTTCACTCCAATTTCAAGTTCGCTGTGTCGGATGTCGTTGGCTTTCCTTCCTAATGTTCCTCTAAAAGCAGATACTTTCGTCTTGGAACTACGGGCTTTGGCTCATTTCTCGTGTCTCTCCCTCTGCAACATGATCGTGTAGGAAAGCGGTGCTGACAGCAGCATCATTAAAAGTCACCCTCTCCCAGCCCAGCGCGGACAGTTTCCCATAGCGTCGTTAAAAATCACATCACTTTAATTCATCCTCGTGTGCTTTTTCTCCTCTTTTCGGGTCTAGTCTCTCGATCAA
Organism: Anopheles epiroticus; assembly: GCA_000349105.1. Lineage (NCBI taxonomy): Eukaryota > Metazoa > Arthropoda > Insecta > Diptera > Culicidae > Anopheles > Anopheles epiroticus. Next base: position 818,256 of record KB671487.1, on the reverse strand, counting down.
TTTAACGTTTTACGAGAAGCAATTACCGATTGTTTGTACGCTTTGCCGAACAAAACTTCTCCGATTAGATGCAGTTAAGAAAGCAAAGCTTTTGCTGTATCAAGCCCGGCAACGAAAATTAGGTATTAAAAGCGATGAATCGTATTAGGTTCAAGAGATAGACGACTGTCCAATTACTGGCAAACACAGCTCAAAGAAGAGTGTCCCTGGTTCCAGCACACAGCATAGATATCTCCACTAGGTCAGCTTTCGTGCCGCTAAGGACCTGTGGACACTTGACTGACAGTGTGTAATTGTATACCCTCTGCTTGTGGCTGTTGGTTTTTTGATGACACAATGTAACGACAAACGCTTGAGGATGTATCTGGTCTCTGGTACAAAGAAGAAGGACCATTATTCTTGCAAGCTCACCCACGCAGGATGAAGCTATTCTTCCCTTGTGCGAGCATTGGCTGACGTTGGCAAATAAACAGAGCACTAAAATGTGTCTATCGCTGCCCACAAAAATTGTCCCGAGACACGACAAGACCCGGCGGCATCATCGTCCAGCCAGTCGTAAACCTGCCGACACATATCTGCCGATCGATATCGAATATCATCGTCAAGATCATTGTCGCGTCAACATCATCAGCCCGTCTCGTCAACCCGATGGCGCCCAAAAGTCTCCGTGTTTGGATGTTGTTTTTTGGCAAGCAATCAGCCTGGGTACAGTGTCGTAAAAATTGACTCCAACTGCACGCGGCGGGAGTTCCATCAATCCAGCAGTAGTAGCAGTTAGTGTCCCCTTGTCCGAACGCATTTATCAAGCCCCATGTCCAACCGCTCAGAGGCACACAAAAACTCATCAAAACAACCGGATCTCCGATAACCCTGACCGACAAAGCGTGCACACGGCAAGGGGGACGGCGTTAGACGACGTTGTGATGTAAATTGACACCGAACTGGGACTCGTACTCCCCTGAGTTCTAAATAAAAGCCAACTCTTTTTGCTAATGCGCCCAGCCACTGTGCAATTGCAGTCGTGTGCAGCAGCGAGGGTCAATTGGAGTAATGGTCCCTTTGGCACGGTGCACTACTGCAAATAAACGACCGAATGGATTTGTTTGTTTCTTGGGTGTTGTGTTGTGAAACAGAAGAATGCAATTATTCCGGTCGTAATTTGAATATCCGAATTTTAACCCAATCATCTGTGCCTCAAATAATCTGTCTAATGGGTTTAGGGAGGCTTTCCTATAATTAAGACTAACCTGAAACCTTTTCTGCTTCTAATTTCAGAAAACCACAAGCCAGAGAAGTGGACGACATCCTGCTACAGTTAGCTCCAAACGTCCTTTCCACAATCATCAATATGGCCAACGTACGGTGGACCGTCAGCAGCACCATGCAAGCCGTGGTACTGTCCTCCTGCCTGCTAGCATTGTTCCCTGCCCGCACCGAAGCGTCCACCAGCAGCGTGTTTAAGGCGCTGGTGATCGGCACCAACACGCAAGCCGTCACGTCCAGCACCCTGTCCTGGGAGAAGTTCAGCGAAGCCGAAACGCACCTACAGTTTGCCGTGCGGACGTACGAGCCTGAGCAACACTCGCGGGAGACGGCTGAAAGTGAGCAGGTTGGTCTGCCGCAACGCAAAATCCAATCCAAGTTCTAGTCCGTTACTAATGGATGCTTCGCTTACCATTTTCCAGCTACATCCACCGAGCTACGTGTGTCGCGTGGAAATCGAAGGAATCTTCACCGCCGGTCACACGGTAGCGGAGGAGACGATGACGCTCTGCATTGTGGCCGCTCAGCTGTCCGAGGTCGAACGGCACCACGCGTTCGAAATCCTCATTAACATGGGTGGTGGCGGCAAGCTGAAGTGGCAACCGTGGAGCCGATACCATGCGGGAATCTTTGGCGGTGCAGTCAGTGCCGGTATGGGCAAGGTAAGAGCGCCGCGCCTAACAGTATGCAATCCGCGTACCAGTTTGCTCAAGTGTGTCGGATTTTGGTTTCGTTTGTTTCGCTTCCGCAGTTCTCCGACTACTACATCGCCCGTACCCGGGCAAGACAGGACGGGCACCATCATCACGCCGGCCACGATGCGGGCTATGTGGTGGGCAACTTCGACCCGAACGTGAAGCTTACCGGACGCATTAATGCACCACTGCCTGGATCTACTACGAGCACGGTAAGACTTCGCAGTTGTTTGTCTGTGTAAAGTGTGTGTTTGTTTTACATTCGTTTTTCCTTTTTTAAACTGCAGGAACACGAGCACGGTGACATCCTGGTTGAGATTGAACCGGTCAAGTACGAGCTGCGCTCCATCAAGCAGAACAAGCTGCGCACCATCATCAAGAAGAACACCACCGTGCTAGGTATGATGACGACCACTAACCTCTCTGGTGTAGGCCGAGTTACTGTATCTTTTGTGCTCGATTTTAGGCTCCACGATCCTTTCCAACACGGACGACCGGACGAGCCTGGCGGAAACGGTCATCACGTACAACTACACGAAGGAAATCTACTGGGGCAAGCACGAGGGCGTCGTGCAGGGGCTCTTCACCAAGGTGTACGATTCGCGCTCCCAGCAATCGTCCAACGTTACCTGGGGCATCAAGAGTTCCGCATTTCACGTGGAGGTATGGAGAGAACGGGAGAGGGAGAGCTTCAAACTCATCAAGAACACACTAAAACATTGTTTTTTTTTCTGTTTCCATAGACAAAATCAGTCAACACGATGCTGGAACCGGGAACTGCTATCAACGTGACACTGTACGGCAACTACACGGAAATGGAAGCTCCGTACCAAGCCACACTCAAGGCATACTACGACGACAACAGTGATCCAGTCAGCCGGCGGATAAACACCATCGTAAGTGTCTATCCTGGTGTGGTGGTAACCATGGAGATTTGTCTAACTACGTTTCCTTCTTTCCTTCAGATGGTAAGCCGTGACATGGAGGACGTCAAGATGGAGTACAGTCCCGTGTACTGGATCGAGAATGGTACGCTTGTGCCGACGACCACCACGACTACGACGACCACTACGACGACCACAACGACCACGACCACCAGTACCACCTCAACGACCGAGCCGACGACCAGCTTGCGCCCAGTGCCGATCAACAGCACACCGGTGGAGGGTGGCACTCTGATGGATGAGGACGGCATGAGCAACGAGATTGGTCACGCACCGTCCACCAGCCGGGATCTGGACGTGAGCCGGAGCAACGAAAAGCTGGAAGGTTCGTTGGACAACATGTCGAGCCGCAGTCGTAGCCGAAGCTCGAACGCAGCGATCGGCAGCTTAAAGCAGTCGAGCACGCTTAGCATATGGCTCGTGACGGTTCTGGCAGCGTTCGTGCTGTTCCGTCGCAACTAAAGGTCACAGCCCTATTTCACCATCTCTCCATAAGCCAGGGACACAATTTCATCTCCACCGTTCACCGTTCTGCTCGACGCTACCTTACTGTTCTTACTGTGTATGTACGGCCGAGCTTCTTTCAACTCTCCCTCTCATACGTAGGAAGTAGGAGAGAAATTGTTTTACTTTATTCGTTCAACCCAACAAATTTGTTTTTAGTCATGTAAGGCACGCAACGCGGGCGCATATTAGTCTGTAGGGCGCTTCTGTGTGTAAAGAGCAGTGGTGGGAGGTAGATCGCGACCAGCTTTTACGTGATTATCGCATTATATCATTACATCATCATCACGATCACCTTCCATCGATCATCACCGGAAACGAGGAAGCGCAAAAACGGGATGTTTGTTGTGGCGCGCGTAAGCAAATCGGAAGTGATAGGACGATGGCGATGCAGCTGTATGTGTGTGTGTGTGTGCGCGCGCATGTGCGTATATGTAGAATGAAAGCGATTAATGTAGGCTTATCGGTCTTAGTTCTGTATATAGCTTCTAGTACTACCAGGCTGGCACCTTTCTTTGAACTTCTTTCTCCCAAAGACAAATTCCAGCATCCTTTCTCTCTCTCTCTCTCCCTCTCACTGCTCAATCCCAGCAGCAAGTAGAGTGGATTAAACTGATGGGAGATGAAATTGTGTGCGGTTTTGTTGATTTTTTCTGTACATAGCGCTCTAGTAGGACATGTGAAGCAGCTTATTCCGTTGAAAGGAAATGGCCAGCTTCTTCGTTTCGTTGGGTCTTCAAACGCAAACAATCCTGCTCCCCATATCTTTTTTTATCGTTTAGCGGTTGTTAGAGAAAGGAAGGATGGTGTGCCGCCAACCGCCAGAAAACTGCAAAACGAACCTCTTTTTTTAATGAAAGCAGAAAAGTGCGTTTACAATTACACAAATAACACATTCCGTTCAAAGTTTTGCGGAAAAGGGGAAAATAACAATGAGCAGGAAAGAAAAGTAAGTAAATAGGAAAGAAATAGAAAGGTAACGATGAGAGGAGACACGTTGTGCAAGTAGGGTATAAAAGGTAAGGTTGCATTTTAAAACAGAGAAAGAAAACCCGCACGTTGTGAAATCAGAAGGGACAAAGCTGCCGATTTGGAAACGCAAATGTAATTCTAAATGTATACAAGCGTAAATATTAGAAAAAGCGAACTGTCACGTACACAACTACGCCGTCTAAGGGACTTCATAACAAAGCTGATAAAACACAGGTAGAACAATCATTTTCGTTTTACAGGTTCCGTTTTTATCCAACCCCAGCGTTTTTTTTTTGGTAACTTTTAAACTCTTTTTTTGCACAATGTTGTACAACTTTCGAATACGATCAAAATCTTTCTCCCTTTCGCGAACAAACGATTCTGTTGTAGACGTTCTGTGCGCCTCTTGATTGTATTTATTGCGCTTCTCCTGATACGCACTACTCTTAAGTAATGGTTTATGTTTATTTTTATTTTATGTTTCAATAAAGTGCAAATTCATTCATCAATAAAATATTTTTTTGTTTTTTCTTTATAAACGTATGAAGAGAGAAACGAGGGAAAATAGGAAACAAATAAAAAACTTTATGCGAAACTTTTCTGCGATTTAACTGCGTCCAGTTATTGCTTATAAAACAAAAAAAAACAAAAATGAAAGTTAAGAGCACAGAACAATAAAGGAAGGGAAGCGAAACGGAGAATAGACAAAACGGAAAGAAAAATAAATCAAACAAGCAACGGAATTGGAACGCGGAAAAGTACAAATTGTTTAAAATAGCAAAAGCAAAAACAAAACACCTGAAAAATTGATTGTTAGAACACCCTCAAGCCAGTATCCCTTTTTGGAAGAGTTGCAGAAGAACAGAAACAGAAGAAGTGACTGACCAGTAGAACCACGATTGCCCTACATGTAAAACTTACTAAAAATACAAACAAACAAAAAAAATACAGCTAAACCAATAATATGTGACAAATGCCTTGCGTGTGTGATCGATATTGCCCTACTTCTTCTTCTACTTCTACAAAACAGAACAGGCGTAAGTGTGTAATAGCAGTAATAACCAATAAACTCCACAAAACATAACACAAATTTCACCAACAGACAACAGAACAGGAAAAAAAAACTACTAAAAATAAAGATTGCGAATTGTCAATCACGCCACGTTTCGAGAGGGTTTCATTCGGACACGCATCACAAAACACAAAATGCAATTTGCGTTCTAAAGCGAAAAGAAAATGTGTAAGCAAGAAAAAAGCAACTTTTAAATTATTTGTTTTCTTTTCCTTTGTTTCTAGCAAGTCAAAATCACAAACAAAAAAAAGTCAAATTAATCGAATCAAACTAACTAAAACAAAGAACAAAACAAGAGAACGCATTAAACCAAACGAGAACAACAAATCGTGTTGCCTTCGGTTGCTATGTTGCTTGATGGAAATGTATTAATGCTGCTTGTTATTGCTTTGCAATCGCTTGTGTGAAGGATGTTATAACAGTGCAAGAAAAAAAAGGTGCAGGCGATGTGGAAAAGCGGTTCTAAATGCTTATAAGTCAAGGTAATACACAGGGGTCGTGCAGCCCTAGCCGCATGCATCGTGTATCGATCGTTAGGATGGTAAGAAAATCAAATCGAAACGAAACACCGAATGAGAAGAAAGAACAGAAAAGAGAAAGAAAACAATGAAATTAAGCGAAAATGAGCGTGCAATTCAGTAGTGGTGATAAGTGATGAACAATTGAATAAAGCAACCGTACCCTAAACATGAAAAGAAACATTTTACTATGAGTCTCAAGTAAAGCAGTATCCTACTCCATTTCGTTTTCAACCAAATTGTCGTATTCTCTTTATCCTTTGGAAAGTAAGTGAGAAGGAATTGAAAAGATATGGCAAAACTATGGCGAAACAGATATATTACACTCTAATTAATACAGCACTTAAACACGTGACACAAAACAAAGGGAAAAGAGAAGCAACGGTGAAGAGTGAATGAAAACTAAACACAGCGCACACACAATAAATCAAAAGCAGGAGAGGGAGATAGAAAATTATCCCGAACCGTGTTGCGCCGAATGCAGACACTATTTTTATAATCTTATTACAGAAAAAAAACAGGGGCGAAAACATGCAAATACAATAAGAAGAGCACACCCGATGTAACACCTATGCACAGGAGAGCAGAAAGAAAAATTTAAACGCGATATAAATAATAAAAAAGAAGAAGAAAAGGCGTGGAGAAAACATAAGTTAAATACTAAATAGATGTAAAACCGAGAGCATAACAGCAAACCGTCTTGTGTTAAAGCGCGATTGAACAACCAAACACGATAACTTTGGTGGCAAAAGGATATGAAAAAGTGTCGAAATAAAATTGTCGAAACTAAACGAAAGGAAGTGGAACTTTTCATAAAACAGAAATACAATAGAAAAAAATTGATTAATTTGGTATTAATTAATGTTCTTTCTCTATCATACTCCTTATATCATGATTTTAATTCTGCACTAGTACTTAAATAGTTTTATTCCGTTAAACTCGCCGGATTGGCCGTTTCTTGATGCCATAATATAGTGGTATTGCCGCGTGCCACCCTTTTATCACTATCACTATTGATTAGATGCACCGTTTAGGCACGAATGTAGACGAAAGGAAGAAGTTAAGAGAGTAATAATGGACGTCTAGTTTTAAACATACCTTTCACTCGACTTCCCGCTTTCTGACTTTCGCACCTTGTTAACAACCTTATTTAAATATTACGCAATGCGTAATAAAGTTGGTTAGTTAATTAAACTTCTTTTCTGAAATACGGCAACAATGAACGCAGCAACTCTTCTTCCGCTTGTGCAACGTGGCGATATGGGATATGGTATGTGGTAAACGTGGAGAAGATTCTGTAAGTCCTGCTACGATCCTCTCTCTCTCTCGTAGAAACTATACAACTGCCATCCCTTATCGATCATCGTATATAACTTACATTGCACTACTACAAAGTGGTAGCACCGGACACAATTTTTTCCAATTCTTCAAGAGTTCTTAATTAAATCCTTCGCTCTTCAACGTAATTCAATGCAATATCAACGCATTAAACCTTAAAGCTAATATATAGTTCCTTTTCCGGTTTCGCTTCTGTACATATTTAAATCTGTAAAAATAAAAATGGTGTTTAGAAAATAAACATCTCGAGAAACACAACCCGATGGCACACACTGTTTTTCCTTCTCTTCTCTATTACAATATCGCTGCATTCCATTGTGCGCTAAGTACACTTATGCCATCTACATGCCAATTGTGCCAAGCCCGTTTATTGGTGCGATTCACCGAATACAGCTCGGACCGGATCACCGCACCAACACCTGCAATCAGGACTCATTGGCAAGCATCCTATTGGAAGCTGCTGCTGCTGCTGCTGCTGCAGATGATGACGACGACGATCCTCCGTCTAGTGATTCCACCGACCCATTGCTGTTACTACTTCCATCAACCACCTGATTCTGCGATCGTTCACTTGGCTGTGATGTTGGTGGTGTTGCCGCACCTTCCTCTTCCTTCGATTCCACACTCTTCGCACCCGAAGTGGTCACTTCTTCCGGTGGCGCTACAAGCATCAAGTTTACCGACACCAGCAGCGGGAAGGTAAGCTCCCGATCGAACACAACCAGCTGCGTTGCTTTGTTCTTCTCGAGCGATATCGACAGGATCGGTGTCGTTTGCTGGTGCTTGATCTGGCGCAGCTCGTTCAGGGAGGCAAGTGAAACGCGGACGAGAAATTGACGTGCCACTCGCAAGCTTAGCAAACGCTCGTTCTCCGTCCGATGGTGCCGGCGGATGCGCAGCGAACGGGTGTCGGACGAGAGAAGCAGATCGAGCCCAAAGTGAAACCCGGTCAAGCGCCACCTGTGCACCATGTTTTCGTTCAGAATGCGACCGGACCGGATGCATGATTCGAGGAAGACGCGATCCTCACAGGCGATCGGTTCGTCGAGCGACTGATCGATCGTCAGTACGTTGGTCCACTGTTGCATTAACGGTTTGTGCAGCCATTCGATCGGAATGATGTTGTCCTGCCGGAGCACCCGAAGGTCGACGTGATGGTTAAGGAGATTGTGCAGACGTAGGGCACGGAAGACACGCTCGTAAGGAGCACCCTCGGCCGTGGAAAGGAACGGTACGGTGCTGGTACGTTCGGCAAAGTAACGCTCCTTTGGATGTTCGACACCGTCCGTTGGCGATTCGTGGGGGAAGAGCTTAAGAGCCATCCAGTAGCGCAGCAGCGTGTAGATGGTGAATTCAGTTTGTACTACGTACAGGTCGGCACTGGAGACGAGCTGTTCCATTAGCTCGAAGCTGAT
>KB671487.1:766721-808314 GCA_000349105.1 Anopheles epiroticus | reverse complement strand
GGCAAAGTAACGCTCTTTAGGATGTTCGACACCGTCCGTTGGCGATTCGTAGGGGAACAGCTTAAGAGCCATCCAGTAGCGCAGCAGCGTGTAGATGGTGAATTCAGTTTGTACTACGTACAGGTCGGCACTGGATACGAGTTGTTCCATTAGGTCGAAGTTGATCAGCTGCAACCATTTCGGGGCGCGGTGATAGAAGCTGAGTAAATTCACCAGCAACCAGCCGAAGGTGGACTGTTTTACCATCTTGACGCCATACTCGCAGGCAGCTTCATAGTAAAGAACTGCGGTCTGCAAAAAAACGAACAAAAATTGAATTAGAGTACGGTGTCTTTCATCTTCACCATGCCATGCACGACATTCGTACTAAAGCGTACTAAAAACAGTACTAAAAAAGTTAAATTTACGTTTAATCTTCGACAAATTCATTTTGACTATGGGTTAGTTAAGAAAGAATATTTTCCAAAGAACATGGTTTAAAAATAACACGCATTTACCACCGCATTGGTCGTTTCCACCATCACTTCCGCACATCGGTCAATGAGACTGTCCAGCTGGAAGAGTGTAGCCGTTGCAAGGGTGGACACAATCACCCTCGGCTCCAGCACGACCTCATCCATGTACAGCGACCCAAACACCGTAAACAGTGATTCGATCGTAATTGTCGGATCAATGACCTCGATATGCACATAGTTTTCGTGTGCCTCGCGCCACGACCCATTAAACATGCTGGCAAAGTAAGGACTCTGGCTCAGATAGACCTTGTGCAGGTGCCACTGCTTGCCGAGCGCGTCCACCGTAATGTCCGAGTTGCGTCCCTCCTTAAACAAGGCCTGATAAATGTACCTAGCAGTCGAGACTAACTTTTTCCTGCAAAAGGGGAACGTGGGGAATGAAACAGCACTTTTAAAATGAACTCTCGGCGAAAGATACCTTTTGGGCGTTTGGAGTGATATGTCGAGCAGATCACTTCCATCACCACTTTCGTCCGCACTTTCGTCTTCTCGCTTGCGTTTCCGGCCTCTCACCGATTGCGACACGCTGCCCAGTTTGTTCAGCACGTTGCCCATCTTGGACACAGGGTTAGGCGTTGTCTTTAAATAGGGTTGATGCTATTAAAGCTATTAAAACCAAACAGTCTGTGTGGAATGATCACTTCTACTCTATCACGCGTTCGCAACGTTTCAACAGTTCTTGTGTGCACTTCGCTTCAACATAGGAATCATCCCGGTTCTTCTCTCTTTGCTCACCCTGGAAGTGTTAATTGTAGCGCACCTTTCCGGTTCTACTTCGGCTGAGGCTGAAATGGTACGGGAAAGAAGAAAATGTGTGAAAATTGGAAGCCAATAAGATGCACGGGTTTGTGCAGCTTCTGCATGGAGTTTTCTAACTTCATCATTTTGTAATGCAAATAGCATAAATAAGCAAATCTAAGCTCGATGCATGTCGGCAATTGGAGCACAAAACCTTTTATTAGAAATTTGTCTTTTGCCTGCACAGAAGACAGCCTAATTTATCATTTTCCAAATAAAAAATTACACAGATTTATATGAAGTAATAAAAATATGTAAAATAAATCACATTACAATCCAACTGCAATAGAATTGTTTCAACAATCTTAACACAAGCAAAAGATCGTTCAACCAGACTTCCGTTCCCTTCCGATCATGTTCCAGACGCGAGACAGTGAGCGCTAATAAAACAGAACTCTGTCTTCTACTGCGAGAGACAAACAAACAATACAGAAATCATATGGCGGTGATCACCGAACCGACACATGCCATTGATTTCCGTCCAAAAAACAAGTGCTAAAAATAAGACCCAGTCCAACACGAGGGAAGGAGAGACATAAAATGACGATCAGCTTAAATGTGCCTTTTCTGGAGACGTTGAGAACATTTTGTCTCGTTGCTATGGGAATCACATACAAAGCTACCTTGAAGCAGAATGGTCTTAAAGTCCACAAAAAGGAATGTTTTCCTAAAATAAAACAAAAATTGCAAGAAAAAAAGAATTTAAAGCATTTGCATCAAGAATTTAGCTATGAGAGGAGACGCAAATAGCAAACGATTTAAAATTCAAATCGTATGCACGTAAAACGTGTCCGGCATGATTCAACCCGGTCGAGATTATTAACATAATCAAACACTTGCACGCTTCTTTTTCATACAGAAATGCTTTCTTCCTTCAAACACGCACACAGCTGGTGATGTCATTATCGTCATCATGCCGTAAAGTCAATTTCTGATCAAATATCCAAAACAAAAACTGGCCGTTAAGCGGCGAAATCGACTATCCCAATGTCGCCCGCTCTTTTGTTTGCACTTCGGAAGCATGATGTCACGATGGTGGTGAGCTCTAAGCACAACCGCCCTCTCTCGCGGTCTTACACCCTTTGGGAATCTTTCAGTACGGGCTCGTTCGTTGGGTATGCAACACGGTATGAATTTGTGAGTACTGCACCGCCGCTGAACTGGGCCATTGTAAACACAAAACCCCCCAGAAACAAAATAAACACAAATTAGTTGGTTGTGTGTGAGTTTAAACCGAACAAATGCATAAAACTACCCACAGAAACAAACACGCACACACAGACAAACGGATGCTATAGCATAGTTTTATGCTGCCATGCTGCCATCCATCGTTCGCCCGTATACGCGAGAGTGGAGACGACCTCGACCCAACTTTCAAATGGAAGTAAAGGTAGCAGTGGGGCTAGGAACCACACACAACTCGCTCAATCCATTTTGGGATCTCCGTTCGTTTATGCGTGTCGTGTTCGTTGCCGTTCAACCTTATGCTGCAGGGTGCCAGCAATGATCAGCTGAGTCTTTCCAGCGCCACTCCGGTCCGCGTGGGGTACACACAAAAACGAACCGAACTTATTGAGCAATGGATAAACCTCCGGGCGCGTTAAAAACGACGATCGCCGCACGCTCGGGATGAACGTGATGTCATCGGGTGTACTCGCGCACGAGTGTGGGTGGAGTGCCAAGCGGCCAAAGCGCATTTATTTGAAGCGAGATGCGATTTTATTTACACATGGTAGGCAAACGCGACAGCGTAGCCGACCCATGACGGCATCCCCATCCAAACCGGACGGACGATCGGAATTGGGTGGCATACGCACATTGGCATGAAAATTGACGCCAGCACTAGCGCAACGTGTAACAATTCCCAGCAGTTCCATACTACTGCTGTCTGATCTCCCGTGTTGTTGTAGACTTTCCGCTGTATCTCGTCGCAATTTCACAGGAATGTTGGAAAGCTAAAATGGCACGGAATCACATTACAAGCTGAATGGGGAAGTATATAAGAGTGTAAAATGGATCGATTAGAGCAGGCGTGTGTTGGGTCTAGCACATCTATCTGACAAGTGTGAGGAGAATGCAGTTTTAGAATAGAGCCGTTGTAAGGGGAAGGAAAAGATGCATCTTGGAGCGGTTATAAAAATAGAACCAAATGTTTTGGAAGGAAGACACTGCAGGCGGTGTACTGTGCTGGTTGCATCTAACATCTGTGCTGGTTGCATCGTTCTCTTTTTGGATTTAAAATTAGGAACAAAATAGACCCATCTTGAAACAATTGGCAAGAATATTTGCACAGCTAACTGGAAAAGTTGCCCTACCCAAATACAAAGAGCTTGTCGAGGGGTAGTTGTGTCACCCTTGTTAGCAATGAACTTGTTCTATAACCATCTTTACATCCTATCGGTGAAGGCTTCCCAGGCTGCCTTATCTGACGGATGAATGTCACAGATGGGCGATGGTGGTGGGACTTACTGTGTATGCTCGCCGGCCCGATAGCACAGGATCATACGATCATGTTCCAATGGTCATACGACTGCACGCACACTCAGTATTTGCTACGAATTATTCACGGTTATTACCTTCACGCACAATGATGCTGAGAGGAAGACGCTTTTCCACTAATTCTGTTTCTATTTCTCACACACAACACACACGCCTACTGCCACCGTTTCCGCGCGTTCTAATTATAAAGTGTGATGCTGCGATCGGCACTGTTTCCTTTCACTTTCCACTGCGCTGCGTATGCTCGCAAAACTAACAGCTTTCCTTACTTTCAAAAGTTTTCAATCGATTTTGGTAATATTCACCCGAAAATTGTCACCCGCTTGCACACCGATGCACCCACAAAACACGGCACGAGAAAGAGGCTATTGTTTGATACGCGAGATTTTCTGCATCCACTCCTGCTATTGTGACATCACTTTTGTTTACCTTGCGGGAGCACACAGACGACGGAAATTACGTCGTATTTTCCACCCTCCACCCTTTCGCTAATGCTCTTTTGTGCACTGGGAAAGTGAGCGCTCGCACGAAAGGCGTCTGGTGCTCGCAAGGTTTGGGGAAAGAATAACAAAACAAAACCAAACACGCAAATTGGATAGTGGGAATCAACCGTACCAAGACATGAGCATTGACGTTTGGATGACATATCCGCCGTTTTGTTTACAGTATAATGTTGAAAGGTAGAGCATATGAACTGCTCCACAGATTTTCAAAGAAAAGTTTTGAATAAACAAATTCCAACTCATTATTTTACATACGGTAATATTTAATTTTGTACGTCGTTTCTACCCAAGAAAATAGTTTAGAAACACCGTACCTTATTTTCTATTCATTCGTAAACGGACGTTGCGCTGGTACTGATAATTGTATCATGAAAACGGTCTATCTTTTCTTATTATTAATCTTCCCGCTTTGTTGCCACGTTCGTATTGTCCTTAGCCGGTGACATTGAAAAATGCTTTTTCCATAAAAGTCTTAGCGAAAAATCTTCATCTTTTAAATTTTGTTCGAATGCACACGTTCTTCGTAAGCTGCAAAGAAAGAAAAAGCATTTACCTCAATATAATTAAGTATTGTGACAAAAAGCAAGCAAACCAAAACAACTTTCTCACAATAGTATTGAACACAAGTACGCAACCAGAAATACAGTTTCCTTTTTCCAAGTAGATAACACGAATTTATTGGGGAATCCTAACGAGCCTGCTCTCTCCGACCGGCCGGGAAAACCGGAAACCGATGAATGTTGTTTCAGTTCCGATTCCAACTGCATAACTGTCGCCGGGGGGCGGTGCGTGCGTGCGTACACGACACGGAATCGATCGAGGACGATGTGTGATCCCCCGGAGTAAGCTTCTTCGAAAAGTAAGAGCATGTCCTCCTTTCCGAAATTGTACAAACACCATCTGCACCATCACACGAGCACACTACACCGAAAAACATACACACCACCGAACCCGTCTGTCCAGCCCATGCAGCGCTCGCCGGCCGGAAATCACACACCGCGCGCAGATGTCGTTGCGATAAACTCGTACTTCTCTTACTCTTTTCGTTACGTCCACCCGGTTCCATCCATCCTCGAAAACTCTGCTGCCGATTGCGGCTCTTTTGTAAAGTAGAGGTTGTTTAGAATCGGAGCTTCTGGAAGAACCACTTGTTCTTGCCGGTCTTGTGTCGCTCCTCAAACTTGCAACGGATCTGGTTGCGTGCCTTCTTCCGCTTGGCCGGATCCTTCATGTCAGCGGCACTGTATTTGCTGTCCATGCTCACGTCCGGCACGCTGTAACGCGTCGGCATCAGATGGTTGTAGTTGAGCATCTACGGAAAGGAGAAGAACAAGAACAATGGGACGTTAACATAAACGTGAGGCTGCCGTGGTCGCGTGTGAGTTCCTTCTTACCTTGATGAATGGCTTGATCTTGCAACGCTTGTGGATGCGATCCTTGCTCATGTTTCGCGTCACGCGTCGTGGGTAGCGATCGATGCCGGCAACCAGAGCCTGGCCGAACTGCTTGTCCGACGTACCGTCATCGAACGTCTTCATGATGATTGCCTTGCGACCGGCGTACCGTCCACCGAGGACGAGTACCACCTTACCAGATTTCATAATCTTACCCATTTTGGCCTACCGAGGGAAGAAACGTACAATTTCGTTAGTCCACAATTATTAATAACACCCAGCTTGTCGCCGAAATCGAGTGAAAGAGGAAGCGTAACGAGAAAAGCGGTGCACGCGTTTGCCGGACGACACGAGAGTGTCACCACAAACAACTGCCCGATACACAACACGCACCACCGCGACACGACACCCGGGGTCCCAGCAGCGCGTCACCGATGCACGTACAGTTTCACCAAAAATGGCTCATTCTTCCATGAAATTCGTGTTGCACATTCTTTCCCTTCCATTTACGCTTCATTTTCACTCGATTTAGCGGCATTTTGAGGAGGTTTCGTACGGTAATTTTACTCACTTAGTGAAATGTGTTTCACTGGCACTGATGGCCGACCGGAAAAAGAACCTGAAAGAGATGGAACACGTTGACGTTTTGTTTTCGCTGTTTTCGCCCGGAAATTGCTAATTCGCCGAGTTGAGATGACAGCTCGATTGACATCTTGTTGCTGCAATGTCGTAGAACAGTTTGTGGAAAGATGATTTAAAAATGTCGTTAAAAATAGCCATTTCTTGTAATTTTTTTTGTATATGGGTATCAAATAACAAATTATGATATCCTTGGAGTGAAATTAAAACTGTTAAAGATGAACATTCTTGCAAAATGTAAGGGATATATTGTGCTTTCAATAAAGCTTGGAATGAATTATCAAACAAAAAAAGTAAAATCCCATTTATGAGAAATCGATACATTTATTTCAATCTTCAGGTAATGCACAAAAATCTATCAAACTCAATCTTAACCGATAAAAAGACTGAACACAATAAAAACTAAACAGAAATAAAAATTTACCTTATTCTAAATTCGACCATTCAGTTATCGTTCAGTTATGGGCACGCTTTTCGTACACTTTTCATTTAAAGTGCAACATTGGAATAGTCGGGTTCGTTTTCACCCCGCACGTAAACTGGCCCATGCTTTGCCATGTACTTCTTGATGAACTCGCGAGCCTTCGTTTTAACCGAATCCGTCACCTCCAGCTCGTGCACGGTATTGTCGCAGTGTTTCAGCTCTTTCAGCATAACGAAGTGTGTTAACTGTTTACAAGGAGATAAATAGGAGTTAGTAAAACAAAGCTACAAACATTTAAAATACACAAGCTTACCTTTCGTGCGAGATGCTTGAAATCGTCCGTATTGGTGATGCGCCCAAGTGGGCAGTTATCCTTCCGGTAGCTGCTCAAATGCTGCACGATCACACCGGCAATATCTACGCGGAACTTTTCCTTAATTTTCTTTGCTTCCTCACTGTTCAAGTCTCCTTTGCTTGATTTCTTCCGCTTCGCCAGCTTGGCCGACGCTATGGAAGTGGCTCCTCCTCCTCCCTCGCTGCCCTGCTGCTCTGGTACGGTTGCTCCACTAACCGTTGCAGCACTTCCTCCAGCAACAGCAACAGCACCGGCAGCACTACCCTCGCTTGTCTGCTCTTCGGCCGATTTGCGCTTCTTTCCCAAGCGTTGCTGCACCTTCTTCCACTCCTCGTACGGTGAGATCTTTTTCTTCTTGTTCAGTATGTCCAGCTCATCGACGATACACTTATCCTCGACTATCTTGTGCGACACGACCAGATCATCGTCAATCAGCGAAGGATCAGCAGTTCCGCCTACCCCAACACCGATACCGCTGCTACCGGACACATCCGCTGCCGTGGCATTCGCTGCCAGGGACGGTTTATCCAGCGGCCCACCAAACGGATTGTCGGCGAGGGTTTTGGAGAACATGGTGCGGGCGCGCAACCGTTTCGCTTCCTCCTTTCGTTTGCGCAGCTTTTCCTTCGTTTCCTTGTACCGCTTCATCTCCATCTGGCCGTACTGTTTGTCCTCTTCCGTTCGAGGCTAAAGGAAATAAAACAAATAACACTCGTTAAACTCTGATCGATCGCGGGAAGAATGTTATGTTGTTCTCAACTACTCACACTAATTATCCGTGCCTGCACCAGCTTTAGGCTGTGCTTCCGTTTCCGCCTTGGCAGTAGCTGCTGCAATGCGGCCTCATCCACTGTTGCGTTGGCATTGGTCGATTCGCCAAAGATTTCCTCCAGCGTGAGCATCTGTGGCGAACCTTCGCCCGATTCGCGTTTCACGGCCGGTGCCTTCGACATGTCGTCATTCATATCGTCCGGTTTAGCCAAAACGTCATCTGTGTGTGGGAAAGGCAAGAATAATTAATATAAATACACTAAGCAGAGGACCATCCTTCACTATCAATTACCTAAATTAAAACTCGACTGTTGTTTGCGCTTCTTTTTCAGCAACTGTTCCAACTGTGCCACCAGTTCCTCCTCGCTTGAATCGCACGTGTCGGTCGTGCTCGAGTCCGAGCTCATCGAAATGTCCTCGTCTGCAAACACGCCCACCGTTCGGCCTGGCTTCTTCGGCGGTACCCACTGCGGGATGCGTTCCTTCACGTGGTAATAATACATACGGCCACGATCGTCGATCGCAAAGCGCCAGTACGGTGGCAGCTTCAGCGGCGGTAGCTCGTAGTCATCCGGATTCGTCGACATCGGTGGTGGCTGAATTTTAAAGTAAGCATGGCTCGGTGGCGTCGGCAGCAACCGATCATCTTCCGAGAAATATTCCCCGGTGGCAGGATTCATACGCACCGGTATGTCCATCGGTGCGGTCAGATGAGGATTCAACCCGAACCGTAGACACGCATTTTCGTGCATCATCCACATTTCCTTTTTGCGTCGCTCGGCCTCCTCGTGGGCGACCTTCATCTCGAATAGATGGCGCCGCTGTTGCTTCGAAAGATTGTCCTGCTTCAGAGGAGGATAACCTCCCACTCCGGCCACCCCTGGAGGGGGTCGCTTTACCTTGCCGCTTAGTCCATACGGTGCATCACGATCATCCAACGAACGGCGTCGCTTTGGTTCGCCGCTTCCTCGCAATCCACGACTATCGCCCCATCCACCACGGCTATCCCGATGCCGGTGGTGCTTCTCGTCCTTCTCATCTCCCTCCAATCCGAGCGCCTGGTATCGCATGTCCGCCTCGCGTTCGTGTTCCTTCATCTGCTCGATACGTTCCTTCTTGGGGATGCGGAACACTTCCTTGAGGTTCTTCCAGCTAATGAGCAGCTTGCAAGAAAGGATCCGTATCTGCGTCCCGAGCCGCTGCTCCTCCGGCGCGTTCTCGTCCTCCGGCTCAGGGATCTGAATGTCCGAGGGCAGCACACTGGCGGCAATGGAGTCGACTGACGCTATCGTTGCCGATGCTGCAGCGGCTGCAGCCGCAGCAGCCGCTGCCTTTTCCTTATTTTCCACCTCCTTGTCGCACGTACTAATGATCTCCTTTAGCTTCCCAAGATCCGCCAGCTTCAACAGTTCTGGCATGTTCTTCAGCACTTCCACACTGCCCAGTCCAAGCACGTCCTTCTTCACCGTTTGCTGCTGTCGTTCGGTGGCCGGCTGGCTGCTACTATCACTACCTGCCCCGTTGCTATCGCTTGGTGAGCTAGTTCGGGAGACTTCCTTTTCGACCTTTTCTACCACTACCGGAGGAGTTGGTTCTTCTTTTGGTGGGGCGATAGGTACCGCCACGGCGACAGGTTTCCCCTTTTCCACTCGAGCCCACTTTTCGACGGTGTGGAGTATTTTGCTGTCCTTCAGCATCGTTTTGTTGGAGATTGGCAGACCGTCCAGCGTGTCCAGGATCTGTATGCGGAATTTGAGATCTTCGATCGATTCCGTCGACTCGCAGATCCAACCGTAAAGCAAACGAAGACCATGATAGTCCAGGAATAGCCGTCGGCAAGGCAATTCTCCGCTCTGGAGCAGTGTCAGTAGTCGACTGCGTGACTTGATGTCCTTCGCACGCACCATCAGACGAGAAAGTTTGAGTGTGTGAGCTTGATTCTTCAGGCCCGTC
Organism: Anopheles epiroticus; assembly: GCA_000349105.1. Taxonomy (NCBI): domain Eukaryota; kingdom Metazoa; phylum Arthropoda; class Insecta; order Diptera; family Culicidae; genus Anopheles; species Anopheles epiroticus. Next base: position 798,463 of record KB671487.1, on the reverse strand, counting down.
TTGAGCAGATTGTTGATCTCCTCCTCCAGGTCAGGATCTTCGTGAATTTCCAGTCGTCGCTGCTTCCGTGTCGTGGTACGCTTCTTGCGCATCTTTTTCACCTTCGCGGACGTTACTGGAGCCAGGTCCGCGGATTTTATTCCCTCCTCACGGTCGCTACCCGAAGCAGCGAGAGCACCCTTGGGCAATTTGCTACCTTCCGGTTGTGTCGAATGCTCCACAGATCCTCTTGCCACTGCCACATCCTGCTCAATCTTCTCCCCTTCCTCTTCGCTCTCTTCTTCCTCCTCACCCTCCTCCTCGTCGTCCTCATAATCCTCCTCTTCCAATTCCGAATCACGCCCCTCACCGGTCGGCTTGGCCCCGATCCACCCACGACAACTCTCCGCCTCGCAGTAACACTTCTGTGCCTTCCTGCCGTACCGCTGGAACTGATAGTCGAACGTAATTTCCTCTCCCGGCAGGATGTACTTCGTGCTGAAGAACCCAATGCGCAGCTCCCCGTTCACCGTCCACTTTTGTGTTTCAGCATTCGGGTCGCACGAATGGTTAATGAAGCGCGAAATGTTGCCCTTCGTCGTGGCGTCGATAATCCCATCGCTCCGTAGGGCCATGAAGTAGTAGTGCTTGTTCTTTTCCCGGGAGTATGCTTCCGCACGCTCGTCAAACTGCGCACTGTTGAGCACTTCGCCCACGTACTCCATGATGAACTCCCCTGGTGCGATCGGTGTGCTGGCCTGTATGCCGAATCCTTTCTTCTCCGTTCGAAACACCTGACAGTGGGCGTACTCTTGGCGCTGGAACCGACGATTCGTGCACCGGTCTCCAACCGTACAGCGTGATCCACACTCGATCATCAGCAACCGGTTAAGACAGTCCTCTCCACAACCGTGCTCACCCCGTTCAATTTCCTCGTGCGTAAGGAAGCAATCGCACGTCATCTTTTTCGCCTCCTTGCTCACGATCCGATCGCTGTGGTAGATATTCTCGCGAATAGTTTCAAACCGACTCAGCTTTTCCTCCATGTCGCGCAGATACTCCTCAGAAAGCTCCGCATTGCCGCTCTCTCCTTCATTTGCAATGACGGGCCATGCCGGACCACTGACACTACCCGCACCTTGCAGCTGACCGAGCTGCATTCCAGGCTCACCTCCAAAACCATATCCTGCCTCACCGCCGGACGTCACAGCGTACGCATCGAAACCACCACCCACTGCGGATAATTTCTTCATCAATTTGTCTTTATCACGTACCAACCCATGACCGCTGGTGCGTTGTTTCTGTGAACTTATCGTCTTGATACGAGTCGATCGTCGAATAACACCGTCATCGATGTAACTTTCCACCAACCGAACCATATCGACACGCTGCGAATCGCGATCCTCCTCACGTGCTTCCTCGGGCAACGACGACCGTGCGTCCTCTGGCGGGGGAACCACGTTGCTGCTAGTTGGTGGATTCGTTTCATCACAGGACATGGAATCGAACGGTGAGCTTGCTCCGCTACGAACCCCAGAGTCATCTTCGGATGGTAAGCAACCACTTTCGGAAAATCGGGTGCTTTCGTTGTCTGACAACCCGGCCACCGATTCGGATCGTAATGTGTCCGCGTCACTGAACGTCTCTTCCATCTTTATCTCGGTTTGAGGCTCTGCTTCCACCAGCTGCTTTGTTTCTACATACGGAGGATCAACAGTGGTTATCGCTTCTTCTTTTAGGGAAAATTGTGTCGGTACTTCTTCAAAATTGTTTTGGGTCATTGCAGGTGGAACGATTTCTTCCGCTTTGGGAACGACCTGAGGCTGCTGTGGTGGCGGAGGAACTGTAAGATGCTCTGTTTCAGTAGAATCCTCCACTTTGTACATCTTTAGCGAAGCCTTCGTCACAATTCTAGGTGCTTCGGGTGATGTCTGCTCAACTGGGGCATTTCTTTCCGATATGTGTTCCGCTGCTTGTTCTTCAAACTTTTTCTGATGGCTGTCTGGAACCACTGACTGTTTCTCTACCATTACTGAAGACGATTTTTCCTCGGAAACTTCAGCATTCTTCGATTTGCACGTGTCTCGCTTGTCCTTTGTTTTGGAGGATTTCTTAGAAATTGAACGATCGCGAATGGTCTCCTCTTGCAGAAAGTTACCACCGGTACTGATACTTTTACGTTTGCGTTCCTTCTCGCTCTCTCCTCGATACTTCTCTTCTTCTCTCTCCTTAGGACGGCTCGATCGATGACTACCGCTACCGGTCGTGTCCAGCTTACGCACCGACAGCTCTTGCCTGGTGGATGACTTTGAGCCCTTGTGCTTACTGCTGTGTGTGTGCTCCTTTGGCCGATGGGATGAAGAAGATGAGGAGGAATCATCGCGATCTTTCGTTTCTCCTTTGCGGCGAGAATCATCGTGCGATTTGGGGCGTGATATGGGCTGCAGCTCCAGCGCCTTCAGTTCCGATTCGAAACATTTTTTTGGTTTGTCCGGACGCGATAGTACCACCGAGGTACGTTTCTTGCTGCTGTTTGACATGTTTTCAGCAGTAGGGTTCACTTTATCTTTTGCGTCGCTAATAACGCCACCATCGGACGATCTTTTATCGCCATCCTTAACTTTCTTCGCCTTTTCCTCTCCGGCGCAATCCCTTTCTAGTGGCACTCGATCGTAACTATGCTTTCGATCGTCTTTTCCATGGCGCTTTTCGTGCCTCTCATCGCTACGATCCTTCGTTTGTTGCGCTCGTTGTTTGCGAAGTTCCTCTTCGAGCCGTTTCTTTTCCTTTTTACGTTGATCACGTGACCGATCCTCGTCTTGGGTGGACTTTTCCGATCGATACTTATCCTTGCTCGCAGGAGACTCTTTCGAAGGACGATCTTTCCCCGAAGAACTCTTACGCGAGCCACCTGAATCGGTCGGTTTAGTATCCTGCTGTTCACGCTTTTCTTTTTTCTGGGACGTTTCGTTAGAGTTTCGCTTCAGGGAAGCAGCATCCTCTCGGACGACCCGTTCTGGTCCGAAGGAGGCATTTTGTTCCTGCGGTATTATTTCAGCTTCTTTAGGAGGATCAGTTTGATTGGGTTCTTGGGAGTCCGTGGCGGTGTCGGGTGTCAGTTCTACTGTAAATTCTCGTGGAGGTTCGTCAGATTGATCCTTCTGGTGTGATTCTTCGTTAGAGACGATTTTTTGTTCAATGAAACTTGGTTGTTCCGCAAGGTGAATTTCAACAGCGTCACTTTCAACTTCTGAAACCGGTTCAACGTGCATTTGAACGGTGCAATCATCTGTCGGTGCTGAAGGTGCTTTTTCCGTAATTTGATCTTTCGAATCGATTTTTTCTGGCTTTTCCTTCTCTTCATTCAGGGCTACATTTGTCTCAAGATGTACTTCATCTTGCTGTTTCAAATTTTCCTCTATAACTTCCTCCAGAGAGGTAACACTTTCAGCTGGAGTCTCTTCCACTTGTTCTGTTGCAACTTCCTCTACATCAATTGTCTCTGTTGGCTGTTTTGTTTCCAGCTCACGCTCCACATTAGTCAAATCATTGATAGTTTCACTGTGCAACTCTCCAACTGGTGCGCTTCGTGCAGCTCCCCTGCCTCTACCTCCACGTCCTCCACGACTTCCTCGCCCACCGCGACTGCCACGACCTCCTCGCGATCCACGACCTCCACGGCTACCACGGCCCCCACGACTGCCCCTTCCGGAAGTGGGTCGCTCCGGTACATCGATAATGATTTCATCGGCCTGCAGCAGTATCACATCCTCTTCATCTACAACCTGTTCTGGCGTTTCGGGACTGGCTCGTACAATTGCAGATGTAGGTACAACTGGCGTGTCCTGACTTTTCGTCTCTAAGGTAGCATTACTTGATGTTTTATACGATCGCCTTATGAAAGTGGATCCGGCGGGCCTTTCTGGTACACTGTGCGCTACCACTGCCTTCAATTTTCTTCCCCGTGCACCCGGCGATGCTGTTGCTTCGCTTAGGTCCTGCGAGCTCGAGCTGTGTATACTATCATCATCACCAAACACGGTTCCATCGATCCGCAGGGAGATTAGCGAATTGTTTCGCTCTTCTGGCTGGGGCAGCTGTATCGTTGAGTCGTACGGATCGACGGCGGCAATATCTAGAATGCTGTTCACCACCGATTTCTTCTTCCTGCCCCGTTTGGCACCAGTCGATCCACCACGTACCACCGATGTCGTCGATGCAGCATCCCTCGGTGGCGTTTCATAAGGCGCAGACAGGGATGTACGATGTTGCTTGCTCGTACCGGGCTGCATTCCGCTACCAATCGTCGCTACTCTTCGCGGGAACTTGCCACTGGAATAGGTGCGCACGGGCTGTTGTGCAAAGAAATACGTCGATAAATCCGATGTGCTTGCGTGCGGTGCCCAGTTGGACGTGTACGTTACCTGATTCATCGGCAGTGGTGCATCCACGACAAAATCGCGGAACTTGTTCGTCGCCTTTACCTGTCTTTTGGATTTGCGCGTACCGGCCCCACTGTCCGCTACCTCCGCCGCTTCCTCGCCAACGACTTCATCCTCAATGACCACCATCGTATCACCATCCATCAGCAACGTTTGCATCGAGTCGTCGACGATGGTCTCCTCGGTGACGACAATCGTATCGCCGTCAATCGTTTGACAATCCAACAGCTGTACTTCCTCCGTTAACTCCTCCGTTGTTGCCGTTTCTTCCTCCTGCAGCACCACAACCGAGGAAACGATGTCAGTGCCTTCGAGCGATTTGCTCGTCTCTTCGTCCAGTATTTCAATCATTTCTACCATATGATCTTCCGCCTCTTCCACCAGTTGCGGTACAGGCGAATCGGCGCTTCGCATCGCTACCGCACTCCGTGCGCCTCGCCCTCGTCCACCACCTCGGCCTACACCTCTGCCCCGCCCACGCCCACGTCCCACGCTGGTAACAAGGATTTCCTGCACCGGTGTGGCCGAATCCGACCGTCCTCCACTATCGCTGCTACGGCTACGACTATCGGACGATTCGTCGGCCAGCTCAAACACTCTTCCCGCGGCCGACATCTTTGCTCCAGTGCCGCGCTTACGACCCATCGTAAAACAGTGTGTCGTACCGGGCTAGTTTTACTAGAATATGGGCACACTTTGCTCAGGACGACACACTGCAATACGGATATTGTTTCTTAAGGATTCTAGCGATGATCAGCGTTATTGTCCCGTCCTATTACATGTTTTTCTGATTTTTCACAAAACAGTGGTTGTATGTGCTCCGAACTCTTCACTTGCTTCTTCTTATCAGCTTTTTCTTTCCGCTGTCAATTTTTTATGCGTGAAAAACGTAAACACAACAAACGGAGGATGGCAAACCGGCACGTTGACAGCTGTCAGACTTGCTTCAGTGTGTCAGGAGTGGCGAACTCCTCTGTTTTCCATACCGAAAGGCTTTACAAAAAAAAACCGGAAAGGGATAATTATTGTATTTTTTAAGCTATTTAGGTAAGGAAATGTCATTCTACGGTAATAAGCAATGGCAATCATCGTGGTTATAGTTTTTCTTTAAAGAATTTGGTTCGTTGCGGTACACAACAACGCCAACACGTGTTCGGGTCTGTCGAACTATTCAGCAAGTTGCATCGAACGACCGCACGGGGCACAACCAAAACAACAGGGGGAGGCCTTCACAAACAAGATCTAAATATGGCCAAGAAGAAGAAGTGCTAGTGGCAAACACATGGGTGGAAAGTGGTAAAAAGTGGGGCGCCTCACAGTGACGTAAACACTCGGCCAGGCGCTTTCTTGTACTCTTTGACCGCGATCGGGTTACGCACTCACCCTGACGGTGCTACGACGGTCAAAAATTGCTCATCCCATCAAGGGCCGTCTGGCGTAGGTCATTAGCAACTCCGGGCGGAACTGCAGCAACGTGTACCTACCGAGTGCTAGTCAAAACAATACCAATCCTCCAAAACGACCACTTGAAGCGAAATCGGGACAACCAAACGTACAAGAGAAAGTGCCGTCAAAGAGACTGCGTGTGTGTTTGTGGTGTTTATTTTTAATTTCATAAAGTCCTTTTTGTTTCGATGTTGTGAAAAGTGTGTTCTCTCGTCAAGGGGGAAGTAATAGGGGTTAACCTTTCTATGGCTCGATAAATGGCTCGGTTAAGATAACGCACGTGAGGCAATCGCTGGGTGTGTAATAGAGTTAAGCAATACACACATAAAAAGTGGTGTGCCTAATCCGCGGTAGCAAAAGCCCGTCGAACACAACACGAATTACCCGTCTCGTTCGATAAGCCGTCGGAGAAGGCGCAAGGAGTTGGATTTTTGCTGTACAACGCGAACCTACGAAAGTGTCCTAAAATGAGTGTCTCCAAGTATCTTCCGATTCATGTGTCCACCTCACAGAAAGTAAGGGTCTACGATTACCTCTTCCTAAATGGAAACAATAATCATTTCCTTTCCCTCTCTCTCTCTCTTTTGTAGATAATTATCCTATCTGTATCGGCTGGCGTGGCGCTACTGGGTGCTCTTGCCGCGTATCTTGGCCGTCGGAGAACTCCACTGCCCCAGCAAAGACGGATACGTAAACCTGGTAACAGAAGAACGCGCAACAGTGTGCGCAGTCCGAACGATATCATGTCGGTGGCGGGATCGAAGGTGTCAGCCCGTTCGTACAGTCCTAGCGGTTCGGTTCATGCAATCTCCGACCGTATGTCACTCGCTTCCGGGTCGCTGGTCGCTGCCGGAGGACCTGTCGCAGCAATGGGCACAGTATCACTGTTGGGAAACAGTACCCCGCTTAGCCCGCAGCAACTCGGAATAATGGGAATGGAGGCGCTTGAGAACGTGGTTAGCTACTGGGAAGACGCTCTGACTGGTCGAAGCGATATGGATATCATCCCGGGTCGTGCGGCAAATTCCGATCAGGACGAGTTTTGTCGGGAGCTACAAAACCTCCTGGATGCTGCCTATAACCTACAAGAGCAAGGAGAGCTACTGTTCCTGGACGAACGATCCGTGCTCTATCGGGACGATGAGCGGAAAGCCATTACCGGGTCGGAGCACGGGCTAACGAACGGTCACCGGTCCGGGTCGGATCCAAACTTTGATTCAGCGGAAAGCTTTGCCTCCGCCCTGGACCAGGTGGCCGATTTGCGCGAGTTTGATGACACGGAATCGTTTATGGATATGGAACGATACCCGCTGTACTCGAGCGCACTCGAAACGATGGACGAGCAGCAGATACCGTACCGGACGCTGCGAACCGATATGGTGGGCTGTGCATCCGATACAGAGTACCTGGCGAAGCTGCACTGTATACGACTCGCCTTCAAACTGCTGTTCAAGGTTTGTGTTTTTGCTAGACCGAAAACAAGGATTTGTCGTTTTACACTCGCTTTCCATTTTTTTTAGGATCCCAAAAATGGACGTTGGGTAGCGGACACTGGCCGACAGATTCTAACGGACCTGCTCTGTCTCGGTGACAAGGATCCGAAGGACTTTCTCGTCGCCTACGAATCGATGCTCGAATTTCTCCAAAATCCAAACAATTGGATGGACATCGAGGCTGAGCTAGAGTCGCGTAACGTTAAAGCGATGACGTTCTACGACGTCGTGCTAGACTTCATCATACTGGACGCGTTTCGTGACCTCGACGCACCGCCCAACAGTGTACTGGCCGTCATCAACAATCGCTTCCTGTCGAACGGCTTCAAAGAATCCGCTCTTGCGACCGCCGTTTGGTCGGTGCTGAAGGCGAAAAAGCGTTTGCTCAAGTTCCCGAACGGGTTCATGTCGCACTTTTACTGCATCACCGAGCAGCTGTCCCCGCTGATGGTGTGGGGTTTCTTTGGGCCAAACGAAAACCTGAAGGACGTGTGCCAGTACTTTAAGGACGAAACGATTGGCTTCCTGTGCGATATCTACAGCTTCCAGAAGTGTCGGTACACCACGGTGGAGGAGCTGGCCGAGGACATTCTCGAAAATATGCGCAAACGAGTGAACAACATTGGCGTCAAGTTCAATCAGTAGTAGCGGTAGAATTATGTTCCGTTTTACTTTTCCTCCCTTTTTAATTTATTCCATTCCCAAAGAAAAGGATGGAGCTTTAAGATAAGCGAACAGGGGTGGTGCGCCGAACGACTTTCTTTCAACGCTTTCTTCGGTGTACTGATCACCTTAAAGTTCTAACTCTAAGAGATAAAGTGGTATAGGTGCACCAAAACCCTTTGGAGAAGGTTGAAGGCAGGTGATCGGGTAGAATAGTACAACAAAGCGTTAAATAAGCACCATTTAAGGAGGGACCGCAACGGCGACACCATATATAAACACACACACACACACACATAGGAGTGGATTTGAGGCTATAAAGACATCTAGAAGTAGGGAAATAGCTTTAAAAATGCGTTGAGGAATAAATTTACTCGTACAGAAAGGCAAAACTTTTCTCCGTTTTTTCATTCAGGCCAGGAGACATGAAGCGTAATTCGCTAGCGTAGTCTTGTTTCATACTTGCGTCATCTCGCGGTGCCTAGCGGAAGTATTTAGTATCGGCAATCGCGATCACCTTCCGCAAAAATCAAGATTTTCATTACTTTTTTACCAAAATTGGGCACGAACGTTCAATAATCGATCAAATATTTTATTTTTGAGTATTCCTCACTTTTACTTATTGCAAAACGTCGTAACGCTAGTGAATTACGCTCTATGTCCCTTGACCTTTACTGTCATCTTGAACCTAAACCTTGGGGACACAACCACCAAATTCAGTCAGAAATTTTGATTTTTAGCGATTAAGCTGGAATACGTCTCTTGCCGCCGTTACTGGCCGAGCTGTGTTTCTATTTTTGTTGACCAATACGTAATTAAAATTAGTAGATTGCGATTAAATAAATATCCAGTAAATTTTTATACGACGAGAACATATGCATTGCCGCCGTATTTGCTAAGGGAATAACTGTAAAGAAGCGCTCTCTTACCACGCGAACCGTTTTATGAGAATGGGCTATCACCATCAGCACATCAAATAGAGGGTGTTTACTTGATCATCTGCTGCAGTTTGGTCATGCGTTCCTCAAGTTTTTTCACCTCTTTGTTAACGTTTTCGAGGTTCTGGGCGAACGCTTCCTGCACGCCGGTGAGCAGTGTCTTGTTGGCGGCAACGCCGTTCAGAATGGAGGCTTGCGTGGTTTCCAGCTCGGCAAACAGTTTGCTGAAGTTTGTTGCTGTAAAAAGGGGAAAAAATCCTTACAATAGAATCGCAGTTTTTAAATTGAGGTTAAATTTCGTACCATATTTGTGCAGCGATTCCAGCGTTAGCATACGGTTCAGTATATCGGGAAGGACCTGTACGATCGGTTCGGTGCTTTTCGCTATTTCATAAAGCTCCAAGATCTTAAAGAGACGTAAATGGGAGGTTACAACATAAAATAATTTAGATAGACTGAAAAACTTAACCTTACCTTTTGCTCCCGATTCGGATCCTGCCCCGTAGCGTTCGATTTCTCCTGTATGCTGTTCATCTGCTGAAGCAAATTGTTCAACCGCTGCTCGATCGTATCCAGCTGGGACGGTTGCAATAGGGCCGCCTTGGCCGATATGTTCTGGACCGCTTCGATCAGATTGCCCGTACCTGTCGTGCCCGCTAGACGGCTAATACGTTCCGGCTTTGCACCAACCGCGACCTCTAGCTGGTGTAGCCGATGTTCCAGCTGCGCAACACGGGCGCTCTGCATCAGCTCGTTCGCGACCGCCTTTGGATCACTGCTCGTTACTGCGCCCGTCTTCTTGTACTCTTCAATTTGGGCAATAAGTTTCTTCGCTTCCGCATCGCCACCACCACCACCGGCCACCACCTCACTACCGATGACCTGCTCGAGCTTCAAACTTTCCAGCACCTTCTTCGCGGTACTGACCACACCGAACACCGTCTCGTGCGAAGCTTTCTCCTCCGCCGTACGACCCGTATCTGCCCGGGACGCTTCAATCTCCTCCATCAGCTCGTTCATCTCACACTTGAGACGGTGGCAACGCTGCAAGGGTGTTTCCCGTTCACCCTCACCCGCCAGCTCGTAGTCGAGGCTGCGTGCATCATACCCGAGCCGATTCTTTCGCCCCAGCCCATCGGAAAAATCCACATCGCCGGTGAGATACTTGCCACGGAACTTGCCGATCGAATCCTTGGTGGAAATGTGCAGCCGCTCGATCGCATCGTTCACGGGCTCGTCCTCATCGTAGTCCGAAGTTTCGGTATCGTTCACGTCCGGAGTTTCGTAGACGTCCGGTTGGTCGTGTGCCTGGAAGAAATCGACGGGTTATTTTTATTTCCAACGAATATATTCTTTTGTAGATGCTGTGCTACTTACGATATAAGGCAAATACTGGAATTTCGGGTCGGCCATCGTTCACTACTAGCAGTTTTAATTGTGGCTGCTGAAAAGAGGAATTTATTTACGCTGAACCGTGTACGTGATATTGTTGTCAGTGGATGACATCACTTCGCTAAAAAGAGATAGACAAGACAATGTCAATTGCGCAAGCAATTCGAGCCAAACTGTCATTTGAAATGGAATTTACGGATTTTAATCGTAAATTGTTTCCTATTTGCATATAATTTTCACAAAAATTTGTTAAAATTCAACAGGTTTGTTAATAAAAAAAAACAAAAAGCAGTAAAAACAAACGATACGCGATATGAAACGAGAGACATCACAATAGATGGCGCTAACCGGAAATGACATCATTAAAAAACTGTTATACAATTTGCTTTGCAACTTTTCATACGACCGTTAAAGTGGCGACTGGCAAAGGTGAAAAGACAGTCATTTTATCATTTTCCCGCGAATAAGAGCTTGATTTCCATTCAAATTGCATACTATTCTCATTTAAATACAGTTTTCATTCTATGATTGTTGCAATTATGTTTTCTGAATGCATTAATGAGATGTATTTTAAAATTTCTCCGAATCTGACTTAAATACCAGGGTGTCGATCTTTTATTGAAATTGTTTAATTTATTAGTTCAATTTATGATACATTCACAGGCAACGAAACGTGCAATATGTTCCCTTTTTTACTAGTTTCCCACTTCTCTTGCACCATCAAATCCAAAAGCGTGGACAACTCAGAGCGAACTTCAAAGCGACTAAAAGAAAAAAACAAAAAAAGGTCTCCTAATGCTTTCAGTTTTCTTTTAGTTAACAAACTGGTACACTCCTTTCGCTGGGTTGAGAAAGAACGATTTTACCCTAACCACAAATTATAGCTGAAATTCATCCGTGAGACGGTGTTACAATTCTGCCAAACTTAAGAAGAATTAAGCGTAAGGTTCCTAATCGCTTATTTAAACCATAATTCCGTTTGCTATCCGTTCCGTTTCCTTCAACACCAAGATCTGTCCCTCTGTTATCACTTCCTCCAAGCTATGCACACCGAGTTGCGAGTAGTTTTACGACAACGACATAAAAATCCTTCAACACCAAGATCTGTCCCTCTGTTATCACTTCCTCCAAGCTATGCACACCGAGTTGCGAGTAGTTTTACGACAACGACATAAAAATGGGAGGGTAAGAGTTGTTCTGTTTTAAATATTTCACTACTTTGCTAAAAATTCGGCTCCAAGCAAGTCGATGGGCCGAGAGACACAGCTCGTCCCTTGCTAGAGCCCATGAACAGGGTGTCGTCGTTTTTGGCTATTTGATGTAAAGTTTTGTGAAGTGTTGCTTCCAATTCTGCTATCGAAATGAGGATAACAGCGAATTGTGTCCCTTCTAATGGACAATTATTAGCTAAATCAACATCAGCCTCTTCCCCCTTTGCTCCCTATTCTGTCTACTAATGAGCACTATTGCGCGGAGTGTTTTTTGTTGTTACTTCGTGGTAAAGGTATTTCTATCGCATAAAGTAAGTCCTATCCTTCCTTTTTTCCTCGCTCGTCAATGTTCCTTCACATATTCACCCGAATCATCATTATCATCACAAGAATATTTACTACGCGTAACAAGATTTACGAAATGAGAGGGGCAAAAATCGATAGAGCAAACGATTCAATAGCTTTTTTCAATTTACTGTTAACGGTTTGAAGGGACAACTGCGGTGACAACAGAAAACAAAAACTCTTGCGCTGACCAGAATCGTCCAAATACACGAACGGGAAACGTGTGTTTTAAAGATTATCAACATTTATCGCCAGCTTGTGGCGCTTGTGGTGGTTGATTAGGTTAGGGAATTTATTCACACAATTTTAGCTAACTTGTAGTGTAGTTTTTTTTAAGTTATTTCACATGTTTAGAGATTTAGATTCATGTGATGGGTTCGTCCATGAGTTTTGTGGTTTTTGATGGAGTTGTGCCTCACCCTGGGCACTGATATCGTTGAAGTGCATCGATTTTGAAAAATGTTCTATTTTCGTATCTCATACAACCCGACAGCCTTTATTCGGTGGAATATATCGCAAAACAAAACAAAGGTATGGAAGTAATGAAAAAACGAAACAAGCGAACAAAGAGAAAAAAAAAAAACACGAACAGAAATATTAATAAAAACGATTATATTTGATCTTTGTTTTAACTTAAATATTATAAAATGACGGATTAGCGTACTGCTACGACTCGTAACGTAACACATTATCGACTCTTACGGCCGTGGTTCACTTGTTAATTTCTCTTTAACGTGCGCGCTCGATCAACACACCCATCTTTCCTCAATGTATTAATAATGTAAGCAAATATTTTACAGAAGACCAAAAAAGAACACATAATGTTACAATTTATGAGCCAGCGTGTGCTGTCTGTGTTACATCGGTTCGAGGTTTTGTTTTTGGGATGGGATGGTCAAATGCAACTCTAACGACGATGTTGCGAGAGTGATTATAATAATATTCAAAAAATATAATATTGCTTGAATGTGTTTGCATTCCTACCTAGCAAGATTGTGTTAACCCATCAGCGACTAACGACCTTCGTACGGTCTTGGGAATCAATAGATAGAGACAAAAAGGGGAGAGAGTGAGAATAGTGTAAGAAAACGAAATAAAAAATAATAGGGTAACAAATAATTATTAGCAGTACAATTGTATAATTAGTCTTTATAATTTATAACCTTTGTTATTACTTATCGTCTCTCGTTATAATATCTCTTCCCCGCACACGCACCACTGTGCGGCGTGCACCTGTGGGTTAAGCCAGCAATAGTTGATGCTTTATGTATTAATAATTTATAGCAGGTGTTTCTTTTTAATGCGCATTCACAATTGCTAGTAGAGTACCGTGGTTGAACGTACCTATTGTAAGGTGAATCCTATTTAGTTCTTTTGCTTTGCTCAACATCGCGAGACGTGTTCTGGTATCCGAGCGACACTTTTCTTTACACATTGGCGCTCTCGTTCTAAATAATGCTAATCAGTTTTGCGTGTTGTTCTTCTCTTTTAATTGTAATGGTTTCACTATTAACTTATAAATTACAATCGACAAAGCACATATCAGTTTTCTTGGAGAGGGGATGGAAGGATGAGGAGTCTTTTCACTGAAGCCATCCAAAACAATGAGAGCTGCAAGAAGCATTGGCGAGTAGTGAAACCGAAGGAGATAAACGATTAGTTGCAGGAATGTCGGTACGCAGCAGCAAGCCGTGTACGATATCGAGCGCGATTCCTTAAAAAATAGATTCGCAAATTGGAGAATTCCTTTTTGTCGTGCGAGAAGGGAGAAAACTTTTCGGGCTAGCCCTATCTAGTGATGACTTAGCTGTTCTTCTGCTACATCGTTCCAGCGCATCGCGTATCTTGCATAGAATTGGTTGTCTTTTTTAGTTTTTAAATTGATTAGAGCTCTTAACATTGCTTCACAATCTCGGGTTATGGTAGACAGTTAAATCAAACGCGAACAAAAGAGAAGAATGTGAGGACAGGAGGAAAAAATGGTAATAACATAAGCATAGAAAAAAAGTATACTATCACCCTCCTCAATTCTGAGGGAGTTAAAGGTTGAACAAACAATTCCAAAATACATTTTGAAATAATAGAAAATAATATGAATACAGCGTCATGTGCAATATATCCCCACATTTCCGTCAATTATTACCGGAAAAACGAACGCTTTGAACGTTTGTGTGTGTTATTGTTTGGGGACGTCGGCGTTGAATTGAGAATACTAGGATGACTGTTGCCTCGCAGTCGATGCCGCCACTGTTCTTGGGCAGGTGGGACGACGCGTGATACTGCTGGTAGATGTGGATAACTGAGCGGGAGGAGGAAGAGGAGCAGCAGGAGAAGCATCCGAAGAAACTAGGGCAGAGGGAAGAGGACTACGGACGCGGTGCGGCGGCAGGCCTCAAATCACCAGTGCCATATCCTTTTTGCTCGGCAGGTTCGCTTTTTTGCCCTGCCACAGCGAGTTGTGTATCGTGAACGCGTCGATCGTAACGGTGAGGTGTTTGGTGTGCACTTGGGTGAAGCATTTGCCGCCCGAGTTGTATCTACAACGGGAAAAAACGGTAAACGGATGTTAAATGCGTCCCTTTGCTTAAGCTAGGCGGTTCATATTACTTGAAGAACTTGTCGAACATCACATCATCGACCTGGCTTGGGCCGGTACCGTACAACTTGATGATCTGCTCGTTCTCCGGCCAGTAGCCATAGAGGGCGCGGAACTGGCAGCCAGCATCGCGGAACAGCACCAGGAAGTGCTTCGCTTCCGAGCGGGCAATCTTTTCCAGCACCTTCTGCTTGGCGTCGCGGTTCACCGCACCCGGGAAGACACAGTACTCGACGGCATTCAGGATGATGCCGCGGTTCGATTTCGTTGCCGGCTGCTTGTACAATCTCGGTCCTGTAATTAAGGGGCAATTGATCGTTAAATGCATTAGTATTCGAGACAAGAAGAATACATAAAATAAAAATAGTTATTTTAACTAAACTGATAACTATTTCGAGCTTGTCGATGCTTCTTTGTACGACTGCAAAACAACATACAAATGTACGATACAAGCCAAAATCATAACCGAAACAAAAGCTACAGACCGTTGTAATCCATCATGGAGCTCGCGTTGGACGAGATGTCGCTGGAACCGTCGTCGAAGCCGCGCCGCTTCGTGATCAACCCGGGCGGCAGCGAGCCCGGCCCGGACGGCGAAGGCAGATGGCGACTCGACGGGCCCATTCCCGGTGACGGTGCTCGCCTCGGTGGTGTCGCCCGACCCAATCCGGAGTCGGAGTCTAGCCGTGGGACGGGGGTTTGTATTTGCGTTTTTTTTTTGTTGGAGGTTAGTGTGTGTTTTTGGGGAGCCGTACAACATCCATAGCGCAACAGAGCGACAGTGAGAACGCGCGCGCGCGGGAGCATGGGCGAGAGATGATGGCGGCACACGCAAATGAGGACACAAGAAGGTAGGACAGTTGCATTGGTGCCATGAAGAGATGTGATTTTGTGTGGGAGGAAGAATACAATAAAAAAGAATTTCAATCAGTCAAATCGTCAGGCACGGTCAGGCAATGTAGGTAATGTGCAGCGGTAGGTTTTAGGTATGTTCAAGGGCGAAATTGAACGGGATAGTGGGGAGAGGGATAAGGACAAGGGAAACAAATGCGAGAGCATATTAGTATCAAACGGGATTGAGAGATTCGTTATCGCTGCATGTTGTTTAGCGCACAAACGCCACATGGTTAGAGTTAATGTTATTAAGCAGCATTGCATTTCGTTTATGTTTAAATGCAGCATGATAATTCCATTTTGTGTTCCAATTCGTTAAGTTTAAAAAACAGATAAATAAAAACATAAAAAAACAATAATACACAAAAAGATGTAAAACGAGCAAAAACAAAAGTAAAAATACAGAAACGAAAACGGATAAGTTAACAAATGAACAGTAACGATGAATATGAGACATGAATGGAAAAAGGATGAAACAGAACACCCCCAGTCACTGAGAAGACTGTTGGTACGTATATACCCAAATTCACAATTCATATCGATCGACAGTGAGAACAGAATCGCGCGGAACCTTCACCACCAACGGAACACAAATGTAGAGTAGTGTTTAATACGGTCGCTGTGAATGTGTTAATGGCTCTACTAAATAGTGTGCTTTACCTACTTTACTGCACTGAATATACTAGCTAGTTGCATAGTTAGTTTGTTACGGATTAGATTAATACAGCGTTTAAAGCCTTGCACCATTTCAAATACTACTGGGTGTTGATGATAGTTAGTAAATACTTGCTTACTCCATACGTTTAACTTGATGCTACTGATATTTTGAACTTAAGAAAAGAGCATACACGCATCCATCATTTCGATTGATACAACCGCTTGGATTACCTTTCAAGCTACTACAAACGGTTTTCGTTGGCGAGAACCTTCTTGCCACTGCATCTATACCATGTGTTGGCCCATTTGGGTCTTTAATTGCATTGAACGACACTCGTCGGTGTCGGGTTTGCTCTGTTTTCTGACTGCTTTCGATCGTTAGCCGTTGAAAAACGTTCACCAGACATTCCTTCAGACCGGAGGGTCGTCCCCGGGACGATTCTGCTGATCGTTTTGCCAGTTGTTGATTTTGCATACTGGACTGTGACTTTTTGTCACCAGAAGCACGAACAAGTTCTATCAGTTTATCCGTTTTGCTCTGTACACTTTCGGTGCCTTTCTGTTCAGCACCCTCGACACTTTTTCGATACACTGCAAGGCAGCGGTCACAGTACCAATGGTTAAGATTTTCCTGCTCGTCCGGTGGCAATCCTTCGAAGCGGACGTACGAAGGAACGGCCACAGTTCGACGGTACGCTGCTCTACGGTCAAAATTTCCATCGTTCAGGTGCGAAAACTCGTACCTTCCGAGCGATGCAAATTCGCTAATCGTTGCACATGCAACACACAGCAGCATTTCGATACCACTAATCACCTATCAATCACTATCAACTTCTTTGCGATGGCTCACACGGTGTGAAAATCGGCTAGATCGACTCGGTAAAAACAACGCACTGGAAGGGCAACTCATTCACCGGTCCTAAAACACGGAGAGCTTGCTTGATCGCTAAAAATATGATCGTTACAATCATCTACAATACGCTTGCGGACTAACGAAGTCACTGGCACGCTATGGGGGTCGACTCTTTGCGCAGCGGGCAAATGGACACGAATGACGTAGTCAGTCTGGATCGGGGAACGAAACGCCACGGACGGATCGACCGACTGACTGACCACCAACCGTCATTTGTTTATCTCGCTCTGCTTGTGTATACCCCAAACGCACATTTACTGTTGGGAGCTCTCGATTGAAACTAATTACGATTCATTTGCGAGAGAGCGTTGTTGGTAAAGTAACACTATGCAACGAACGACACGAATGTATGGCATTGGTCCCTTCGGAGACAATCTTTCTTTTAAGAACAGCATTAGAAAAGAAACCCCACCGGAAGTAGTAGTAGGAGTAGTGTTTGTCGAGCAAATGAAAACCCCAGTAAAAGTGCATAAATGATTACAACGAGAAATAAAAATGAACAAAGCGAACCAAAGAGAAAGGAAATTATAACCATTACCACATCCCAGACGTTAATATTCTTTTTTGACCATAGTTAACAGAATTTGTAAAAGAAAACGATTAAGGTGATGGATTATTTGTTTGCAAATATTTGGCAATTAAAACCCAAAGTTAAACCGTGTAAGATTATGCGTACAGTGCTTTACGAGGAGACTTCCAAACATAACCATTCCAAAAGACCAATTCCAAAAAAAAATTCAAGGTTTATGTGTAATAGTAGGGTGGCGGGGATAGGACTGCTACAACAGTCTGGTGGACCGTGCGCAGATAAAGAGAAAGAGAGAGAGAGAGAGAGACAGTACGTGTGAGAGGAGTTCTTACCGCATAGATTCATTAGGGAGTTTGATTTACGTCCCCGGAAATTGGCACCTTTCGCTAGCGAGATACGGGACAGTGTGCGACCCCGTTCGATCGTGGCTGGTTCTGGAAGAATCACATGAGACATGAGGATATACGTGTGTCGGTATGTTCGTGTAAGTGTAGTTGGAGATGAGGCAGTAGTTGCAGGATAAAAGATATCTCAATCTACATTGTCGTCATCGTTCGTTGACTAATAGATTTTTTCTTCTAAATAACTCACTTAAATCTTGGACCAAACAAAAAGTATTTGTAAATCATAAACTTCTTATACTATGACAAAGATGCGAAAAAAAAGACTGCAAGACACATTTTCACTATACGAATTGTGATCTACCAAGAGGAATCTGAAAATCAAACTTGCTATACTGTGTTATACTCTTGTGCTACCAAAAAACGGAAAGAACCAAACATTGTGTGAAGCGTCAAGTTTCGCGGTAAAAGTGTTCCACTTCCGCATTACCTTAGCCCAACGGTTGAAATAAATAATAAATATCCAAGCAAAACACCATTTAGAAGATACAAAAGTGTGCACAATATATAAGAAGAAAGAAGACCAACACGAAATTTCATGAAACCCGCAAAGTGTTATACGCTCCCTTTCCGGGTACCACGCTCCGCAACACGTGTCCCACCATAATTTGCGGGTCCAGTATGCGGATAGAGTGTGAATTTGGGTTGAAATTTGTATGAGTATTGCAGGATGGAAAATCAAGCGTAATATGTATTTCAAGTTAAAGGCATGCATAAAAAGAAGGGTGCAATTTAGAGTAGCGTTCTATCGTCGTAATTTCAAACTTATTTCAAATTATTGTTCTAGCACCTATGGAGTAGAATAAAATAAATGGTCGCTTGGCAATAGGCCAAGGAAGCGAGCGTCGATTTATTAGTACGGGGATTAGTAAGGGTTAGTGTTTTTTCAGCTATACTACTACTGCAAAGCAAATGCGCATTCAACTATTTGCATCATCTATTGCCGATCTCCGCAAAACGATGAGAGATCACGATAAGATGAGGAATACAATAGCAGGTTATTTTGTGTATATGTACAGTATAGTAAGAACCATCACCAACCTCTTCCTGTTTTGTAAGAGCCACGACGTCCGATCGGCGTAGAGCTACTGCTGGGATACTCGTCCGGTGATTCTAGATAGGCGGTTTTGATTAAGACGCAAAAGATTTGTGAAGTCGTGTCCCGACGAGGAGCGTGTTACAGAGCAGGGCAGTAGTGTCGTTTGTTGCACCATCATTGTTATTGTATAGGATTAAAATAGATTGTTACATATAAGGTGTGGTGCGTTAAGCAGTGTGTGTGTGTGATTGTAGATAGAAGAGAAGAAGAAAATAAATATCGAAATCAGTTAGATTAATATAGACCCAATACTACCGTTAATAGAACGAGTGCTTTAATTTGATTTACATCTTATCACCACTAAAAGCAAGCCTTATACAATGACTTTACATTGCACCAAGACGACACATTACATTATACAGTACATGGCATATAAGATCGATGAAAGTACTCCTTGCTGATGTGAATTTAGTTTTTAGGATACATCGCATCTAATTTAATCATCTAATAGTCACTAATGTTAGTGAAAACACTTTAACAAATAATGAAACAAAACCGTCACATTAGTAATAAATAAATCAAAATTATTTAATTTGTTCATCCTCACCAACGAAATAACGAACAAACAAAAGTAATTTGCAAACTAAAATCAACTGCTTATCAATCGTTTGGACTCATCAGGAACACTACACGTGTAAAACTTGTAAAAGTGTTTAAGAGTAAAGTAATAAAATTAAATAATATTAAAAAAAACAACAAAACATTACCTCTGATTGCTAATGAATCCTGCGATCCCCGGTAGTAATCTCGGCGTATCGTGTTCGAGGCACTGTGCATACCGAGACCTGAGAGGGCACGGGAAAGCGTAGTACATGCAGGGAATCGACATCGTCGCAGGGATCATCATCAAAATCATATTTTGAAACCGTAAATGCACAAATGACACACACAATTCGCAAACATTCGCACAAAAGGGCATACGGCATTTAGTAAGAAAAGAAGAAAGGAGGAAAAAAACAAAACAAAACATAGACACATATAAAAATTAATAAATTAAAAATGAAGCAACACAAAGCCGTTGTTTTTTTTAGACCAATTTAAGGTTTGTTATAACACGTATGATCATAGTTGGAGCATGATCGTTGCTTAATAACACATCAGACGCTGTTTGTTGGTCGCTTTAAAGCACACAGTCTCGTGTGCTACACACATACACTAACACACATAACACTTACCGGTTAGGTTCGAGTTGGAGCCCTTCTTGCCCCGACTGCTCAGACTGGACGCTTCACTCAGATCGACCGAGCCGGACTCGACGTGAATCGTTTTCGGACGGGGCCGGGTTAGCTTCTGCGTTCGCAATTTCGCTACCGGTGTCGGTGTTGTCGAGTGGGCCGTCTGGTGTAGCTGTTGCTGGTACATCTGGTGCTTCAGTTGCAGCTCACGATCGATTGTCTTACCCTGTAAACGAATATTCAAATTAGAATCGGGACGTGGGTATGACACAGACAATTCATGTGCTTACTTCTCTCTCCGCTTCCTCGATGGCTTTCTTGAGTTTGTGTGCTTCGAGGATCGCTTGGCGGCGGGCAAACTGTTCCTCCTTTTTGCGAGCTCGCTCTTCCTCCTTTTCGCGCTCCTTCTCGCGACGCTGCATCGCTTCGATCTCTTTGCGCGCTTTCGCCTCCTCTGCTTGTTGTCTTCGCTGTAGCGATAGCAGCATAATTTTCTCCTTCTTCCGCTCCATCTCATCAACAGAGGTCTGTAAGGGGATGAACAATGGATTAGACTAGTGTATCTATAAACCGTGCTACTTTCAACAGTACCTGATCGTTGGACACATCGATGACGATCTTTGCCTTTCGTTCCGTTTCACTACCATATCCATCGCTGCTGTTATTGTGACTGCTGTAGTGTCCATTGCCGCTGATCGAGTTGTCCTCCATCGTATACCGCCGATCACCCACGTGGTCCTGATGCAGCTGCTGCTGCTGGTGGTGCATCATCATCATTGGGGACGATGGTGCAGCCGCACTGCTGCCGGTGACATTCACCTTGTGCACTACCGGCTCAAACGGCGACACGCCACTGTTATCTGCAATAATGCTCTTCCGCGCGTGCGACGCGTTGTGTTCCTCGTTGAAGCTGCTTGAGAAACTGCTCGCCGTCTTGACGCTGTACGTACCGAAGTTGTTGGCATTGGTTTCTACTTTCCGGTGCACGCGATCGGTACAGTCATCGGCCACCGCGCAGCAGAGAATGCACGTTGTTAAGGAGGACGAAGAGAAAAGAGTTGTCCGGTAAGCACATTTTGAGCGATGGAAAAAGAAAGTTCACTAATTTTATTGAGTACGTAGTATACGTACGTATTGAGTATACGTACGTACTGCACACATGCTCGCGCAAACTCATTGTCCCAAAAAAAAAAAATCCGAGACACGAGAAGAGTTCAATATTTAGTGAACGAATGGCAACAAGCGTGTGTGTTTTACTCGTACCCGTTCCGCTTGGTTGCGTTTGTTTTTTTTGGAGGCGTTTCCTCATAAACACTCTTCTCGACCTTCGTGTTGAATGAGGTAGGAAGAAAAAGGTTCAACAGGTGTCGAAAGTGGCAACTGCGCTTGCAATTGTCAAAAGTGCTTGATGAGCTAAGGTATAAAGGTGCTCAGCACAATGATTAATAAGCCTCCACGTAGAGGTAAGGAAGCAAAATAAAACATCATCAACGAGCGTTTATGACCAAATGAAAGCTCCAAAGGCGAAAAAACACAGAAAATATATATATGATGCACTCGTACCTCGTGACGACGTCTTTTCGCTCATGCTGTCTCGACGCTTCTCGCCCTCGTTCGAATCGCTGGCCAGTGGTTTATCCTTCTTTGGTGAGCGCTTTGTCCGTAGCGGTGGCTTTGGCCTTTTCGGCTGTTCGTTGTCAAAAGAGATGTAGAAACCTTTCTCGTTTACATCCTCTTGTGGGTCCTATAACAGAGGAAGTTGGTTCGATAAATGGATGATTGGAATACACTACACTTTCAGTGTCGTTTACTTACATGGAAACTATTGGAATTGAGACTCGGTCGCGTCGGCGACGGTATTCTGTAAGTACGGTTACCGCTCGTTATGTTCAGCTTGCTCAGATGCTTATCCAAATCCTGCACGTTGCCACCGACACTGTTGTTGCGCATACCGGCCGACCCTTTGCTGGTGCCGTACATCGCATCCAGCTGTTGCTGCTGCTGGCGCATACCAAAGCTATCGTTACGTCCACCACCACCCTTCGACGTGTTGATCTCGATATCGCCCGTGTCTTCGTCCCCGATGAAGGAAATACTTTGCGGTGCCATATCGTCGATCGGGGGCGACAGGGGCATACTGCGATTGTCCCGATAGTCTCCACCTCCCATCATCTGGCCGCCCACTCCGCCCGCCGACGGACTGTTGTTACCGTTGCTGATCATCATCTGTGATATTTGATTGCGCACCTTGCTGTGCTGCGGGCTAGCGGCCGTTCCGCCCAGATTGTGGTGTGGATGGTGCACCTCGAACAGATTTTGGAATGACTGTTGACTACCACCACTGCCGCCACTGCCACCGCGACCACTACCTCCACCGTAACCACTATCCCCATCGCCACCGTTGTGGTGCAGCGAAAAGCCACCGCTCGGTGCGGGTGACTTATTGTAACCTCCACCCACCATCATGGGGCTCTGCTGCTGCTGCTTTGGACCATGGTTCCATGCGTTCACATCCACCATGCTGCTGTTGATGTTATCATTACGCCCCGTGATGATCGGTGATCCGCCTAGCGGTACACCGGCAGCCGCAGCCGACTGTGCCCACGTGCGACGTTGCGTCGGCTGGGGCGGTGTGGAGTTGTTGTTATCGTGCAGGAAAAATTGCCCACCATGCTGCTGTGGTTGCGGGTCTTTCAGTTCCTGCGGATGCTGCGGCTGGTACGGATCCCGGTAGTGGTTCGAGTCTTGGTGGTAGAATTGCTGCTGCTGCTGCTGCTGCTGGTGAACTTCCATGTTCAGATACGGGTTCGAGGAGTATTGGTGGCTTTCCTTGGTCATTGTTCGGTACTGGTTGCCACCGTTGTGGTCATTGATTAGCTGCGTTTGGCTCTGCTCACGACTGTACACTAGATGACTGTTGTTGTTTGGATGGTGACCATAGTTTGTCTGGGTCTGCACGTACTGACCCTGTTCGTTAATGTACTGCATCGTGTGCTGTTGCTGCTGCTGCTGCGAAAGGTAAGGATCACGGCTGGGTGGACGCATCCCGTAATTGATCGGCGATGACTGCTGCTGGTGCTGCGGCAGGTGAGGACTAGAGCCGAACATTTGAGTATTCATCGGACGATACGTGTTGGTTGGGATACTTTGCTGCGATCCGTACTGCTACAATAAGGAAAACACATTTTTTATTACAACGCGATTTTAGCTAAAAAATGTGGTTGCTTGTTCACATCTGATCGAGAGTGGCATTAGATCGGTGTACAAGTCGTTTAAAAAGCATCCATATCGCATCAAGCGGATTAAGTAACATAAACTCATACTAAACCATTGCAGAAAGGAAATGGTATGTGGAAAGAAGGAATGTATCTCACATTTCATAGGGAAGTTTGTTTGCATAAGCCGCATAAGTGTGTTGTGAATCGTTAGAGAAAGAGAACAAGTGACAAATGCTTTGTTGGATGGATGAATCAACATAAAAGCAGAGAGACAGACGAATAATGATGAAGGCGATCATTTACCTGATTGAGCAGATTGGCGATCTGCTGCGCATGCAGTAGCTGCTGCGCCTGCAGCGTTTGGGCTTGAATTTGATTCTGCTGCTGGGTGAGACGCTGTATGTCCGCCTGAATATCGTGCAAGTTGGAGTTCATTTTCGAAATGCTTTGCTATTGGGTTTTTTTGTTGTTGGTGAAGCAGTTATGGTGGTGTTGTTTTGCATTTATTTTGGTTGTTGTTGTTGGCGACAAGGAGAGATCATGAGAGTTGATGGGAGGCGAATATTGTTAGTGAGCGTATAATGTTGAAAGCAACAACCCGGTCGAGGATTATGAGCAGTGAAAGACCGCACACGTGACCGGGATCGGCCGTTGTAAAATCATTTGTTGAATCATGATCGTATGTTTTGAGCATTACGTAAGCGGTTAGGGAAGAGCAGGAGAGAAACGATAGGTGTGGGTGATAAAAGAGAGAAGAAGAGATATGAAAGTAAACAAAACGAGCGATTAGAATTTGGTTACGCGCGGTTTAATGTTAGGCGAGGTTTTGTTTGATGCACACAATTATCATAAATGAACGAAAATGCAAAAACGGACAGAAAACAAGCATACAACCAAAACAAATAACACCAAACCTTCAAACAAATACGATTGGTAACGTTATTTACTTGATACTGTTCCAGGTCCATGTTCTCCAGATCGGGAGTCTTCTTGGGTTCAATTATTTGTGCATTCCATTTCTGCTCATACTTGCTGTGGTCATCCAAATCCTGGTTATAACAACACCCCGATGGTATAGAGGGAAAAGAACACAAAAATAAATTCAGTATTATTAGTATCCCTATTAGCTCTTGCATCCTCGTAACCCCATTAGTGGAAGAAATAAGTAGCATTTTTAACGTAAAGAATAAATAAGCTCATGCATTGGAAAGTAACGAAAAGAACAATCTACTAGTAAAGATTAAATTTTTGATGACCAGCCTAATGCCAACGGATAAGAATGGTTGGTTTAATGATCCGAATCTTGAAGTATATACGTTTTTTTTGTACTTAACATTACTTATTGCCTATAGACCAATGATAGAATCAATTTAGTTACATTAACACCCAACAATATCAGTATTACGGCCTACAGTACCTTGAGGGAACATGGTCGTTCCGCCTTTTCTACTACAACCTCATCCTCTACTACAGTAGCCCCGTCGTTCGATTCTTTCGAGGTGGAGTCCGGCTCACCGGCGACATTGCTGCCACTTTTGCTCTGCGCACATGTCGGCAGGGCGTGTGTTGGGAAGAAGGAAAATGGCCAACCGACCAGAAGTATGCACCACGTAAAGTAAAACCGGTCACGGGTAGGACCACGATGGATAGAACGTATATTATGTACAGTACACGCGCAATTGGACAGTTGGACAGGGAAGATTTTTTTGGTGTTTGATGGTGATGTTGGAAAGGGGGAAGATATCGTGGCCCAAGTTCACAGGGCAGCACGTTTTGTGGTGGTGTAGTGTGTTGATTGGTCGATAGTGGTTTGCATACAGGAAGGCGCAGCAAAAAACGGGCGAAATGAAAGAAAATAAACGGTTGTTGTTTGAGCATGAAACATGAATCTTAAACGGATAAAATAAAAATATATATATGCGCTATCACAAAAACATATTCTTCTCAAACATACACACTCACACTCGCGTTCAATTTTGTGCTTTTAAGTTGAAATTTAGCGTAAATATGCAAAAAAGCACTAAAGCAGAAAAAGTGATGAGTTTAAAACCTATAGCTCGTAACTTAAAGCAACAAAACAATACGTATGATAAAATAGAGAATTCAATACTTTGGCTCGAACCACAGACTTAAATGCATTGCCGTATTTTCTAACGCACTTCTTACAAAGCATCGTCGTACATCGAAGGGAAGTAAAGCAAACAGTGTGTTTTACGCGTTAAAATCAAAAATCAAAACTGCTTCCAAAAAGGGGGCAAATATGATATTCGAACGAATCGCACGACGATTGTGCCACAACATCCGCTACCAGGCAGCCCGGTAGTAATGCCAAACGTGCCTTTTACAAACGTGAATTAAAATCCTACCCTACCTTTACCGGGACAAAAAGATTAGTAACACGTGTTTTCGTGCACGTATATGCGCTCATATTAAACCGCGAGAGTGTGAATTTATACAGATTCGTTGCTGCGTGAACAAGGTTCATGATGTTAGGAAAACAATTTTGTGCCAAAACTTGGAACCGAGAAAAGAAGATTGGCAACAAAAGGTTATATTACGCCCACAAAATATTTTCTACTGTACAATGAACATTTTTAAGACTCTTTCTACGTTTATGGCGCTGTTCATGAGATTTCTGCTTTGTTTGCCTGTTTTCATTTATCCAATAAATAATCTAATTCGTTTCATATTTACTGCAGCATCTCACTGAACAGCGCGATTACACCTGAATTAGTCACATACACACATTACTACGGAATTGCCACCATATCCCCACCATCACCCGGGTGGTTCTCGGTTCCAGTGCACCCCTCACCTTGCTAATTGCTTGTAAAAAAGCCTGTTTGCCAACCGTTTGAAGCTGCTTCGTCCACGCGGTCTCAATGCGCCGCTTTTCCTGCTCGATCAGACGGCGCTTTTCCTCCAGCTTCAACTTGATGGTCGAGATCTTTGACGCATCTTCCAGCGGTTGTGTGTCATCTAAAAGAACAGGACAAATTGTATTACACCTGATTACATCCTGAGCCATCATCCCGAGCACTTACCGACATCATCCATCTTCTGTACGCTTATTGCCTGCTGTTGCCAGGTTGTTGTGTTAGGCAGCGTAGCGAACGATGTCTTACGCCTTGGCGTTAGTTCAACCTCCGAAGCGGTTGTAGCGACAGCGGCAGCCATTCCACCGCCACTGCTCATCATCGACGTGCCATCGCCATCAATTATATCGCGTTCGACGGAACTACTGCCGCCGCGGCCCGTATTGTTGATGCTCGCCTCGCTAGAATGGCTCATCGGGCTGCTGTTGGAATGTAACGTGGTACTGTTGTGACGCCGCAGCGTGCCACTGGTGCTTCCGGGCAGTTTTTCTGTATCACGATCCTGCTTTTCATTGCCCGAGTCCGTGTCGTACCCGAACTGGATTGAACCGCGTGCATCTGCCAGCGAAGATCGAGTCGGTGCGACCTGCTCTATCGACGTCAGGCTAGTGTTGGAGATTTTGCGCTCCCGTTCAAAGCGTCCGATCGTGTTCAGCTGATCCTGCGATCCGCCAAAGTTTTCGATCGTTAGCTGTGAATCATCGCTGAATGAATTGCGCCGCGAGCGTCGTCCTGTACATAAAACAGATGTCGAGAACAATGAAACACCAATTAATTTACGCATTCTTTTAAATTGCTGAATCCATGTACATATCTTCATTAGTAGAGTACGTCTAGGAGGGAACAGAAGGTTTGTTTTTAATTCAATAGAAAATTGTGATGTTGGATACAAACATAAAAACAGTCAACTATTTCAAAACAAGCAAGCATGATTCTGGTGAGTTGGGATGGAGAGAAAAGACGTTGGAGGGAACGTTAAACAGTTACACAGTAAGGAACAAAACACTTTCAACCCTTACCTGAGAAGCTGGTCTTGCGCGACTCTTCCCAATTGCTCGGCCGCCCTGCCGGGATGCTATCACCTAAAAGCACCACGAGAAGGGTTTTGAAAACGTAAAATATGCACCGATTCAGCAACTGATCTAGCCCTATCCGGTTGAACAGCGCCATCCCCACGCCGCCAAACACTTTTCGTGCAGCACCGAAACGTTCGTAAACCTTCTTCCACCGATAGTTTCTTCTGTTCTGCGGGTCAATCTATTGCATCCACGCCTAGAGCACACACGGCTAGTTTCTCTTTTGTCTTTTTTCTTGTTGTTGTTGTACGCTTTGCACAAGGAAAACTTTTGCACGCAACCATATCATCGCAACCGAACTTACGGACGTATGGACGTATGGGACCATTTACAGTCCAGCAGAGAAACCACTATGAACGTACGAGCAATTCGTCGCATCGTATCGGCCACTTGTTCTCAACTAGCATAACGCGTGTCTTCTGCTCGTCGAACCAGAACGGCGAACGTCCAGAGTGCGCGCTAACGGGCAACAACGGACGCACCAGCAGCACACAATATTCTATGCTTCAAGAAACCTCTTCACTGGTCCAGGTACATGCACAGACATACACAAACACAGAGGCAACTTTAATTTTTGATGGCTTATGATTCGTTACATTCCTTCCCCTTTTTCAGTGGCTTTTCTTCTTCACTTTTCCTATCTATTCTTTCTTTTAATTCTTAAGAATTTCATGTCGGACACCACAAAACCAAGACACAAGCGCCCTCGGGGATCCAAAAACCGTCACGTTTGGGTCCACTTCCGCACACTAACTGGTGGTGCATTACTGGACTGTAGCAACCGCAACCACACACAGGCCCGCCCATCGGATAGACATAAGATAAGGCGCGCGCGCAACCATATACCATACGTGAAGCTATTCGCTGCGTGAAGCAGCGTGTTTTTCCTTCCTCGGAGTTTTCGTTTCCAGCTTTCCTGCCGCACGAAAAACACTTGGTGAAATGGTTCAGTGAAGGTGAAATGGCAAGCACCAAACACCGGCGCTGCCCGCCAAGTTTGTGGGGCACACATGCGAACCCTTCTCTGCCGTGTGCGTTTTCATCAGCCCGTCCAATAATTTAACGAATGGTGGTTGTACAGTGGTAATAGTTTTATGTTTCCCATTCTCCTGCAGATTGCTTCCTTTGTTTTAGGGCTTTATTGTATAGAGAGTCCACCTCCCCGCTTCTCGGCAGGGGATGGATGCCTCCACTAAAACTCCAAGCAATTAGTGACTGCTGCTGCTACTGGTGCTCTACTACACTTTCCCATTCGTCTTTTGCTCCTGCCGTGAGTGTGTATTGGAGTGTTTAAGCTTACGGTGGAGTTGATAATATCAGTTCGTGTTTTCATTCCTATCTTGTTTCATCTAACTACACAGCGACATCCAATCTGATACCCCCAGATATCCAAATTAACTCCAAAATCGCTCGCTTTATCATACACAGGCGCGCTACATCATCTTTTCAATTAATCTATTTGTGGTCTTGATTTCCTTGCAGCGAACGCCCAATGCGCACCAATAAATATCATTGGAGAAACGTTTTGTATGCAGCTTGCTTACACGCAGAAGGTGAGATGGATCATATCAATCCGAGATACACTGTGTCTGCATCGAAAACGTCGCAAACCGAAACCACCCACACTGAGTGAAGCGAAACTGCCCATCCGTTGCAAAACCCATCGTAAAGGAAAGCGAACCAAATAAGGTATACCCAGGTGTCTGTGAGTTGTACGGCAAATGTCATTCTGTACGATGCATTAAAACCATCGTTATTTGTTGTTTATAGATAAAGAAGCTCCATCGGACCAGTGGTTGATGCGTACCGAGCTTGATTGACTTTCAGGAGTGTTCGCCCATGTGCTTTTGGTGCGAGTAGCGTGCCATTAAAAACAATTCGAACTGAGTGTGTGTGCTTGCGATGGATCATGACAAATCATATTGATTGCAAAGTTTCTGACAAAAAAAAACACATTTCGCGGTGACGCTTTAGTGGAAAGTGAATTCCGTAGCGGAAACCAGTGCGACCACCCACATTCCACCCACAATATGTGATTTATGTACGTAATAAAAAAATGCGAGAAATGTAGCATTCAAAAAAGCATGATCGTAAATAATGCATAAGAATAACGATACGAAACGCGTTCGTATTGTGTGAAATGATGAATATTGTGAACGTACTGTTTGCAGCAAACAAACGACGAAATAAAAATCGGTTGCAATTTCGCTTGACAAACAGTTGAAACGACTTACAATCGTTTTTCTACAATTGTAAAAAGCGAAAAGAGAACGTAACAAAATACTAAACGCTATGGTGTATCTAAAACAATAAACTCATATGCGCACGAAACGTGGAAGGAATGTGTCAACTGGTGTACCGGAGGGAACGCGGAGGATGCCGCATATAATCGTACCTCTCTCTTCCGCTTTCGAGTCGTTGTTCGTCTTTTCCTTGGCTTGCCTAATTCTGGCCGGTACCAGTGGTTCCTGCATCGATGATAATGTTGGCACTCCTTTGCTTCTGTGTACGACAAATCCTAAAATGAAATGAAAAAAAGAGCAAAGTTTATTAGCGTCGGTTATTTTTCCTTTGCGTTAGTGTAGCGAAGCGATAGTGTTACCTTCGTCAGGATCTGCTTGCTGGTACGGCGATTGCTGCTGTTGGTACAGTTGATGTGGCTGGTGCTGTTCCGGTATCTCCCGGCTTGAGATATGCTTCCTGAGTGTGCTGGCCGATGGCGACCGATTGACTGTGGGTAGTGAACAGATAACGTTAGTAAATGGAAGACGCTAATCAAGCTCATGAAAACTACTCGGCTAGGAACTCGCAGGAGGTGTAAAATACCACAATTGAGAAATAAAACATTAAAAAAGGAGAAAAACGATCACAATAAAATAATATTTAAACCTAAACTTACATAACTTAAAAACAACTTTAACAATACACTTGATGAAACATGAAAACATAATGAAGGATTGTGATTGTTGCAAAGAAAAAACATAAATTAGCCATGCAACGCTATCCAGAGATTGAATCGTGCAAAAGATGCAAACGAAATAACGTCATCACAGAGAGCATTTCTGGCGTTTACTCAGTAGATGGGAATGTGCAAAACAAAAGCGACCTAAAACTTGTATACATAAATAAAAACACTAGCAATGTTTAACAGATCAGGTGAAAAATGTACAAATGAGCAGGGCTCTACTTCTAATTTGTGTTAACATAAGTTGTAAATTTCATTCAGAAGCATAAATGATTCATTATTTGTGCTAAGGCTTGCAACGCGACAATCAAAAGCATCGTGTCGTAATCAGTGAGGGTGATGATTACAAGCAGCATCTGTCCGAGTATGGTGTCAACATCTTCAAATTACTCAAGAAACCGGTGTGAAAAATGCAGCTACAAGTAAAGCGCACCGCACTACACAAAGTGCGGTTACATTAAACACAAAGCAGTGAACATATTTTCTACGATCCAGATAATCAACGTCTTAAACGGCGCGTTTATCATTAAGCGTGCCGCTCCTACCCATTCCGATGTTAGTTGAAAGCAGATAATTGTATGCGCCGTGAAATAGGTACACACAAAACAAAACAACAGAGCACGTGCTGCCGCTGCCGCCGCCGACAGAAAATCGCCGGAAGTACCAATCGAAATCAATCGCCATGTGCGCGGGTTCAGTTTGAAAATTTCTCCTCACTTTGGAGGAAATATTCTCCAGACTGCTGTGCGCGGAAAGTGAAATGGAATCGCGCCAAATAGTGGTTGATCCATAACTGCTGCTGCCGCCGCCGCCGGGGAGTTTGTGTGTACTTCCCAGCCAAGACGGTATGGCTACGTACGTTTGTTTCCTTCGCTCGCAAGACTTCCGGAAGAGCAAGAGAGTTTGGTATTTCGTTTGGGGGTTTATTTTCTTTTTCTATTGGGAAAGAGAAGAATTTCAGCCACTTTGCGCAGCCGCAGATAGATAGGGCCTTTGAGGGATGGTGGAGTGTAGTGTACAAAAATCACCCCACGCGTAATGGGGGGAAATAAGAGCGCGGCTTAATTTTCGTATTACGAGAGGCCACTTTTCGAATTAGGCGGAAATTTCGAAACTATAATTGGGCAGTGTAAGTGCTTGAAGGGAAAGAAGTGAATGGGTGGAGCCGGAAAGACCAAAACAACACCGCTCATGCACGATCATGGGGAAAAATGCAGATACATGTTGTTGCAATATTATATCCCGTCGCAACAAATAACATATTATTTTGATTGATTATTTGTTTTTGTTTTACAACACTCAAAGATTTGTCAACATAAACTGTTAATTAATTATGAGATCTCTTATTATTTGAGGAGCACTACTGGTGATTGACTCGGCTCTCCTATGTGGCGGAAGCCTACCAAAGGATCGAGCAGGCGGCAGAAGACCTCG
>KB671487.1:688650-759080 GCA_000349105.1 Anopheles epiroticus | reverse complement strand
CGAGACCGTGAGCGGTTTCGGAGTTTGTTGCAGCAGGCCAAGACCGCGAAGCGGTTGTAGCGCCCGATAAGTAAGTAAGTAACTGGTGATTGACTGAACTTCAACAGCTCATTATTATCAAAGTATTCTTATGAAAAGGTGCACGCGATAAAAGTCAGTTCTGCGAATAGAATGGGAATCGAGAAAATCCGACTAAAGATAAGATCGACTTAAGTCAGACAGCCAATTCGTCATCAAAGTTCCTTTACAAATGCTTCCTGCTCCATTTCAAATCCCAGGAAACCTGTAAATTCCTTCCATATCAGTGAATAACCCCGGCTGCACAAAAAACATTTCTTTCTTTAGCTTCGGCGATCAACCGTTTCACACGACACACAGACAATCGTTCTCCAAACATTCCCCTCCCGGAAGCCCATCTTTGGACGATGCAAATTGGTTCACGATCGCTTCTTTAGGCATCGCTGACGCAATTTGGTTTATGTTCAGCGCAACCGTGCTCGGTAAGCTGCAAGCTGTGCCCGTTAGGCTTTGTCAGCAATCCACCCACCAGACGGCAGTGGCTAAAAATGGGCATTAACATAACACCCTGCAGCTTCCTGCAGAGAAGTATAGTAGAGTGCACCTGATTATTCTCGTGCTGCTGCCGCAAAAGGTTTGTAGCTTTTGGGCGAGGAAGTATCGAATGTTGCACATTCCATTTCTGAAAGTCAATTAGTACCGAGCACCGTTGGTCGAGAAACTCCCAGCCATTATTTCAGCAGTTTCACAGAAGTTTCTCAAGATAAACTTAGATAAGGTAACATTGGCATTACTTAGTGGGCAAAAGTGGTGATAGGGCTAAACGTTTGTTCAACAAACCCACCGAAAATGGGTTCCATAAAGTTTCGTCGTTTATGAAATGACTTAGAAGCTTTTTTTTTGAGGAAAGTGAAACCAAATTTCTCTTCTCATTCCAGCCTTTGGTTGCATTTTCATCAGGTAAACAACTACATCGTACCACACCTTCGGCCACAAATTGCCGGTAGTGAGCATGATAATAAAAGAAACAGCCCTAAATCTCACTCACTTGCCATTAAAATCATGGCTTACAGGCAGCAGTTTTTTTTTTGCTAGAGGGTAGGTAAAGACTCGCCAGAAAAATGCCACTTCAAATAAAAAAAAACGACGGCTTTCTTCGTTTTCTGTGCGTTTTGCAAAAGCTACCCTAACTTGCCACACAAACACACTACAGAGAGAGAGAAAGAGCTTTGAAAGCTCCACGGCCCGGAGTTGCTCTTTTCTCGATCTTTCTTCGATCTTACTTTCCGAAGAGGGCATGCCACGAAAACGGCAGAAATTGTTGCGGACGTGGTGAGGAAAATTCCAGCGCGCAATTGAAGAAGATGACGATGACGTTGCCTTGACGCTCACCCGGCAGTCGATTTTACGCGATAGATGAATGAAAACGTGCTCCCCCCTGTGTTGCGACCATTGTGAGCAAGTGATCGTGTACCCAGAAGGGTAAGAAAACGGGGGGATGAAACCTCCCGGACGGTGAGAAAATCTCCACCTTTCCGTGGGGAACAGACGTTTCGAGTTAGTTCGAGATCGGTAACGAAGGCGGAAAGGTTTCGGGGTCCCAAATTCGTTACACCGGATGTGATACATTTTTGGTGATCTTGGCTCTCTTTTCCTGCGCGCGCGTGTGTCTTGTGCTGGTGGCTGGGAAAAAAGGGAAAATGGAATCAAGATTTGTGTGCAAGAAGTGGTATGGTGGTGGCCTGTTTCCCGTTCCCCCTCTCGAACGCAAATAATCATCTGCAGAGTTTGGAAACAAAGTAAAAGCAAATCTGCAAGCAACTCTTCTCGCTGAACAGCGCCGCTCAAATCCCATCGCTTTTGTTTTGAAGGTGAAAACAGAGCGAGAAAAAGCGTGAGCTATGCGTAATTGTG
Source organism: Anopheles epiroticus (assembly GCA_000349105.1). Lineage (NCBI taxonomy): Eukaryota > Metazoa > Arthropoda > Insecta > Diptera > Culicidae > Anopheles > Anopheles epiroticus. Next base: position 757,148 of record KB671487.1, on the reverse strand, counting down.
AAACGTTAGAGGGCAATTGAATTTGTGCTTCACTGAATGTGCCAGCAAGTGTGTCAAGCAATGACAAAGCGCTCGTTTAAGCTAAAGCAGGAAACTGAACAACATTAAGATGAATTTTCCTTTTCGTCAGCAGTGCAAAGTCTTAATTTTCTTTGACTTCAATAGAATAAAGTAGCCCAAGCACAAGCGGCCTGTGATGGTGTAAGCGACAATGTAATAAAACGACGCCCGGCAATGAATAAACACCCGATAATGAAGTGAAAAGACACCTTCCCTGTTCCCAAAAATCACTCGTATTGAAATTAACGACAGCATTGTGACAGAATGCATCGTTTTTTATCGCTTTTCGGTTGCTTAATTCATTAGGCGGAGGCATTAAATAGATATTGAAAACTCCCTCTGTTACGTACGCAAGGGTTCGAACAACGCGTTGCGCTCAATCATTGTTGAAGCTGTAGAGAAAGAGACAACAACGACAACCACCGGCAGTTTGAATAAAAATCAAACCCAGTCGGTTCTACTTACATTGAAACATGATAAAAAGTGCATTCTTTCTTTTAACCTCTTTTTCTCCAATTAGCGTCAATCTCCCCTTAAGAGGTATTTTCACATCTTTTGTTTATAGGTTATATATTTTCACAAAACACGAAACGGAATTCATTGGAAAGAACTGTTACTGTTACAGGGTTAACGCCTTTAATGGCGCCTTCCTATGCGTGATTAGTATAAAACAAGATGTTCTTTCGCTGTGTACTGTTAGGTCGATTTGTTGGGCTTAATTAACAGGTTTTAACGAGTGGCTAGAGTGACCTAATCAAGCTTTCCAATGATAAATATGGGATTCATACCGTGTAAATAAGTTGTACACAGTAACAATGTGAAAGGTGGGGGGGTGGGACGTAGTAATCAATTACACGACGACACCTGTTACAATCGATGGTGAAAGTACACCAAAATCAATCCATCGATTGATGAGCGATGTAAGGAAGTGGCCAATACAGCACACCTGGAAGCAGTAGTACTACGGTCGGCTGCCTCAAAGCGGGCGTATGCAAAACTATGGCTGTAAATGTTTTCAAGACGAACGAACAGAACAACAACAACAATTGCTACCGGTACAAATAAGTAACATCAGCATGCAATACCCTAACTACAGTGTAAAATATACTACTTGAGTGCGGTTCGGCAAGCGAACGTGGTGATTGATAAGCAAACGAATGGTACTTTCTTTTTCACTACTGACTGAGACTGCAACAACCACGCAGCTACAAATCTGTTACAAATCTATGCATCCGAAACAATAAACCAATGAACGATTAACGAGGCATGAAACGAGGAAAAAAAATCACGATAACAACATGATAGCGGAAGTAACATTAAACTGAAAGACGAAAAAAGTTGTATGATGAGAACTACAAACACTTAAAAAGGCTCAAAATAGAATGGTGTAAAGTAAAAGAACTAAATATGAAACAAAAAGCACAAATAAATGAATGTGTAAATAGAAAATTAAACAACAAAATAATGAAAATGACAAACACACTGCACTTGACAAACAAACAAAGAATGGCACAGTTGTAAATGAACAAAAGGAGACAAAAAAAAATCACAGTAAAACAATTACCGAATAATTTAAGGGGAATAGGGAACAAATTTAAAGAAAATTGTAAAATTAACATTAAAAAACACACACAAAAACATGAGTAAGAGAGTATGGGGGGCGGCAGGAAAAGTCATGAGGTGTAAGAAAATTATATAGCTAGACCTTGAAACGGCGGCCGATTAATGGCTCCATTGCCACTGGCACTACTGCAGCCAGCACCGCCGCCGCCGCCGCCGCCGCCGCCGCCACCACCGCCGCTGCTGCTGGTGCCGCTGCCACCGCTGCTGCTCGGCGGCGAGTCGAGCCCGGGACGCAAATCGGGAATGGCCGCGATCGTCGGTTGATTCGCGAAGCCCCGCCGGTGGGCAATGCCATGTTCGTTCGTTGCGCCGGCTCCAGTTGCATCTGGTACACACGCGTGCAATACCGATACGAAACGGCACGGATCGTTAAAAAAGGTAGAGATTCTTGTTAATGAAGACGTTTTTTTTTTATAACTTTGTTACTAAGTGACTGTTTCTTTAAGACGCATTTAAAAATGGGAAATTTGAAAAGTGGAAGTAGTGGAAATTTTATTTTAAGGTTTGGGTGAACATGAGAGAAGAAGTGGGAACACCGGAATCCCATGGGAAAAGTTGAAATCGATCGAAGAGCGGAAGTTCATTTTCGCCAATAAGATCTGCAGTGGTGAGCAATTTGTAACACGTGCGCGCACCCGCGTACCACATGGAGGGCGGGAAGGTAAGAGGCGAGACGGAAATCTCAGTGAAAATAAAGCATCATGTCGCAGAGTCCAAATGCTTTGCAAACCCGTGGAAAGAAGGCGAAGAACACGAGAATGCCGAAAACCCGGGAAATGACGAAAGAAAGGTTCGTGAGGGGTAAATCAATGCAATGCGGATGGGACTAAGGGGGAGTGTGGCTGTAGGACCGTGAGCTTCTTTCCCATGGCAAAGAGCCAATTTGAATGTGTGGAGCTTTTGCATGAAAATGTGATGGTGAGAATATGAAGAACCGTGTAGGGAGCTTCTTGCGCAATAAAAGAGCATTGAAGTGACAACAGAATATAAATTAAACACAGCAGCAAATTATTAACAAATTTAAAGTAAAATAAAAATTAAATAAGAAATTTGGTTCTTCGACAACTAATAAACATGTAGTAGACAGTGAAAACTTTATAATGTAGCAGAACAATGATAGAATTAAAACATTTTTAAACGAACTAGAGAAGTCGAGTTTGAACAAATGATAGTGAAACATGATAGCCGATCAAGAAATGTGACTATTATCCTTTATAGCAAAGTGTATTCTGTTTTTTTTTTTAGATAAAGTTCTTTATCATTAGCACTGTTATATTTAAACACGTTGTAGACATCAATATCTTTACAATGAAAGTATATCTTGTAAATAATAGTTACAAGCTACAAATTCCAACCTCTACAGCAGTCCTATACACAAATCATGTGAGCAAAAGGATACGGAAGGAGACAGCTGTATGGGGGCAGGAAGGCTCGCATAAAATCAAATCTTCCGAGTAGAGATAAAGATTACTTTGCAATTTTTTACGTGCATTTGTCATAAGCACTGACGGCAACTAAATTACGTTTTGTGTGCATCTTTGGTCTGAATTTAGTCGAATCATCTCTACTTAGAAGCTTTGCAATAATAGTTATCGTTCGACTGATAGGCATTGTAGGAATTTCTAAACACATTCCAGAAAGATACGAGCACCAGAACCAGAGTAGCAGCAAAAAAAACAACCAATAGATAAGAATGTTATCAAGATGCAACGGAGCTAAAATCAACAAAGGGTATAAGAAGAGAGGGGGTGTTGTGAAATAATAATAAAAAAAAACCTCGACCCAAGCAAAATAACAAGTGAAAAGAAAAATACATTTTTTGCATCAACACATAGCGGCACCCCTATAATTGATGAAATCTAAAACAAGCACCTCTGGGTAGTTCACAAAAGCTTGTGGATTTGACAATAAAGATAAGAAAAAGACGGAAAACCAAATCAGTACAGTTTAGATAACCAAACCAATACAACACATAGGAAAATGAAACCAAGACCCCTTGTCCGTGATTATATACGCTTTTCACCGTTTTTTTTCTTTTAATTTTGTACAAATAACTTAGCTTATCGCCATGACAAAAGCGGTTCAATTTGTTACAAAACAGTGCCGTAATGTACTCGTCAAAGGCCTGATTAATTTGTGGCAACAAAATGGAATTGGCACAGACAAGAATTAGATTTACAGTAGTGTAGATGGTATTTGTTTTTGGTTCAACGAAGCAATATGATTCGATAATGTCATGACGAGTGATTTGAGCTGATTGAGTTTGATGGCGGCGAACCAAAGTTCGCTCATACGAGGAGGGAGTGTAAAATTACACACCCCGACACATGAGCGGACTCCGGCACTCCATCGATCAATGGCTGATGATGAGTATGATGGAATCGAATCGTGGGAAGCGGTCAAGAATCAGAAGGAAGGCGCAATCGCGGGACAGTCTTTGGAGAGTTCTTTTTGTTTCCTTTGCTGGGGACAAAAGAAGGGCGAGCGTGTTGATAGACATGCATGGGACTAACCTGGCGACTGCTGCTCCATGCCCGGATAGCAGACACATTTGGCCGGATGAATTTCGAAGAGATTGAACAAGTCCGCCAGCAGCACTACCAGATTCTGCTTCATGGATCTGAAAGCAAGCAGGAAAAAAACGGAACAAAAGGTTAGGAAGTTGTTCGTTAATGGGAAATAGCCGGTGGTGGTGCAGGCCTTACCCTCGCATGTAGGTAATGTCTTCTGGGGACATGTGAAACACGGTGTATGGCAAACTTCGCTCGGAAAAGTTACTAACTATTAGAATATTGTGAATGGAATCCTGCAAAGGTAAGAGAAGCAACATAAAAGAAACAGTTAGATAGTGTTGGCTGTATGTATTGTGCTGTTCGGAAAAGGAAAGAAAACAGTTAACAAACCGTATATGGGATAAAATATCGATAAAGCTTTGTACATTGTAACTCATTCGTTCAACTGTATTCCTCTAATGTTCATATTGTTTTCGAACAACACTCTTCCTGCAATATCGATACGATAGACGATAAAGTTCTCGCTTGGTTTGTTTTATTGCTTTATTCTCCAATTGGTATCTGAAGTACTGCGCTGCGGGGTAACGTCTGTCGCATACACTTCCGACACCTTTACAATACGCTTGTCTTTCGAAAAATGTGGAACAGTGCACTGAACGCAATCGACTCCAAGCCGGTCGGGTAACGCTAAAAGAAGTATTATCAAATAAAAATAGTGGCTTACACTTACCTCAATAGTCGGTACATGGTTGAATTTAACACTATGCCAAGGAACTAGTTTGGGACAGTAGTACGAGATTAGATAAGCCAGACAAACACCGTCGCACAGTTCACGAAAGTCTCGCACAGGTGGAACGTCTGGGCTTTGGTGCCGTTGACCCTGCGGGAATAAATTTAATATTTAGACATCCGTACTAACACTGAAGAGATGTGAATTAGGTTAAGCCACACGGCAAACAAGCAGCTTGCAACATATCGCCATCCACGCTGTGCCGTGCTAGATGGAGGAAGAGGAACAGGCAAAACTTACATATTCATCCACAGCTCCGCTGCCTCCGTTAGCTGACATTTCGTAGTCGATGCGCTTCTTCAGCGCACCGCAGACGTGCGAAATCCAATTCAGTAAGGCAGCTTCATGATGCTGAACCGTCGGCGCTACACTACGGCCCGATATTCTGTGACACAAACGAGACGGAAGCAAAAGGAGAAATCAGATTAGCGAACAAGCACCCGAGACAAAGTAATAACCGACGTGCAACAGAATGTCCGAAAACGTTCAGTGCTTTTCAATTTTGCGAAAGCGATGACCTTCTCCCAATACTAGACAAGACACTACATGCGGGACAGCAGCTATGCAACCACGCCAACCATTTATTGATCGCGAATGATTTGTAGTTTGCCGTAGCTCTGTTTGCAAGGCCAGACTGTCTGTATCGCATCGGAGACCGATTCGTTGGGTCTTTTTCTGGGCTTTCAAGTACATCAAGTCTCAAGTCCACCATCGTGACATTCGCGGTGATTTCCGGTACGAATAGCGATAAATTTGAAAAAGAAATGCCTACGCATCTCTAACATAACCTTCTCCGAACTATTAGTACCCTGGGCGCGGAACAATTTGCGTGGGCTCAATATACTACGGAGTGCTGATCACTTCTCACAGACCTACACCGGTTGATGGCCATAGAGACCATAACTATCCACGCGCTTTTTAGAATTCTAATTTGACACTACCATACACCTGTGCCCGCTCGGACTAGGGCAAACTCGTAAACTCATTCAGTATATAACAAACCCACTCAGGCTCATTGACGTTTCAATTCCGAACAAATGCGTATACGTAATCCCTCTTCGTCTACTCTCATTCTAATCGTTTATATTAGCAAAAAACCGCACAGTTCTATAACGTATTTAAACTACTTTCTTGAGTTAACTCCACACTAAACGTTCCAATTTCACGACTCATTAATCACTAAGATGCCGGTAACATTCGTGCGTTAATGCTCGAACCTTTTCAAATCCATCACCGCAATTCGGGGTCTGCAACGCTGCTATTACCGAGAGAATGGAATTTGAACGACTAGCGAAGGTCACCTTTCCAGTGTTTTTTTGCCAAAACTTCTCCCACTAAACTACGCCACGGCGCAGAGCCTTTGTTTTCCCCCACGAAGTGGGTCCGCTAACTTGCGGCACACATTAGCGAATAACCATAACGGGGCCAACATCGGGCCCGGACACGGAATCTCGCGCTACCACGCGCCTAAGCATTAGGAGGCACCTTCGGCGACGAATCGCTGGATGGCATGGATTCGCTCCCGTAACTATGGATAGCGACAAAACGAACCCCCCGGAGCTACTGTGGAATCGATAATCCGAGCTACTCAGCGTGTATGGAGCAGGAAGGGAGACATACCACAACAAGTTGGTGGTTTGGCCGCCGCCCCAAAACTTAAAGGAAAAGGAACTGCATCAACAAGTGCGGTGAAGCGGAGCGTGCGCGAGTAGCGTAAGGGGTATTAGATTACAGAATGGTTTCTTCCAAGGATTTTGGCCAGTCCGGCCCCATTTGCGGAACAGAGCGTTGGTGTTGCATCATCGTTTCGTCGAAAGCACTCAGACCAGCTGCATGTAAACGTACCTTTCTAAAGCACTGGAAATTCTTCCACTGGAAGCCACCTCTTTAGCGTATAACACCATCAGCGCTTCTATCACAGTCATATGTGCATTCTGGAACGAAAAGATAGAAAAAAGGGTTATGTTAGCATGGTCCAAAAACTGCACCTTGACCAACTGTGTGCTACTTACAATTCTAAGAGGATTCGTCTGTATGAGTACGGTCTCGGTCAGTGGCTGATCGGACGACTCGTTCAGCGGGACCCCTTTCCGGGAGAGCGTCTGCAGGATCGACCAGTGATTCAGGCTCTGGTAGTTTGGGTCTGAGTAGATGTTGCTCAGCACCTGACAGTAAATCGACGCGTTGCCCAGCCCGACCACGATCTGTGGCTTCAGATGGTCCTGCCCCACGTGGTCGCGGTAGAACGGATCCTTCAGAATCTCTGGCACACGATTGTTGTACGCTTTCGAGAGCAGCCACCTGACTGATGCTCTCTGTTTGGCCTGTTGGCGAAGAAAAATTGTGGAAGAGAAACATTGGTTAATAACACGGCAGTTGAGGGTGAGTGTATGGGAGAAATTTAAATTTATACGCCCGAAAAACATTACAAAATCTTTCTACATCTCGGCAACAAAACCCTAAAGGTTCCATTGTATGCTGTGTAATGATAAATTGTTTCTCACGCGTGACATAACTAAATTGGAAGAATATTACTTCATTGCGTTACGCGGCAACTGAAACCTTTACGGTAAGAGTTTGACGTGCTGTTTGAGAGAGCATTGGGTGGAATCAAGATGCTAGCCACCCCATGTGCTAGAAGACAAATTAATCGCTCCATTGTTGCGCACGAGACAGATCGTCGTCGTCGTTGTCGTCGCAACTTTATCGGCTATGCTCTCCAGACAGTGAAACAGTAAAAAGCGAGATACTGTGCCACAATAATTGCAAATGTTTTCTAGACAATATTGTCAACATCCATCAACTGCGTCGCATAAGCGATCACATCACGCTACTTGGCGTAAGGCGCGTGGTCGTCGTTGTCGGTAAAGTGTGACAAGGCTACAAACTTTACGCGCTATTGCAAAAGAAGAGCGAGGTAGGTATATTACAACTCCATGCAGTTGAGTGAGCCCTTCTTGGTTGCGTACAGCTACTGGTGAGTTCCCTTCAACGCGCAAGGCAACACCCATCCGTAACCATATGTGTGTCAACTTTGGACCCACAAGGTCGTAAAGCGTTTAATTTTATTGTTTTCTTCCTTGTCTATCCAACAATGGGACGCACGCTGGGAAGACTGGAGGTCAGAAAAAATTGGGAAGCAAAGGCATGGTTTCATCCAAAGAAGGTGACGGATTTCTTTGTCTGTGTCCTTGGCTACCGATATCCCGGATGAAGGACGCCCTTTCAGCCCAATTCCTGTTATTAGGTTGTCAGAGCTCCAGAAAAATAGACATCATTTCCAAGATTTTCCAACCCAACAGTTCCAAGACGTCATATTTGCCAGTTTTGCGAGGGCAAACCAACGCCCACGGTTTCTTCGGCGTGTGCGTGACGCGCGTTGACTTTTCATTGGCATAATTATGGACCGGTTCCGGAGCCAAAAGCCCATCCACCCCGTGCGGGTTGTTTTAACGGCACTAACAAACCGTACTAAATAACATCGACCTCAAATGCTTCACCTTTTCCCACCGGGGAGTGCTGGGTTAGGTGGGGGGTGCAGCGTTCGCTCGGGGTTAAAGGTGAACGTTTTCCCCGCGTCGGTTAAAGCCTACACAACTGGTAATCTGGTCGAAAACGAAACCTGATTTACACGCAGCAGGGATAAGCGAGTTTGTTTACCTTTTTACCCAAGATTGTGGCCAGAGGAGCCGGCGGTGGTGGTTGGAACTGTTCAAACACCGCCAACCCGAAGCCTCGTTAGTACCGCATGAATATGCAACATTAATCATGGTGCCGGGGCTTAACTATCACACCTACACGCATAATGTAATGTAATGCTTGGTAGGAATGATTTTTGCGTTACAAGTGGCAGGGCGTGCATGTTGAAGGCACTATTAAACTGCTAAGTAGTTTTCATGGTATTGGCCACCCTCTGCAAGATCTTGTAGTGTTAAACTACTATAAAATAAAATACAACTAGTGGAAAATACTTGATAACTTATCTGGCTGCAGAATCCAAGCCTCCTGAAAAGAAAGCCCTCAGCTTAGGGAAAACTTTTCCAATTAATACACCCAGAGTGCCACACAATCTGTACATCTTGCCACAGATCGAGCCTCCTCCAACTGAGAGATTATGTGGCTTTAATCCATACACCGCTCCTCCTGGAGAGATCTGCCATGGATAGCGGGATGAGGCGCCATCGACCCACCCTTAACCCCCGCCAACACTCAACCGGAGGAAAGCATCTGTGTAACACACGGAAAATTAGCCCACAAACTTCTCCACCAGCTGATACCAGTGTGCGCGGAACTGCAGCGGACACTCTTCTGTTTTCAGCACAGTTTGAGGTCGTTTAGTCGGTCGAAATAAATCGATAATGTACACACACACACACACACAGGTGGTGCTCGCCCAATTGTGCAAAGCACCGCAGTGGTGCTGGCGGGCGCGTTCCATTTTCCCGAAACCGTGAGGCCTTACCGTGGTGGCGTGGGACCGTGTCTTCCTGCATTTGCCCTACGTGCATTCTACATTCCGAACTCATTCACCTGGATCTTTTTACTCCTACCCGTATTAGCTTCGTTCAACGTGAGTGTGTGTGTTTTTTGGCTGGCGAAAGTGGGTGCATTCATTAAAGAAACATAAACAGATTTTAAACGGTTGTCGAGGCAAAGTCATGCTTGTTTTTTGCTTTTTTTGGGCTTCGTAAAAAGCTTTCGCTAAAATCAACTCACTCATTTATGTTGGCATTTGTGTGCTTGCAGTAGTCCTAATTTAATTACGGGCATCAAAAGATCACCAAATGTTGAAGAAAATAACACATTTAAAAATATAATTCATTTAACAGTTTCATTTCTTTTTGAAACATTTTTCTGATTTAAGTGATTATTGTTTTGAGCGCTCTCTTCATTTTCTCATGGCACAGGAAACGTCGACAATCGGATATGTACCTATCTGTCCGGACAGTCACGTTTCGCACAGCTCCACCACCCTTCCTTTACCGCTCTTGTAGCACACCACATCCTGTGGTCAATGTCAGCTAGCACAAGGGGGATGTGTGTTTAACTGCTTGTCGGAATTAATTACACAAACAAAAGTTTGTGTGTTTGTTGATCCGACAACCCGCACATGTAATGCCATGTTTGGAGCAGAGTTTTAAAGCATAAAAAATAAATGAAGATTGCACTATATTAAAACAAAAGATTGTTTCAAAGCAGTCCAACAGAAAGTTTTGAATTTTGCAAGATGGTTATTTAAAGATTCTTTCGCAAAACTATCACAATCCCTTCAGTTCCAACTAAAGCAATTTTTTTCTGAGGTTCGGTAGTATTGGGCACACCCTAATGAGGACCCTTTGACATCTGTAATTAACTTTGAAATGGACGTCACTTTTTCTCCAATTTCTTCTTCACTTCTCCAATCCTCAGTGACTCACGTGCTAAAAACCGTTGTCAGTGACTGAGAATAGCAACCGTATGGTGCAAAAATAAACACATGCACGCACACACACACAGAGGCAGTCTAGTGTGTTCGTCCACTAGCATAAATTGTGCATCCCAACCAGTATGTTCCAATGCAACGAGCGAAGTGGATCGTTCGATGCATCTATGCTGTGGCCCGAGGGGACTCGGCACTGTCAATCTTTTGCTGCTCGGTCGACACAACTAACTCTTGTGTTGTCCTGGAGCATTAAGGGGTGGTGGAAGTGATGGGTGGATTTTTAAAAATAAACCTATACCCGGCGGAACGCAACCAACAGTATTTGCGGTCGGTCGTCCCGGGAGCGATAAAGCGACGGCGATAGGCGAAAGATTGAACAGGGAGCTAAATTGCCCGGGAATGACTGTGTCCGTGGACTTAATGTATCTGAGAGACGGAGGCTGTACCTGTGGTTGATGCGTTTGCCTGGGTTGAGATGCATCAAGGAATCAAACCTATTCACCGCTCATTAACTAGTCGAAGGTACGCACATGCACACCTCAAGATATTCTGATTCATATCATCATCATCATCATCATCACCGACAACTAGGCTACGACATGGAGCAGCATCTGTGCTTCGGAGCCACTAACTAACTATCGTTAAACGAGGGGCCTTGCTGTTGGATGCAACAGGAAAGCAGCGTACTGATGCGATGCTAAATATGATACCTTAAGCTTCATTAAGTGATAAAGATCGACACAGCTGATCCTTCAAGAATGTAAAAACTTGCAACGCGGGGTAGTGCATGTAACGCCGCAAAATTCATCCACCATACAGACATGTTACAGAGAAAAAGCCTTTTCCCCATTGTTTATTTATCTTAACAGATGGAAGCAGTGTGGTTGCATGATATCTAAATCCCATCGCTCAACAATAAGGTCGTGGTTGGAAGGCCTTATGCATCTACCGACACATCAACAGAAAGTCGAAAACGACGACGAAAAGGCGGTACACACCGTGCTGTGTCGGAGAAAATATTTATGAATCTGTCTATCGTGCCGTACAATTTCTTCGTGCCAGAAGAAGCGAAACACAGCGAGTCAAAGCTACCAAAAACCCACGCTGCTGCCGCAGCCGATGATGGTGCGGTGTATGATGATGTTTAGTCAGTTTGGAGAGATACCTTTTTGGAGTTTGAAGTTGTTTTGAAAGCAAACCGCCCATCGCATCCGACAACACTCTACCGAGCGAGATTGATTTATAAAAACATGGTGATATTTTTGATTCCCCCGTCCGAGTCACTCTAGGTTTGCCGGATGGATGAAGCCAAAATTATTAGCTCAGCTTTAAATTGAAATAAATTTTGAAAAGGGGATTTAATTTTTTTTTTTTTTCGGGAGAGATTATCTCAAATATGACGTATTTAAATGGGCAGTTTATGGTCTGACGGTTTTGAAGATGGATGGATATCTACATCAGCTGTTTCTTATGATTCTCTAAACACCAAATAACCGAAAGAGGCTATATTTAGGCTGTTTTAAGCAGTTACCTAACCGACTTCAATATCACGATTCAACGATTCATTTACGTCATTGCATCATTTTCCGGGGCAGCAGCCGCGGTCTCTTCCGTCTACCGCGCACAGTTTTTAGAATGTAAAAATCCCGGAACATCCGGCAAACCCTTTTACCAGGAAAGAAAACGTTCCATAAGGCGGTGGGCCAGGTTGTATAACATCAGCACCACCCGAAGCTTGACGCTTTGCTGAAAACTGCAAACCTTAACCTCCACCGAGCACCGATGGCAAAAGAGTGTCAATAACGAGACGTCCGATGCACGTTCGACACCGGGCGGAAGGGGGGACCTGGCCACTTAGCGAACAACAATGCCAAGTTCACCCCCTACACACACACACACGGTCACCGTTCACCCCTACTTGTAAGTTCATGTATTAAGCGTGTGTGAGGGTTGTTTCCACTTTTTTTTCAGTTGTTGCTGTTGATCGAACAAGTTGCGAGACAAGGCTTGAGTTATGGGCAGCAGGCATGGAGTTGGGCGTCATATATCAACCGAAGAAAAAATTCGCTTGGGCGTGATTTTTGGACGCTCCGGGTCGATAGGTAGCTTAACATTGGGCTTCCGTAGTATGGTGGAAAATAAATTTGCACATTAGAGCGAAATCGGATAATATGGCAGGCGAAGGCGGTAGCCAGCAAAGGAACACAGAAGCCGTATGGTTGCAATAAAATGCTTTATATTATGGTAACGGGTAGTAGTGATATAAAATTTCTTTATCAGGTATACTAAAAGGTTAAAAACGGAAAGGAATTTGAACAACTTAACTACTAATTATCATGCCATTTTGACGCTTTATTACTTTCAGCGTGAAGCATTTGCATTCAGGGTTGATAGCGAAGGAAGAAGGTCACCTAATTTATGGAGACCTATTTAAACCACAAACGCCTACCACCTTCATCGCTAGAGTTGGCCAATAAACAATCGTTGACAGCTTCCCGGTAGAACCCCAATGTGGTTCACTATTTTCAACTCAATAGTCAACACAAATCGACCTCAGCTTTAGTATCATTTGCCAGCACTAAACTGACAGCTGTCAGGTGTAGACTTCTGCTGCAGGGAGGGCTCAGCAACTCGATACCTTCGAGCGGCATCATCACAACGATTCCTCCTTCCAGAGAAAGAAAACGGATGATCTGCACCCTAATTGATCTATTAGTCATTATTAATTAATTGCACAATTAAACTTTTGATTTGATGCACAGCTTGTGCGATCGTTCGTGAGTATCTCTGCGTGGACGTCTTGTCGGATCTTGCTTGAAGCACAGAAACCGCTCAGGTAAACGGGCGAACACGAAGAGGGATCGCTGGCGTCGATCAATCAAATCCTACGAATGAGCGAAACTAATAGTTAGCTGGACATGCCCGATCAGATCCCCTTCTTGGCCGCTTCGTGACTGCAGACTTCGGACCGGATAGCGACTTCAAGTTCGTTGCGGCCGAGGCAGTTATCCCACGCCAAATCGGCATTACTGGCCGGTGTTGTCTGGTATGATAATTTCCGTTCCGCTGCATTTTTTCCTGCGAAGTTCCACCCTCACAGTGCTGCTTTTCCAAAAACGGAAAGTGACGTCCAATCATTCCAATCCGCCATTCCGTTCCATTTGCAAGGCGCAACGAAAGGAATTTTCTTTTTCTCTCTCTCCACGTACACCACCGGATGACCGATCGTGAGTTCCGGAGCATGCCGCAGGCAGGGCATACGCAAAGCGTCAACGCCCTAACGCCGGCAGTATGCGCAGTATGCTCCCAGTCTCGTGTTTCGTGTCGCTTGCTTCCGGTGGTGCAGTAGCGATGTTGTTTTGCATGTTTTAACATATGCGGTTGAGAGTAGCTTTACATCAACAGTGTAACAATCTTTTCGGCCCAGACAATATCGATTTCAAAGACTATTTTCGTACAGAAGTTTACTACACCTTTGTCGGACAAACAGTGGGGATGGATTGTTTTCATTGTCACACGATGAGTTATGGTCGCACAGATTCGCTTGTCTTTTTGTGGCCCGTTTTGGATGTGCCAATAAACGCCAAGCCATAACGACTACACATTCGAGTGATTTATGTAAATGGCAGTGGAGAGAAGTTGTGATAGAACTTTTACAGACCAGGAGCCGTAAATGTTTGATGCGAAGCAACATTTTGCATGCTTCGTAGGGTGCGCGAGGACATGCAATCATGTAACTTATATTTCTACCAACAAAAAACCTTTTTATTTACAGTGGCCTAGCGGAACACAACAGCAGTACGAAAAGCAAGCGAAACCACATCCCGTGGCATTCTAAAGTTCCAAAAAACGTTCCGCACTCCTACACCGTCCAACACAATGTGTCAGAGTTCCACCCACAAGAAATGTGACACTTTTTACCACTTCCTTGTTCGTCTTTGCCCAAGGTTTGGAGATTTACATACACCTTGGCAATGGGATACTGTTGTCTCGTCGCACTATCACCGGTTAGTGTGTATGTGAGGAAAAGGCACAGTGTAGCGGTGGGGAGCAGGCCGTCGTAATTTATGCACATAAACCACGCCAAAGTGCGACAAAACATGACGTAATGATATCGCAGCCGGACAACCATGGTTTCGCATTACGTTCGTTCTTTTCCAACTTCAATCAAATAATATTCTATATCATCGCAGTCAGCATCTCGCACGGGATGGAAGATTTTTTGTGAACATGATCTTCATGGCAGAGAGCGTCTCTAATTTCTCAGGAATTCAGTAATACTGCATTCCTTTCGAATTGCCTTCCCTTGCACAAGCCGAGCTTTACCACAAGAAGGTGTCAATTAAGGCACGCACACTACACATCTTAATCAGCGACAACTACACCGCCTGTACGGGAAACATGTATAAGACGGCTTTCTTAAGCCACAGCACAGCTTCATTCCCCAGATGCGTATATCCGATCGCTTACCAGCAGTGATTACAAATCCCGGTGCGTAACCGCACATGCACGCTTCTACAGCAAAACCTGTTGCTGGACGTGGAAGCGCAACTTAATCGACCACAAAACAAGCAATTGCAGTTGATCGTGTGTGTGCAGCGCACCCTTCTTCGCCATCGATTGGCGACCTCCGGCGAAGACTCTACTGTACGGGAGATCGTAAATTAGCTAGCAGGTGCCCGGGAAGGTGTAAACTATCGAGTTCAACCGTGACTCACGAGTGTGCGCGTGAGACACAATTAGTGAACTTTGGGTTCACGCAAGGCTCGACTTTCGAGGGGTTGCCAAGGGTTCCCGGTGGGAGAAGAAAGCGTTTCGAGCAGGAAAACTTATCAGGTCTCGATCGAATGCGGTAATAATCGGGAACAAGCGTTCTACACCACAACAGTTCAGATTGAAGCGCCTTATGAAGTGGGGAAGGTGGGGAATAGGTAATAGAGTCGTGACTGTCACATAGGAAGGTTAACGTTAGCCCTGTAACATTACGACATCTGACGTCTGCCTTAACCGTGACCGAAACGTGCAGGTCCAACTTACACACAACGAGCCGTAAGCTCGCCAGCGTGATAGCCAAGGAGAAAGTTCAACCATCTCAAATTCTTGGCGCTACTTTCTCACACTTTTCGAACCTAACTCTCTGTGGGACAGGGAGGGACTCGAAAGCTGGAGGAAATTGACAGCCACTCTTCTCGCACGGCACCACCACTCTCTTCCTGCAAGGTGACACACACACCGAAGGGGGCAGCAAATAGGCAAATCGCAGGACCGGACAACACTCCACTGGAAGCAGTGAAAAGCCGCACCGAATGGAGAAAGCGAAAGGTTTGTACAAGCCTGCACAAAGGTAAACACCTTGGGCGGGGAGAGAACTCGCCCGTTAAACGCCGTATGACGGAACACCAACTACAGCTGCAACAAAACCCTTCGGAGGCATATGCGTTGAACCATTTTTGGATTTTGTAACGTTTTGCACCGCCGCGGGAAGATGACGATGTCTCGTGTGCCCACCGGTAAGTGACTCTCCGTTTTCTACAAATAACACAGACAGTCCAGCGCCACAGGGATCCGGGCTGGACTGGCAGGGAGAAAATAAACACCGCTGGACACACGCAGTTCCAGTGTTGTTGTTTTCGTAACCATGCAACCGTCCCCGGGGCCAATATCTGTGGAACGCACGAAACGTGTCGTTCGAGGGAAAATGTGCGCTATTTTCGGGTGGTGGAAAATGCGGCCCAAAACGCTTCTCAGATAGAGTGTGAGATGTGTTTGGCATAAACATGAGTAAGAAACGGGAAAGCACGACAGGAAAGGTTGTTACATGGAAAAGGAAAAAAACCGCAGACACGAGAGGGCGCGCACCGTTGTGGTAGCCCAACATCAACAAATAAATTAGTACATCTCAGCACGTGTTTGGCTCTGTTACTTTTATTCCCTTTTCCAGATGGATCAAAGATCATCACCACACAACAGGCCAAAAGGGCTGTCGTTGGGTCACCACCGCAACAAGTTTGCCACAGCGCGACTTACACAGTTTTCATCGTCCCTTCTTCCTTCTTGTTACGCGTCACGATTTTATGTCTCTCGTTATGTGCGCATTACCAGCGACAAGGTTCAACAGACATCGTCTTTTTGGTGTGCCTTCAAACCAAAAGCGGAGAGAGAGAGCGAGAGAGAGAGAGAGAGAGAGAGGGATAGAAAGAGACGGGTCAATGAAAGGACCATATGTCAGTCGCATGGTCTGAACCGCAACATAAACCACATACTTCCGTAATTCTCTGCTCCACCGGCCGCTGTGGTACGTGTTGTGCAAATGGTGTAAAAAACACAAACCAACTCTAAAATGGGACAAAACAGATGAGAAAGTAGCACCAAACATCTTCTAAAGCATACTATTTTTTAATGAGAACTTAATGTGATTTTCCCAATCGACTGAGTATGAATCACACAAAAAGCATAAATGCAATGAGTTTCTAAATTCTCACTATTTATTCAGTATATTGCACAACATAACAATTGAACACAGTTTTGTGTGAACTGTGCTTTCACTAATGCAGACACATTTGTTGGATGAACGAGTAAAATAGACTGCTCCACCATATCAAAGGGAATAATTTAAATGGATTCTTAATCACATCTAACTGCAACACTCTTCTGGTGTCGTGACATCCTCACGGTTTGACACAGCACAGGTTATGGATCAGAATCTAGCTTGCACCCGAAATCACTACAAACTGGAAACAGGTTAATATATTATTATACACGTACACAATATCTTCTTCTTCAACCATACATTTCACGAATGAGATGCAGCTAAAACGAATATTTATCATATGCTTTATAGTAGAATTCGAAGCGCTTAATAGCTTTACGAAAAAGGGAAATGTTCGCTAACGTAAACGAGGAAACCCATTTTGTTTTCATCGCAGATTGGATTTGGTCTTTCAAACCTATTGGTCTCCGTTCAATCTAAACCACACAAGACGACGACGACGACGGTGTGTTGTTGGTCTTCAATTGAAATCTTTCTCGAACATGGGTGACGTAAGTCTCCGCACAACTTATAGAAACAAAAAAAAAAACAAAGAAAAGATGGCAAGCGTAACGAAACCCACAAAAAAGAAGCCCCGATCATCGTCAAAATCCGCCCGAAAACGAATCGAAACTAAACAAATAAATTAGTGGTAATTTCTCGACGCATGATCAAACGTCGCTCAGCACCGCCAACGTAGTATATATACATGACATTCCGGAACCATCATTACCACGGACGAGTGATGGTGAGTGACAGAGCGCGGTTTTTTTTCGTTGTGATATGCCGCCAGATTGCATCACCCTTCTCTCATCAAAATGGTTCAAATTCCAGCCCCGTCCGAGTAGTATCGAGCCAATATTATAACCAATTCCCAAACAAAAATAAACCCTACTATTAGGTTGGAGCGAAAATTTCTCCCAACCATACATGTCGCTGCAGCCGACGGTGGGAATGGCGTGGATGCGATATAATATGTTATAATTAAGGTACTTCACATTACGTTCCCTTTCTCCGTCTCCGGGCGCACTGATTGACATCGGATTGAATTTGTGGTGAACGGAGGATCGAACCCAATCGTTTGAAACAAGATCACGGTGTGGAGCGTTTGACGTTTGAGATGACAGTTTTGCTTACCATTTGTCACGGTTCGTCAGACACATTGGGAGAATTTTCTCTCCACACAGGATCGCGATCCGCATCTGGGATTGGGGGGATAATGGGAAAGAAGTTGCCAAGATAATCATCATTATTACTCAATCGAATGCACCGCAAGAAGAAGCCCGACCTCTATCTCTCTACTAGCGCTCTGTAACACATCTTGTGCCGGTTCTACGCCGGGCAGAACGATGATCGGAATGAGAAGGTAAAGCAGATCCATAAACTCTTTCGCTTCCAGCTTTCGGGGTTGGTGCGGCATCTTCCGTTTGCTGCTAGTCCCACCGGGTAAAGTGAGGTTAACTCCATGAAAATAGTTACCAACCCTCTCTCACAAGCGTTCATCATCGATCAAAGACGATGAAAATGTGGCGACGTGCATTCGATTGTTTTAAAGAAGATTATTATTTTTGTTCCACATAATAGGGCAGTCCGGGAAAAGGGAAATATGAGCGGATGGTGGTTCAAGTTTCATTCGCCCACCCCAGGAGCGATGGTTGTGCATATATTGTGTGCTGTTACGGCCAGTAGCATAAACCATTTTCATCTCGTCTTCACCGCACCGTTTAGTGGATCGCTGCCTCCGGGCTTATAGAGGATCTTATTCAATCAGATCGGCAGCAGTATGACGTACTTTGAATGCAAGCCATCTTTTCAGCTCATATCGCCTAGAAAACATGACTGCAACGCTGGGAAGTAATTGCCTTTACACTGCAGACATTACAAAACAGCGAGTTCTGACGACGTAGACGTCCCTACCATTTATCAGTGCATTGAAGTTTCTATACTTTCCACACATCAGCTCTCGTCTGCGCTCTGCATCATCTCCAGACACTGGAGCAGCAATTCCAGCTCGTTTCCAGGCGTAACTTTGAATTTTTGTTTACGCTTCCGAAGGAAATGCAACCGGATCTTATACACACACACACTAGCGCATGCGTTTCGGACCTTCAGGGCAACAGCTTATGGTTGGAAGACTTGGGCGGTAGTACTGCCCTCCTTTAGCTGCCCTCCCAACGCATCATGCTGCTCCAGACACAGAGCTAATGATTTGTGTTTTGGAATTTGCCTTTTCTGGAGTCTCTCTGGAATTGCTGTGTTTTGCTTCAGGTTTCGCCTCGCCCAGCGCTTTTTTCCAGAAGAAGCTTGCTGGAGCTACCAAGTAAAGACGGTAATTAAAGCGTGTATGTCTAGGGGCTAGGGAATCGGAATAAAAAGGCCACTGAAGATTACGTGCCCGTAGCAGAGGAATTGGAACTGACTTCTTGTGAACATAGACATCGACAGAAATAATCATTTAAAAGCATGCATTTACAGCACGTTCCATCATAAAATCGTGTTCATATATTGTAAGGAGTGTTTAGTGCAATGTTTGGACTAAACTAATTGCATATTACTCCCCCAAGATAGTTCAGAACTACCTATGAGTTGTTAATTAAAACTGAATGCTGTTCTACTATTTTTAGAGCATGATATACACAAAGAAACCAATCACACTTTCCTCCGAGATATTTTAAAATAAAGCACATACCTCATTTGCTTCATTCTTTCGTTCGCATGACCAACCCGGCGCCGATCTCACTGGATGTTGTTGTACACACGATGTGGTTTAATACATCGACAGGTCTTGAGCAAACGCTCCAAAACTTTCCAGCCCACACGCGTGCCCGTTCGATCGGTTGCTGTGTTTTAATGGTGATTTTGTGTATTTGTCCGCTCCGCAAAGTCCTACGATCTCCTGCGCCGAGATTTTAGAGGCGACACCGTCTGGACCGAACTATAACCGCCATATAACCTCGGATGTACTCCCACGAAAGAGAAGTGGCTGAAAGCTGCCGTCATCATCGGACGGCAACCACCACTGCATTAAGTGATCTCGCAGTAGTATTAGTAGACCCACTACAGTATCTCTCCACAGGTCGGGCAGGTAAATAGCCAGCCGAGCTACATTACACCCCGGCGCGAACGCATGACATCAAGCCGCGAAGATGAGTGTGGGCGAATCAGGCGGCCACCTTCCCCGCGCTTCTCGTGCGCTTGCTATGTGCGCTCCATCGGTGACCTAGCCCTCGATTTCCAACCCGACCGATGACAGATGGCAAAAAGGTAGCTTCAGACGCAAGAATGTCAACGCTTGAAACAACAAAATCACGCCAGCTAAAGAACACTTTTCGGTTGACAGACAAATTGGGACCTGCTGCTCAAGAACGCTGGGTTGGGGGTGTTAAATATTTATCAATGAATGAAGTCATTTTGGTTCTGCGGGGTTTCTGAAGAGAGCAGTCAGGAAGTAACCGGTATGCAAGAAGGAACATATGGTTATGGGAGAGGTGACATTCATTCAGCTCTAGTAAGCGTACGTGGATGAAACATTTCAGGATTGTAATGTGGTTTTCGGAAGTTCTACATCTTCGCTGTACGTCGCTAGATTTGAAAGATGAATTAACTACGCTTTAATATCTCAAATTGGTCACACTCAGTCAAGCTTGTCGAAGAGCTAATAGTAAACATTCATCCAACAAGCATATATGTTTTCCTTCCATGATTTCAGACAAAAAGTGCAGAACACTCTGGCCTAGAGGAATGATTCATTATATTAATTATTTAAGAGCCCCCTTCGGGCATGACCGGCAGAAAGAGTTTGGTTTGTTTGTTTTACGCCAGGAAGCGGCACGGTACCGCCTTGCGGCGCAGGAACGCTTTGTGACAGTCATCGTACGGGCATTAAATAGGGAGACGAAGCTACAAAATCAAAAGTAACAAATGTGTATGTGACCTTGTGCACGGGAAGCATAAAACCGCCGATGTCTGTACATATAGCATGGCCGGGGAGTGTGAAAAACGTGCAGCGTATACGTTCCATAGAAGCAGGAAAACGTTCGTACCTAAGACCACCACTAATACTGCGGATAAGCAGACTGATGAGTTTTTTTTTTTGTTTCGCTCTCTTCTGTTTCGTGTTTCAGTTCACTTTTTTAGCCGTTCTGGCAGTAGTTGCATGCTAAGGTGTGATTATGTTGATACACCCTTATTTTCTATCGCAGTCGCATCTGCTATTAGCTCTCGCCAACGTGTAAAGCTGTTTGACTCACTGGAGATAGTTTTAAGAGAAATTGGAATGCGTAGAACATAATAAAGTAATATTTACGATAATACTAGCACATTTGCGGTCTTTTTAAAAGATGATCTTATAATGGACATGTAAAAAGAAAGTTAGAGCAGGGGATTGTTTTCAAAAATTGACAAGGTTGTGGAGATCTTAGATAAACTGATCCAATAGAAAGGGTTGAGAAGCGTAGCAGAAGAAATAAAAAAAATGAGAAATAAGAATTTTTAAGGCATTCAAGCGCATCATGACTTCTAATTAATGAATAAATTCTAGACAGAGACATCTAATAGCACGCATATCTCAAAATAGTCAAAGCAGTGCCTTATCCAGGTTTTTAGTCATACATCTATATGCCATATCATAAAGCTATATTCTCTGCTAGAATCTATGAACAATCAGAACTGGTAGAGCCACTTTTCGACTTTCCACCAACACAAGGGCCAACTGCATGTGTTTATCTACATGCTCAAAGCAACTTGGTCCGACTTGCTAAATGGCCTGCAAATAAATTAGAATATAGCCATCAATATGTAGGCCACATTGTTAAATCGATACCAGAAATGGGCAATACGAGGAAATGTATCGAACCTACTACTCACCAAAGACGCTGCACTTTCATGGTCAACAGACCCTTTGCATGCTACATTTGTTCTTTTTTTTCTATCTCCTTCTGGAGCTTATCAATCATAGGAATAATGTCGTTTCAAAGGGAACACACATTTTCAGAAGAATTTTTTTCTTTGCGACCTCTGTTTACTATTAGTAAACACATCCGCCAAAAAACCCAACACTGTTCTCAATTACGATGTTTTAAAAAAAACATCCGCTCTCCCTCGTCTTTCGCTTTCGCCTACGTTGCGGCAATTTCAAACGAACTTTGAACCGTTTTCCATTAGCACCTACTTTAGCAACGGGCCGCCTCCTGCCATCCCGTTCACATGTGGCGTAAACCCGGGAAGGTGGGAAAATCAACGATCGTTTCACAGATCATTCGATTTTCCGTCGTTTCTCTCTTCGGCCAGGTTGTCTTCCTGCGCTTATAAACTAACGCATCGGAAATTCGTTTCGGGAAATCTAACCATTTTCCGGTGCCTTTGCGGTGTGATATCATGGGATTGGAATTTTGGAGCGATGGGATATTTATAAGATGCAACCGCAACAAATCAACCAAATAAAACTCCATCGTAGGTAACAAGATCGGTGTTAGAGATTCGTAAAAGATGGTCCGTTTCCAGTCATTCCCTTGTGTCAGGGCGCCATCTTCCATTGGAAACATTCCGAGAAGGAGGCGCAAAATAAAAGCGACATACCCAACCAGCTACAGAAGCAGATAGATCGCAGGCACATCAGGCTAAATTTAGTATGACGCAAGCCTGTCTTTGCAAATTAATGATGAGTTTTTGCGGCCGAGTAGCAGCAAAAATCGATGGCCGGGTGTCAACTCGTGCTGTCGGAGGGGTAGTACACAGGGACCGTGACATCATCAACCGGGGGCTGGGGAGGCACACACAAACACACATGCAAAGGACGTTTTTTTCGTCGGCCAAACACACTGTTGCTCCTTTCACCGTGAAGTTGTCGGATCGCGCTCCGCCAACGGAAATAGAAATGCTCCGAAAATGGATTCCATCGGTCCAAATAACATTGGGGGTTTGTTTTTATTTCCAACCCTTTGAACACCGCGTCTGCCCGCCCAAAATCGATACGAATTTAAGGCCTCGATTTTCTCTTCGCGATTCTCCATTCCTTTGGTTTGGGACGGGGGGGGGGGATTGGTTTGGTATGTTTTTTTTTAAATATCATTTTATTTATTTCATTTCGTGTTTCTCACAAACACAAATTCATCATTTTTTAGCAACTACCACTGGCAGACGGATGCACTTTCTAATGTGTAGGCTGCTCCAGGCATGGAAAGGAGAAGAAATATTGCGGATATTTTTCATTCCATTGTTCATTGAAAGAAAGTTTCGGTCCGGGGGGTGGGGTGGTGTTATTTGATTTAATTTTATACGTTCTTTATGCGTTTGCTGAATCTCTCCTACACCTTCGCTGTTTTTTTTTATTTTGATGTGTGCAATGAGTCCTCCTAACCCACTAAACGTGAGTAGCATGTCGATTTGATGATCATCGGTTGTGCACTACCAATGAGGTCACACTGCGTTGGACGAGAGCGTGTGGCCTATTGGACGGCGTTGGGCGAGAGTGTACTTGTGGTGGGGGGGGTGAGTTTTCTGTTGTTTTTTTTTTTCGACACCCTAAACATGGTGGTACAAAAACAGATATAGGGACAACGGTAGTTTTTTTTTTCAACGAATGTTAGTGGGTGGTTGTTACATCTGAACACACTCCATCTCCTCTTCAGGATAACACCACCACCACCATCGCAGCCCACGATCGTTTTCTACTCGTCAAAGGGTATCAGTTTTGTTGATCCCAAGTGCCGCTTGACCCGATTCATCAAACCGAATCTGGACGGCAGGCTACTTGCTGAGGTGAAGAAATGGCTGATGCATATTCATCGTGGCAAAGATAATGTTTGTTCACACCTCTGTGAGCGTGACGAGACGGGCAACAATAAATGACTCTATTGAATCGAAGAAACAAATGGAATGGCTATTTTTTGACATTTTTACGACAGAACATTTTTCTTGAGTTGCTTGACGATAAAATCTAAGCTACAACACAACAATTTTAATAAAATCTCCTACAGTTATTCTGAGCATCTACGAGCTTCTGATCACAACATCCACAAACTCCTGAGATCAAGGATCCAACTACAACAACACATGAAATGCGCCATCTATTGTATATTAATATCGATCGGACATGAGGACCTTGAACTATGCTGGTAGAGGTGTCGCTAATGTGCCACCTTCTTGAGGCGGCTCTAAGAACTATCTTGCTCCACCAGGAAGATGCTCAAGGGCGGATCGTTCCATACAAGGCGTAGAGGATCACAGTGAGCTCGTTGCCTGGAGCAAGTGGAGTCACACCTGTAGGAGCTCTGTTCAAGTCATAGACCGAATTTCTTGGAATGGAAATCAGACCAGTTGTCTTGTAGATTAGCTCTTATATATAATATAAAATATGAATGTTTTATCGTTTCATAAAAGCAGTATATTAGTGTCCATGGACATTCCATTAGTCTTATATATCTTAGGCTTCCCGATAAGAGACAAACGTTTTCACACTTTTTCTTATACCCTCACGGACATGTAAAAAAAGGAACCGACACGACGCCTACACAACCGGCTAGTCCACATAAAACAGGTTCGGTCAGGTGTGATCGGTGCTGCATCAGCATGTAACGTTAACACCTACGGAAAGCCTCCGGCACAAAGAAAAGCGAAAGGTGCCAATAACATCACAATAAAAGATGATGATTTAATGCAAGTTTTGGGTGAGCGTGTTCAAACACTTAATATACCTGTGCCTGTACGCCCAATATGACAGGTAGAGTGGCGCAAAGTGACATGTGAAAATCGTGCACCAACGTGTACCGGTTGGTGGGGGAGGGAAACATTGTTCGCATCTGAAGGCTGTACACTGGGCACCGAGCTCACCCAACGAACCACGAATTACAAAGTTGAAGGTCACTGACATAGGCATTGTTTACCTGCGCTTTGTACTCTCCTCCCCTCAGTGTGGCGCCTCTTACCGTTTGCGTGCGTGTTGGGTGGTGGGAGGTGGGGTTGGGATGGATATTCTCTCCTATCTCTATCACGCGATGGAATGTGATCGAATGGGTTTTACTGGCTCTTTGCTTCACAGCAAACTACTCATTAAGTATTAATCGTATTAGCGGAATGGAAGGCGACGAGAGCCACACATTTATCAAGCACAGCTTCGTGAAAGATATTACGCCGAAATTAGAGGAGAAAGAAAATTGAATGTTAGCGTTGGGCGGCGCGTGAGTGCGTATGTTTACTTTCACTTTTTGTTTTGGTCCGAATCTTCGCGAATAAACAAAAGCTTCCAACTATGGTTGGTAGGTGAAAGAGCGATTCAAATCGTTGTCGTTAAATTTTGACACTATAAGTTAACTATTTTTTTAAGAGTTGTGATAATGCAGTTAATTGAATAAAGTTAATAATTTAGCACTTTATACACATCTCATAATTGTCTGATATTCTACAATAAATATGTAAGATGTTGAAAACCATGCTAGACAAGAACGAGTTGTGAAAAATTTTTATTTAGTTATTTTTATATATTTTACATTTTTTTGATTGAATTTGTCTTAATCGCGATAAATGTAATTTAAATGGGTTTGAAAAGCAAATAGTAATATTTTTTATCAAAATATAACATTGCTCCTGATGTGACAAAATGTGAGTAACGTGAGTAAAACATTGGTGACTTGGGGCCAACATTTGATGGCAACGGCAAGAATCTGAAAGGTATCACTTAGAAGTCGGATTAAAGTGCAATTAAAATTAGTAAAACCAATAGACAAATAAAATATTAGCATTTCCACCTATTTGGGAGTATTTTTTCCTTTACATGTGATCAATTTCCTAGAAGTAAGTGAACCAAAGCCTAACTATGAAACAGCTTGTATTACAACCAAGTTTTACACACAGAAATCGAATCCAAAAGAAAACGAATAAACGATCATCGACTCATCTAGAAAAAAAAACGAGCGACGGCTAAACGAACACATGACGTTAAGACAAAGTTTCAACGATGCCAAACACAGCATAAAACTAACACAAACGCACACCACCCATGTGGAAGACGCACATGCGGCGGAACTACGAGACAATGTGTATGATTTGTTCGGTGGTAGGTGAAAACAGGAAAACCTTCTGATCGGATTGGATGTTGGCTCGCAAAGCCGCCTTCGATGAGACGTGGGGGCAGGAAGAGAATGCAATGAATTGCATTAAGCAAGCTTCACTGGCCATCTATGTTAGCGGGTGGCGGCGACTAACCGTTTCCACAGCCACATACACATCTGTTCCATTCCCTTTCGCGTGCCGTGGCGGAACTAAGACACCGCTCTCTGCTTTGCTGCTATGTGGTTTGTAGTTCGCTCCAATCGTCACTCTTGCTTCGGTTTTATGAAGCTATTCCGCTATTCTTATCTTTGCGGCCATCACCGTGCCTGGCTCTACAAGCTAGAGAGTTACAAGCTTTTATTTTGTGACGAAAAAAAAATAAATAAAGACAGACTTACATCCCTTTAGTATCTTCCACCTGGATGATGTACAAAAGAAAGTTGTTAACAGATGCTTTAACCAAATAATTCCTTAAATTTCGCACCACTTTCCTTTGTGCCGTAAACTACATAATTTTCTCGCAAAATAAACACATTTGCCATAATAATCATCATTGCTCCCTCTTAGAAAAAAAAATACAGACAAACCAAATTTTCCCACTGCATACAATCGTTCCAAAGAGCAGATGAATGTCGATTTCGTTCGCCTGTGAGTGGAAGAAATTGTTCCAAAAGTGGTCAGATTTGCAGTGATAACGCGGCGAAACCTATCCATCCAGCCGGGTGAGGGGAAAAGGTTTAATTCGCTGCAGCTCTGACCAACAGACCGAACCCGGCCGGCACGCTAAGAGCCTCCTTCTGCCTCTTATTCCCACACACTTCCATTTTCCTTCGGTTGCTTTTTTCCCTTCATCATCATCATCATCATAGTTCCCCCCTGCTTCCTCCCTTGGCTTCAGTTTCGGTTTCTTTTTCAATGGGCAATAAATTAAAATTCTGCCTCTTAATTTAATTTCGTTGTCTCGCGTGAACCAGATACGTGGGGAGCATGTGGAGGAGAGAGAGAGAGAGAAGAAGTGAAAAGAGGGTGTGAAAGGGGAGTGTGTGTGTGTGTGTGGAGAGCCAGCATGTGATAGCTTTCACCCGCTGGATGGGAAGCGGGGTCCAGTTTGGTTCCTCTAGGAAAAAGCTAACCATTCCTTTTCCCTGGCTGACCAACCAAAGTCGCACGGGAGAGCATCTAACCCTTATCGAACATATGGTTTGTTAATGGGAAGTTTGAATTAAAAATTTGGATAAGGTTCAGAGATGTTCGGCACAGTGTTGGATATATCAGAATCATATTTCTTAAACTGAATGAATCGTTGAGTCTGAATTGCAAGTCACAAGATTCGCGGATCTTGAATTTAATAAATCTTGGGATTAATGAATTAAGAAATTCATGTGTCTTTTAACTCAAGATTCAAGACTTTTGGTCCAGGATTTCTTATTCGTGATGTTATGGGATCTTCACAGAATAATCAATATCCATCAAATGTATTCTTCAAACATCAGTTAGCACAGAAAACTTGTGCATCCCTTATCCTTGTACACATTGTTACAATTCTTGCGTCTTCCTTGTTCAGGCAAGATACAGAATTCTTCCAAGTCTTTAAAAATCTTGAGATACACAAATCTCCCAAGATTTATGAATCTTAAAGAATTAAGTATTTCTCATAGATCTCTAGATACACGAATCTTTGGATTGCAATTCAAGATTTGATTCGTGTTTCGGATGACTCTTCATGGAAGATTCATAGGAATGAATGCCTGTAAAAGAAGACATCAGTCCTGATCGACTTTAAAGCCATAAATCATCTTATTAAGTAAAAAATCCTTCACAAATAAACCTTCTCTAGCAAAACAAAACACAGCTCCGTGCCTCCCGGTGAGCAGACAATCATTAAAACTGGTTTCAAACCAGTTCAAAACTGCACCTGGACCAAACGAAGGCCTGTTGGTCTTGGAAATTTCTTCCCTGATAAGCGCACAACACACCTCCCTTGGCTTGTACATCTTTACTCTGCATCATCCACCTGGATCCCTTAATTCCAGCAGGGCGAGTGATGTACTTCTGCAAACACTACACACCCGTCAAACGAACGCGTCAACGTAAAAACTGGCACTCTCTGCTGCTGCTGCGCCCATCTTTTCTGTATCCAGACAGCCCTGCGGGAAAAGGGGGTTAGGCCGATGATAAGAAGCACGTTCCCATCCTGCTACCCTTTGATGAATGCAGTTGATACGGGAAAAAAGGGAAAGAAACCGGCAAAACAGGGGGTGTGTGTTTTGGGCGTATGAATAAAAGGGGTGGCGAGGAGGGGGAGACACACTTCCTCGCCGCGCGCTGTCAATGGAAATCGGCGAAAGGCGATCGGTGATGGTGGCTAAAGGAGAAAAAATGGGTGACACGGTGGGGTGAAAATGGGAAACGAGAGAAAGAGAGAGCGAAAGTGGTTCGACCGCTGCAACCCTTCGAAATCGGTTGAAAGTGGAATGCGGCAGGTTCAAGCCACCACCCAACAAACAGCAGGTTGATTTGCAATGTTGATAAAAAAAATGGTATATTCCAAAACAGTGTGGGAGCAGAGTTCGACAAATTGAGTTTCTGTTATTGTAAGCTAATTAATGCTTTCGGCCTAGGCTGCTGTTGCTTTCGTTTGGGTTGGTAAGATTGATTAAACTGTTTGACGTTATGGGCGAATGGGTTCCAAGGAAGGGGTTGTAGGGAAAAATGCTATATCAGTACGAATCGTTACCTATGACCCCTGAAATTGTCGCCACAAATATTTCTCAAAAAATGCCACAAATATTTCTCAAAAAAAAAGAAAATATTGTTTTAATTTTAGCATTTTCAGTCAAAAGAACTGGTATTGTAGTTCTAAGTGTTAAAATCAAAACTAGATGGGACATGGAGCAAAAGTATACGACCTGGGGTCAAGAATTGTTGTCTTATGGACAAAATTTGTAGAAAACTGTAAAATTAGCTGGAAACGACTGTAATAATGAAGGAATTGAAGAATAGAGCCCACAATCAATCACATTTCATTCATAGAGACCGAAATGACAAGCAAACTTCTCACGTCGAAACGTTCGTGTACCTTCGCGAAAATGCATTCCTCCCCCTTCCCCTCCCTTTCTGCAACCCCACTAACGGCGAGGGAGAATATTCGTCTTGGGAATGGGCGAGAAATGACGTACACATACACAAGCCGGCATACGAGTCTCTGTGTGCGATGGTGTGTCCGTTACACGCCCGTGCATTGTATGCCGCGCGGAATTTGATAAGCATTTCTTCATCGCCGGCTCGTGGTTTCTTTTTATTGCTGCTCTTGCCGTTGTTGGTCGATTACGATGGCACAAACCGCCGGGGTGGGCAGCGATTATAGCGAACGCGTCTCTCTCGCTCTCCAAAAGGCGGCCACCACGCCATGTGAAGTTGAGAAAGGTAAATTGGACGGGTGGTTAAAAAGCTTGTTACGGTGGCCACCCGTTTGAGAAACTCCCTTTTCGGTGAAGCAAAAGCGACCATAACAACAACAGCAGCACAACATGTATGGATGTCAATGGTTGGGAAAGATGACGAAAAGTATGACAAGGAGATCGGTATTTGTGATAGCAGCAGTGAACAGAAATAAAAACAATTCACAAGAAAAGGGTAAACAAATAGATAACAAGATAACATTAACGCACCGAATTTGTCAATCAACGTTATCTATAGATATCGCGATTTTTGTATTTTTCCAATTTTACAATTTTTCGACTAATGCAAGTATAAAAATTGCATTTTTATATTGATTTTGAAATCGAAAGATAACAAAAAGATGACAAAAAGATGTAAGCTTGCATCAGCATTAATCTCAACGTGAATCATTGCAAGGTACAGACCGATAAGCTTCCTTCCGAAGCTTCCTGTAAATTCAACCTTTATACTCGGCTTTATAAGAGATTGAAATGGAAATCAATCCCCAAATAAAAAAAACTACAATAATTTGTAATACATTTAAGAGTCTAAAAATCATAAATCAGTTACACAAGTCTCTTCCCCGGAACACTTCTGTTTGCCGAGCCGACAGCAGACGTGCATATTTTGTTAAACTTGTCTAATGTTTGTCATGCAAATTGATCTCATTTAATGCTTTTAGCGTTCATTCCATTGTTTTGCAGACAGTCCCCTAGGGTTGCACCCCCTAGGCAGGTGTTCTGAGTTGTTTGTTGTTGCCTTTACCTTGACACTTGGAATTTTAATTTTATATAGTTCATTCCTCGCGGAAAAGAATTGGAAAAGTGAAATAAGAATCGCAGGCATCGTTTAGAAGGCATTTAATATGCTTTATAAACAAAAAAAATACAAGTCACTTAGAGCCGTAAAAAAGCTAATTCATTCATCAAAATACACCTGCTTATCTGCATTTTATTTGAACACTTCATTTCCGCACAAAATACGATAGTTTGCAATGATTTTCAATCAATTTTAAAATTGTTTTGTAAGCCATGCTGTATCAATTCCAAGAGAGTAGAAGCCAACCTTTATCCCAATGTGTCGATTCGTAGTGCAAATCGAGAAATTCATTTAAGTATGGACAATTACCATACACGTTGTTTACTTTTCGGTAGCAGTTTGACACTAGGGAACGTTATCTGTCAAATCGAATGATTATGATTGAGTAATGACTGCCAAACCCCTCTAACTAAGTTATTTGGTATACCAAAAGGACATCCCTTGTTCACGATCTGCTGTACACAATCGCCAAGCTAATCAGATGACAGCTTTTCCACACACAAAGAAAAACGGGGACACACACACACACACACTCTCTGCTTGACAGTAGCGCCCACATTGCTGCACACTGCGCCCCACAAACTGTTGCGCAAACTCGTCTCTACCCTGCACACACTTGCATCGACAGAGTGATTACGATTGTTGTCCGAGACAACGAGTATCCTTTCCATCTACTAGGTGTCCTTTTTTACGGGCAGGACGTTTTCATGCTTTCATGCTCCCCCAACAACAAGACGCGGTTCCGTGGTAACACACCTTGGTACACCGTTTGCCTTGCTGCTGCTGCTGCTACCTTTGCTACTGCAATTGGACAGTTAAACGGAGGGGTTGAGTACTTACAAATCGGGACTCCTGGGTTTCCATGTCGTACGCAGACCGTGTTGATGGAGGTTGCTGCTGCTGCTGTTGATGCTCCATCTTCAAACAGATCCGTATTCCAGTGCTGTTTTTCTTCTTATTCTTCCTTTCGCTTTCTTTCCCACACACACACACACTCTTTCTCTCTCACGCTTTCTCTTTGCTTCTCTTTCTCTATCTCTCTCTTAGTGCACAGTAAAAGTTCACCAGTGCGTTGCGGTGGAGGAGTCAAAATGCATCACCAACGCTTCTGCATCGCCCGGCATTGGTGAGACGGGGGGTTTGGGGGGACGTGCCGTTTGACGCCAGGCAACAGTGAGAAACTATTATTTGACCCCGCAACGTATGCTCTCACCCACAGTATCTTCTGTGGGAGGGTTGGTGGGATTGGGATTGAGGGCAGGTTGCGTACGGTTCCTCCCTCACCAGGATGCGCAAACGTTTGGCGAAGGAAGTTAGGGGGCAAAAGGGAGCACTGATAGTAGATGTGTGGGAGTAGATGTGTGTCAGCAGCCCAGCCCCGCACACACAAATCGAACGGCGATGACGAAATCGCACTGCAAAAGGCAGCAACAAAAACCGCAAACCAAAGAAGCAGCCGCTTGAACACACTCAGCTTCACAGATGAGTAATCCAAGCAGAAAACACCGCCTCCTCCTCCTCCTCACGGTGGGTGGGTGAGTAGGTCGGGTTTGGTGGAACGACAAGTCGCGGAGGATGGACCTTTGCAGCTGGTGCAAATGCTCCCGAATTCACGACCACCTGAACCGTTCACTTCCGGTCGCGCGCACGCAACACTTCCGCACGGATGGAAAAATCAACCTCACAGCGAAAGCCTACTCAGTTGGGCTCCGGTTTGGACATCATTTCTTTCCACTTGTTTTTACCCTTCTTGCTTCTTTCTTTACTACACGCACACACACGCAGTCGCACGCACACACGCTTGCACACTGCTGACAGCAGCACGACACGACACGTTCAATACCCGCGACGACGACGACGGCGACGACGGACACACACTTTCGCTTCCTCGTACACCGCTGCGGTAGTAGTGGTAAGCGCTCACATGCACACACACACGCACGCACGCACGTACACCTTTTTAGCACGGAAAACGCATATTTTCTAACTCGATATACACAACCCTTGATGCTGCTGCGATTTAGGTGGTGCTGCGTTTTACCCACATTTTTCACACATGCTTGGCAGCCATTCGGAGAAAAGTTGATTTTCACTAGCCACCTGGACACACACACACGCGCACACACACACTCTCGCGAGGTACGGCCTTTGCCTGCGTGTGGCACAACAGCCGTGAGGTGCCGATTTTCACGACTCCAAAGACCTCCCTCTCTCACTCTCTGCTCGCTGGGTGACACAAAGATAATTTATCTTTTCCCCAAACAAAAAAACTAAACAAACACACCGCTCGCACACACACACACACGCACGGAGCCTTCCTTTTGCTGGCTTTGTTTGCCTGCGGTGCACACACTTCCTTTCGCCTCGCGAGGAAAAATTCTTTCACTGACTTTTCTGCGCCCCCTTGCGATGTGAAACGCGTTCTTCCCGACACGGCTGTGTGAAGACGACACCACACTTTGCGGATTACGTTTGCATCGGCTCTGCCCTTTCTGGCCACTTTCACGTTTCGTTTCGGTTTCTGGCGGGCGAGCTTCGTAGTTTTGTTCTCGGGCACGCCTGATTTTTGCTGTACAATTTACACTAGAAAAACACACACACTTTATACTGTTTGGCCTACACCGACGACGACGACGACGACGACGAGCGACCTGCACACCCGTCCTGTTCGAGGTTGCGAATGAAAATGCCAAGATGCGTAGACGGGCACAGAGCACCCGTTTGCCGTTCGCCATTGTTGCAGCAAATGTTCGAAATCGAAAACGGACGCACCTTGGTATGATTACCTTGATCCTGGTTCGGCATTTCCCAGGTAACAATAGGAGGTTGTGTGGTAAAAAATTGAGCGATTTTATTTGTTTGAATTATTCGTTGCATTCAAAACTAATGAAAGCGTTTTTAAGTTGTTCATGGTTTGAGAAACAATAATGAAGTTCGAAACGGTAATTTTATAATGTATACCTACATTATGTATACCTTGAGTATCTTGGGGGCTTCAAACCGAAATTCGAACACGCAAGAATGCTTGTACTCACCAAATACATTCAATCAAATATTTTAATAATTTCATAATTTTGAAACTGAAAAGCATAGTGAAATACAAATATATGAACGTAATGAGGCATGTAAATTGCTTCCAAAACTATCAACATAATAATGAATGTTTTTTAAACTTTTTCAATAAAAAAAATCTAGAAGTTCTTCCTTTTACTCACGTTTTTCTATACATCCTGGTCCGGAGGATTTATTGACATTCCAGCAACTATCTAAATGTAAACAAACCTCCCCACTTGCAAGAGAGATGCTTTCGCAAGAAGATGTTAATTTTATTGAAAATTCACTTTCGTACGAGGAAAAGGTTTGTAAACTATTTAACAACTTGAGCAGAACATTCTGATAAATTACTCCTTTTCAGGTTTCGGTGATATTCCTTCTCTACGGGCACCGGAACCCCCAATATGCGCTTCAAATTCTCACCGTCGCCGGCCGTGCACCGGAGACGGAGGAAACAAACTTCCTGATCGACTGGATGAGTCACGTTCACCGATCGGAGAGCTGGGAGGATGAGCTACTTGAAGCACTGACCATTATGGAGCAAAATCTGCTGCTACTCCGAGCTGGTTTCGATGACGAAGAGTTACGATCAAAGTACTTCCCACGTACGGCCGAAATAGCTTTCCACGTGCATTCGATACTGAAAGGATTGTATCACTTCTGCGAACGGCTGACCGACGAGAGTGCACAAAAGCTGGTGAACCAGCTGCAGCTATCGATTGGAGGAAACTGTGCCCTACCGAAGAACGAATGTATGGAAGTTGTTCTACTTGAGCTCATTTGCAACGGGAGCATTCAGTTGGGACTGAAACAGTCAGGTGTGGAATGTAATCTATTGATGCTTACAGCTGCTTGTAAAGCAGCCGAATTGTATGATGAAAGTGAACTACTCAAGAGTATCATGTCACATTATAATCGAAACGTTGCCCATCCGAGTCAAGAGCAATCCGACGCAACCGCCAAAAACACTCCAAAGGTTGATGACGTGTCCAACGGGGTAGCTCCTTCAGAACGAACATCCAGAAAGGTTCAGTTGGCATGTTCACCACTTGAATCTTACACGTTCGATCCTACCCGTGCAGGTATTGTGCTGCTAATAAACCAATTTAGCTTCTACCGAGAAACAAACCCGGAGCTTGTCGAACTCGTACCCGCTCGACCGCTGAAGGAGCGTAAAGGTACCGAGGTGGACAAGAACGCACTGGAACGACTTTTTACCGACCTAGGGTACGACCTGATTGTGGAGGAAAACATCACCCATCATCAGATACTGCAAGCCGTACAGCATGCAGTTCAACGTACCCAGCCGATACACTGTTCGCTGGTTGTGTGTCTGCTTTCACACGGCCAAGAAGGTAAGGTGTTCGGTTCGAACAGCATTCCCGTGGAGGTACGTGCGATCCAGCAGCTGATGGCAAACGAACGGCTCACCGGCAAACCGAAGCTGCTGATCGTGCAGGCATGCCAGGGCGCGGATTTACAGTCGGCTGTACCGATACCGATCTACGAGCATGACGGGTTGGATGGGTCCGAGAAAACGGCATCAGTTTTTATGGATTTTCTGGTCGCATGGTCTACGGTGCCCGGGTTTGCATCGATACGGCACATCGAGAAGGGTTCCTGGTTTATACAGGAATTGTGTGCAAAGTTGCGACTACTTTATAGAAGGTAAAGTTTCTAGTTATGCAAGTAGATTTTCTTTTCTTTAATTGATCTATTTATTGCAGCGAACACATCATGGATATACTGACAGCAGTGATAAACGACGTGGCAAGCAAACGAGGTTATGGAAACGAATGTATGGTACCTATCGTACAGAGTACGCTAAGCAAAAGGCTTTATTTTCATCGGCAAGCGTGAAACACGGCCCTGTAGCACAACATTTGACTAACGACGGTCTAGCCCTATTGGCTTATTGTGACTTTTGATGTCTATAACAGGCTAGTGAAACTTGGAAAGGATGATAAACGGATCAAAAATAAGAATCAGCATCCATCAATATTTCATTGAATCGCCTTATTGTGAAACACTGATTTGTAAAATGATCTTATATTGCTATAAGCATGCCTAGTTGTTTTCCAATTGGTAGAAGATATTAAGTGGTTAATAAGTACCTTAAAGTGCACAAATCACAGTTAACCATTCCTTGCTGACTTTGTGATGCAAACCAGGGGACGTTTTAATCAATAGACTATTGAAAAAATTGTAAATCAACCCGAGAAATACAAATATCATTATAAATTAACAGTTATCTACTGAAAAGAGTAAAATATCGGGGTTTAGAAAGCTTTTTGAACAATTTAACTTAAGAAAGAGAAAAATACATATTTATTTAATGATTGTTTTGAATTCCCGTTTTCGAGATTCTTGATTGTCTAATGTTTACGTATAACAATTATCTTATGATATTTTCTACAGTTTAATGTATTTAACTATCATTATGTTTATGCTTTATGTGCTGAAAAAACGACTCAAAATCATAAGCTAAAAAGAATAAGCTCTTCTGGTAACGGTCATCTTTTAAACGAACACCAAACCATGCGTCCCCATCAAAATCGATGAACAGCAAAAAATCTCGATGAAACAATACATCATCGTGTATAAACGACCAAACACGACAGGACATCCTCCCCCCCACCCAGACCACGCGCATGTGTGTGTATATGTTTCCAGAGAAGGCTCGTCAGACGAAAACGCGACGGTTCGTTGACAGTACACCGTCGTCCGCAAAATTCCCCACCCATATAGCCAACTAGCCAGGGTAATACACAAGCACACCACCCGTTTTTAAAAAATGATACTGCACTCCAAAGCCAAGTAGTAAAAGAAGCTTCCGAAACAAAACAAAAAACCGTTCCTTATCCTTTAGTAGAAAGTGCACGATGAGCAGAGCTGTCGCGAAGGATGAATTCTTGCACGACGAGTGAAAGGTACTGCAAAGTGGTACTACCGTACGCAACCTCTTTGTGCGTTGCGTTTTCTAGTGTAATTGGGTTAGGATTTAAGTTTAGTTTAGTTTAGGCAGTTTATCACCTTCCCTGTGTATGATCGTTCAGTGGCAAAGTTAAAACGTGATCCGTCCTATAAGGTTGGCGCTTACGAAAAAGGGTGGATGGGCTCAAACAAATCGTAAGAACTCTACAACGTAGTAGACCATGAAAAGGCTAGTAAAGGTCATTGTGCTGTAAAGTGTACATGTCTCGTCCACGTGTTGGAAGAAATCTGTACGAAAGCCATTCAAACCAGTTGGTGGAAATTGTGAATTAATTTGTGATTGCGTTGTGTCATTTGGAAAATACGCTGCAGTATCCTTCTTTTTGCCAATCCCTCGAGTGTGTGTGTACACGAGTGCGTGTGTATGCGAGGGAGGTAGGGAGTCGCGGCAGCCCTTGACGTTTTCAATACAAAGTGGAGCAGCAGCCAACGAATCGATCAAAAGGCGGGGTTCATCGATTTTGCAATCGATGACAACGACGACGACGACGACAACGAGCTGTCAGGATATTCGACTGTGGTAGCGGCGGGGAGCGTGTATAGAAACACCCAACAGACACGCACACACACACACTGCCACACAGGTTATCGACGAAAAAAGCGCGCCGAAAAAAGTGAAGGGCAGCACGCTCCCGTCAAAATAAACATAACCGTGTCGCGCGGGCAAAGCAAAGGTCCTTCAGGCTGTGTTTTCCTTACCTGGTGGAGTAGCTGCCGCTGAAACAGGGTGCAGTTCAGGAAGGGGATTAAAAATACAAGACTTCAGTGTTCCGGTGTGCTTCCACGCCCCGAGGGGCAACACAGCAAGTGCAGCTTTATTGACAATTCAACAAAGAAACAGCATCCAATGGCATCCTTTGTTTGGTGTGTCGTTTATGCGTCCCATTAGTGCTGGACAATGGGAGCTACCTGCAATGTGAATCGAAAATAGAAGAATCAAAAGCAGTTCCGCTTAGTAGGCTCACACATCCAAGTAGGATAGGGATTCGTACCCTTAAACATGAGACGGTAGAGCAAAGGGATAAGTGCAAGTGCAAGCTAACTAGGTGGCGTGTAGTGTGCGTCACGGAAGGTGTGACGTTGTGCAAAGAGACAACTTAGGACCCAGCGGAAACTAGGCCACAGGCATCCAGGCAAGATGCATTACCGTCACGAGGACATACTGGAGCCGCACGGGAGGAGCAACCATTCCTCCTCGCTCGGTGTGGCCGCCTCCGATGCAAAGTACGAACAGTCCATCGTGTGGCCGTTCCTCATACAGGTAGGAGGCGAAGAGCTCCCCTTTTTTGTTGGACTTGAGCGTGTCAGTGCAGTGTTTTATTCCCTTTTCATTTGTTCCTCTTCTTGCTCACGTGCACACAAATCCACACAGAATGCGATGGAAAATCCGCTCTGCACCACGACCACATCCACCACATCGACCGTGTCCGTGCTACTGTGGACGACGATTGCAGTGTTCGGGATTGTTTACACCTTGCTGGGTAAGGCGCCACTTGACCTCGATCTTCTTTTGCGCGTTGTGTGTGTTAGTATGTATGTGTGTGTGTATGCTCTACTGCTCCGAGCGTTTACCGGATGATGAGGATGATGCTATTCTATATTTTACGAGCGTCCTTGAGAAGGTTGAAGAAGTGACATTTGCGTGCTGTTAGCCTCAGGTGTCTTCTTCTGGGTTGCATCTGAAGCATCGCCTACTGTTTTCCAAATGGATTTAGATCACTTACAGGGGTTTCGAGAGTTAAGACAGTTGACGGTAGGTGGTCGAAATCTAATCAAGCGAAAGCAAGCCTCTGAATACGGGAAGTCGAATTGGATTCTGAACTAGAAATGACGTTGCTCATCCTTTTCCAAGAATTGAAGCAGATCTGTACTCACTTTCTTGAGAGTTCAAACAAAAGTAATTCTCTTCTCTTCTACGCCATTCGAAACTCCTTACTAGTGACTCCTCCTGACTAGTGACTTTCAGTTTTGGGACTAAAATATTTCACTCCCCGTGTTTCTAAGCGAATCATTCCATACATTGGATCAGATTTATAAGCGATCTCAAAAGAGTGAAATTTGATTCTAAGATCTGAATCCCAAATTATTGAGTCACAAGTTAACATGAGGAGTGAGTAGAGTTCCAACGGCATGAATAAGTTAAACAAACTTTTCGTGATGAGTAAAATCCACAATAACTTACTCATAAAACTCTTACTCAAATTACACATGGCTATCCTGAACAATCTTATAGAAAAATCAGATGTTATGGACTAGTGAAAAATCCTCACTTATACTTCAGACAAGGATATCTGTTTTGGTAGCATATTTAGTTGTCTTATCATGTTCAAGACCTCGTTCATAGAAGCGCTAGTACAACTTAGATCGTTCATGACTCCTACCAATTTGTGGCCCAGACTATCCTAAGGTTTTAAATGTCTTAGAAGTCTGGTGGTTTTGGAAAAAACTTGGTCAAGAATTATGATTAGTTTAATTGTTGCACTGCCTGTAAAAAGTCCTAGTTGATAGCCGATCACTAAGTCAAAAGCAGATAATCTATAAATTGACTTACTTACTTATCGGGCGCTACAACCGCTTCGCGGTCTTGGCCTGCAGCAACAAACTCCGAAACCGGTCACGATCTCGTGTTATCTGTATCCTGGCCTTGATGGCGGACGCCTCAACGCAATAATCCCACCTCAGCTTGGGCCTACCACACCTCCTCTGTCCATGTGAACGGCCTAAGAAGACTTAGAGCTCCAAATATTGACAAAGAACTTCAAAAGATTCTCAAATATCGGCGTTTGTTGAACTTATCTCCAAACTTCATGCAATTTAAGGATTTTTATGCCTATTACTGTGAGTTCTCTCCAATGTGCTTCTAATATGTGTACTCTCTCATCCACAGGCTATCGATGTCTCCGGGCGATAGGCTTCCTCACAGGACTGGCAGCGGGCGCAGGATGTATCGTGCTACTGCAAAACAAAAACATTACCGGATTTGGAAACTTGGCCGCACCAGGTTAGTTAGACCAAACCAAACGGATATACAAAATCTAAACCCATTTCTCTTAACATAACACAAAACTTTCTCATCTCTTTGCCAGCATTGGCCGTAGTAGCTGGACTGTTCGGTGCAGTTCTTGGCTCGACACATCCCATCTCATCCACACTGATAGGAGCTTCCGCCGGTGCATTAGTAGCGGGCGCAACGATCGCTGCCTGCATAGCCACGTTACCTCATTACATATTTGGTGTAAGTTAGCAAATGTGCCCATCCACCAAATGTGCAAATGTTCTCTAATCCCTCTCTTTCCCTGATAGGAGAATGAACTGTTCGTATCGGTCGTCGGCGGCGCCATCATCTGTGCCATCTGTGCACTGTTCTGCCCGAAGTTTATGTCCATCATCGCTTCCAGCATTATCGGATCGGCCATGATACTGTGCTCGATCGATTTCTTCATGCACGGACTGAACACGCTCGATTGGGTAAGTGCGTCCCAGCCCAGCCTACTTGCCCCATTGGAAAGCCAATACAATGTTGCGCCCTCTTACTCAGATCTTCAACATGAAGCCGGACCCAACGCCACCACCGTGCTGGGGCGGAGTCATCCTCTGCTGCTGGCCCATCTCGTCCGTGCTCGGTGTGCTGGTGCAGTGTTTCGTCACCGCCTGGAAGATTGACCACCGGCGCCAGCTGCACCATCGGCGAAGGCGACACTACAAGGGCCGGTCGGGGTCACGATCGCGCGAAACCCGGGAAGAGGCCCGCCAGCGCAAGTATCGCTATCTGTATCAGGTTCGCACCGCCCGGGGCGATATTATCTCGCAGGTGAGTGAAACGGAGAAACGTTTGAGCTTCGATATGCTGCATTTGTGTGTGTGTGTGTGTGTGCGTTGTGCGGGAATTTATTTATGGCAAAAGTTTCCGTTTTCCTTAGATTCTTAGATAAGCCTTCTTCCAAAAACACGGGAGAGAACAGGGAGAGAGAGAGAGAGAGAGAATGTGTAGCTTTGAACCGAAATAAAAGAAAACGAAACTTCATCCACGCGCTCCTAGTGCAATGCCATTGAAGGTAATGGAGTTTGTGCTGCATGCTTTTGCTTATGCCTCCCCTTTTTTCGTCACAACGCGTGCCCAAGCGCTCGTTTTTTTTGTATGCTTTTCAAACCAGGGTCGCACACGTAGAAGGTTTCAAACCAAGCGCTTTGGGTATGAATTTGCATCCAAAGAAAGGGAAGACATTGTTAAACCGAATTCAAAATTAATGTACAAATCCATTCCGAACGTTAAGAGAAAGCTTGGCCCGCTTAGTATTTACACACACAGAGCTGAAATCGTTAGGGCATGTGTACTTTGCTGCCTCGTTGTTTTCAATTTTTCGATGTACAAATAGAACATTCGAATCCGCCTTGGCTAAATGAGCTTTTTTCCTGTTTCCACATTTTGCCCACTATTTGCAGAACTTTGTGTCCGCGCTGCAGAAGCACGTCACCACGGATTCCGGCCCACCCTCGGAGGTGTCAACGAAGATGGGCTCGAACGATCGCAACACGGCCCGCAGCGACCGCACCCATCTGACCAACCTGCCCGACTCCGACTTTGACAAGATGGACTCGAGCTGCGAGAAGCGTTGACAGAAGCTGTCGTCCGCGTCGGGCAAGTAGTACCAGCGGTCCGGCGGTGTCGGTCACCGGCGCAGCGAACGCCTGTCCCGACAGTACTCGAGCCGCAGCATTGCCCAGGAGATCGATCGGGAGATGGCCCTCGTCATGGGGCCCGGCCACGATCCTCGCTGAAATCAATCAGACGTTTACTTTCTATCGGGGTTCTGCTAGGTTTACAATAAGCAGGTGTTTTTGCTTTTGCATTAAAACCAACAGGAATGGACGGGATTGGGTGGGGAGACATTTTTTTCTACATACGTGACAAAGCGCAAAAACCAAACGTTTTACCGGTTGTTCCATTAGCATTTAGATGGTGGAGAAGGGAGGGGTGGGAAGAGAAAAGCGTGGGGAACGAAGAAGCGATTTGCGATTGTTTATTGATTGTGTTTGCAGAACGAAACGTACGCAATGCAAGTTAAATAAAAATAAAAATACCGTGATGAAAAGAGGTTACCGGAAGATGGGAGGAAAATCTTTATCGTTTAAGCAAACAAGACGTTGAGGCAAATGAAGCGGGAACAAAACAGTGGTCAAGTGCTCGAAGAGTGCTGCACAAAAAAATAAGAGGAAGCGGGATGAAGCCCGAAAGGTCGCAAGAAAGACAAAAAAAAACAACTGGCACCAGCAAACAGGACAGGGACACAGGGCTACACACGGAAGCGTTAGGCGAGGGGATATATCTATAGTGAATAATAATTTTACAACCAAAACCCAATACACCTTAATCGACATTTACACTGGGTGTGGTGGAGAAGGCGACGCAGCCAGTGATTATCTTCCGCAAGATTGAATCTAATTCATGATTTTGA
Source organism: Anopheles epiroticus (assembly GCA_000349105.1). NCBI lineage: Eukaryota > Metazoa > Arthropoda > Insecta > Diptera > Culicidae > Anopheles > Anopheles epiroticus. The sequence goes on along the minus strand of KB671487.1, from coordinate 715,399 downwards.
AAGTAGTAACGTAACGACTTAAATACTCTTTAAAGAACAAAAAAGGCAAAAAAAGGAAACGTAAGCAAGCAAAACACTTCAAACCAAAGCAGGTGCGAATGTACACGTACGAATGGATAAAAGTAAGCTTATAAAAGGTTATCAAACATTAAACAAAAGGCAAAAGGTATGTAAGATTGCAACAAGAAAAAAAAAACAAATACGCTCTCATGTATGTATGTGTGTGTGTATGCACATACGCATTTAAAACAGAACTTAAACTTAATCGTTTGCGTAAGTACCAAAGTTAAAAGGATAAACAGTGAAAGCTATTGGATGAAATAATGTGCGCGAGTGCCGAATAAGCAATCGAGTGTGGTGTGGCTTAAAAGGAAGGATTTAAATGAACAAATAAACACACAAGAACAGGAAACGGAACCGTCTAATGGTTCTACTACCCTCCCAGAAGCAGAGCAGGACGAAGAGGACGATGCTAGTGAAATGTATTTTTCGTTAAATTAACGCAAAAGAGTAACGCATACATTAGACTAGGCTAACTAAAAAACGAGCGAAGCAAAACGAGAGAGAAAGAGAGAGAGAGAAAATTGTGAAAATATGCAAAGCAGATAAAGAAGGACAAGCGAACGAAAGTGAAAAAAAGAAGGATAAATCAAATAAATAATACTAACCAAAACAAGAAAGTAAATAAAAACAGACATGTAACTTCGAGGAAACGTTAATGTGTTCGAGAAAAGGAGTGAAAAGAAGAAACCCAACGTGTACAGTTGTATGTAACGGCTATTCGTTCAGTGTAAACCACTACCTTTATATATCGTTCCACAAACCCTAGTGTAACTAACTGTTGCTCTCTTTCGGTTCATTAGTAGGCTTTGGTTTGCAGATCTCTTCGAAAACGGTCAGCCAAAAACACAAAAGCGGAACCCAAAAGCAGTGAAGGAAATAGAATGTTTTCAAAGTGAACGAAACAAAACACGAAACACGTAAAATTGGAATCGAAAAACGAGTAGTTTACAGCATGGGTAGAGCAGAGAAAGCATTGAGTGGTACAAGAAACTGTGAAACAATAATGAGTACTGTGAAGGAAGTAGCTGACAAAACAAAAGCGGAAGTAGTATGGCATGGGAAGGAAATGATGGGATTTTTAAAGGAAAAAAATATCAGTACCCGGGTGTGCAACGAAAATTGGTGCTGTTTCTCGGAGAAAGTAATTGGTCGTTCCGCTGGGTTGGGCATGGATAGTGGTTGTGCTTTGAAAAGTAGAAAACAAACAAATGGTGGGAAAAAAAAAACTATTTGCAAGTTCGGACAAACGTTAAAACGGCGCAGGCAAAAGGGAAGCAGTAGCTACTTAATGGATGTGTATAGGTTTATAACGGAAGCTCAAATATATAAACAACATATTTTGGAATTAAGCAATGTGTATTTTGATACCTGATTTGGATGGTTTTGGTAGGTTTGTTATATTTTTAAGTGGAAAAGTGTTTTATCCCACCTGTCTTAGTTATTGAGTTTAGATAGTTTATTATCATTATTTATGCACGTTTGAGATCATATTTAAAAACATTAATAATAATAAAAATCTTATATAAAATTACTTTCATTCAACAACACTTTTATGATAATTTTTCCCATTGCATGTTGCTGATAACGAACGGAAAAATGTACCAGGATAAACTCGAATGAATTTCCTCATTTTTTGCTAGTCTGAACTCCTGATCCTTTTACCTGGAAACATAAAATCGAAAGGCTCCTCCTACTTTTTCCCGCCTGCACACGCAAGCACTAAGGGCAAATGATTGGATAAAAAGGATATAAAATATACGGTGAGTAGCGTTGAACGAAAAATATAAGCAACATTTTGATTTATTTGCGTTCTTTTGATTGCGCTAGAAATTACTAAAATGAAGCAATAAAGAATAATAGAGCCTTTAATGATGTAATGTTGAATTAAATGTAAAATTCGAAGTATGGCGTCAACAATGGTTGTAATGTGAATAACTCTTAAAAGCAGCATTTATTGTTATCGTCAAGTATGATACATTTTTAAACGTGTTTTATTTTTACTAACTATCAGCATTGTGCCATCAAATATGCCTGATTTTTTAACAAAAGTGCCATCTACCTTCTGCATAATAAAAATGGAAACCAAGGGCGCTTGATCGTTGATAACAAACATGGGAAATGGTCTAATTTGTATTCACTTTTGGAAAACAATACAAGGATTACTACATTCAGAGCTATATAAGAAATGCAGCATTGTGTCTTTTGATGTGATGGAAAATAGATGCCGCATAGTTGGACCTTTAACTTTTCCGAATCTTTTTCAGCAACCAACGGATCTTTGCTCCATGATGGACGGATGCACAACAAAACAGACAAAGGATAAATTACCTAATCGGCATGAAAAACTTACTTAACTTCTCTGTGGAACAGTTGGTGAACATTTTATTGAAAACACCTTTCTGAGACGATAAATAATCATAGAAACATTTAAAAATTCAATAACCCCTATTTGTTTCTCTACCCCACCTGAATAAAAATCCCTAAACAAGACAGTCTCGTTCTTGTAAGACAGGGTCTTACCTTGCATCGTATTGTGAAAGGTTGTGGTTGGCTTTCGTAAGAGATATGGTGTCTTTTTTAAGAAAAAAAAAACAATACCATTGTTACTAGAGCTTTAAAGTGTGCTGAAGCTTATAACTGCCTGCAAATGTGTTGTTGATGATAGTTTCTTTTTGTTCTTGCCTAATCGCTAGCGTAGAAAGAAGGCGTGGCTTGCAGCGTTACATTCTTCCTTGTGCGTTTGCGCTGAAGATGAGTTTGGACGGAATCTAATGTATTGTATGTCAAAAAATTAAATAATTTCATTTCAAACATAAATATAGCAGAATGAATACAGTACGGTAGTTAACAGAATTTCTAAATTTACTTTAATATAAATAATTTTAAATAATATAAATAATAATAATAAAAATCGTAACATAAATTATTATTATCAAGGTCAGAAAATGTTGGATAATTTTAATCATTTTGTAAATTAAACGAAATCCCCGGTAAATTAAAAGTAACTCAAATATAAAATAAAAAAAAATTAATTAATCTTTTGATAGAAAAAGTCTCCACGAACCATTGTACCATCAATTTCAACGAACAGTAAGTAGAAAACATCACACTCGTGTACATGGCACTGTAGCCAGTCACAGCTCGTGCGCTTCTCATGCGCTGCGCCGTGGTGCGTTTGATGCTTTAAACAAATTTGAATCGTCAAGAGGCGAACACGCATCGCTGCTGGCGCGCGCGCGATTTCCATTCCGCAGCCGATTCCGAGCGTGTTTATTTTCGTGTCACGGTGCGGCCCGATCGTTTCTCACTGGATCGCAGGAGCGTCTTTGATCAGCGGCGGTTAAAGAAAAAAAGGAAACGCACAAACATCCCACAACAAGTGCGCGAAACAGTATGAAATTAGGTATTAAAGTGTTTGCAAAGCCGAAGAACCACCGCGTGAAGAGTAGTGAAATAGCAAGTAAATTGTGTGCAATCTTTCTTTCTGAAGTGCATTTCGAAGAGTTTATTTACGTGATGTTTTGTTGAGTTAAAAAAATGCGCATACGTTGATATAGTATTTTTTTAATAAGGTTTTACTTTAAGTAGTGCGATTAAGTGCGATGAAATTACAAGCATCCTTTGATCATGCAGTGAGTGAGTGAGAAGCGTGTGGGTGTGTGTTCCGCAGTGTGTTTAGCAGAGATTAGAGAATTTATCGAAATAGTTCATACGTGACGTAGAGAAAGAAAGAGAAAAAAAAATCATGTTGCAGCATCCGTCGACCGATTACTACGAGCTATCGTCGGTGGCCACCAAACAGACGCCCCCAACGTTTAGTCCGCAAAGTGGTGGCGGTGGAGGGGGTGGAGGAGGCGGTGGCGGAGGCGGAACAATGGTGATCAACAACAACAACAACAGCAATAGTGTGAATAACAACAACAACAACAACAACACGAGCGGCGTCCCTGGCGACGCCGATCTGGAGCTGATTGCGCAGAACGGAGCAAACGTTGGGTCGGCCGCCGATCGCGAATCGCTGCCCAGCTTCGGCTTCACCCAGGAGCAGGTGGCATGCGTTTGTGAGGTGAGAATTTCGATTTCCCAAGGCGACAAATTCCGGACCGGAAATGTAGCGGCGACCGTTTTGTGGCGAAAATGTGCTTCTGTTTGGTGAATTGTTGTGTTTTGATGAAAATGTCAAACGGATTAGGACGATTGTCGTGGTGCGACAGCGAGCAACAGTTAACCGGTGTCCCTTTTATTTCTTTGTAGTCCACTGTTCGGTTGAAGTGGAACGGACACAAAGTGTCGAGAGAAATGTGACGTAGGTTAGAGGCACGCCCAGAGTTGCTTTATGCTTTGAAAGGAATAGAAAATTAAGGACAAATTGATTGACTGGTATTCAGTTAACGTTCGGGAGAGATTGAACGTTCTTATGAGATGTAATCGTGTGGTCTTTTGATTTAAAAAAGAGCTTTTATTTACATCAAATTCGGGATCACAATTCGCCGAAAAAAAGACCTTGTAGTTCTGTAGATGTGTTCCAATAATTGTTACATAGCGTTTGTCGCCGATATAGCAAAACAGACTGAAGTTCTAAGCATTATACTATAAATCCGTTTTAAATATTGAATAATTTCTGCCGTGAAGCTGATCGTGGAATGTTCGTAAAACAGATATCAAGTTTGTTTGAAAGTCAAGAGCATGAAGCATGACTTTTTATTCTTTCATTGTTTCATTGCAAATTTTAAACTAAAACAGTCCTTGATTAAATTAGACATTATAATGTATCAATCACTTGAAAATAGAATTACATTATAAGACTTTTCAGTACTGTTGTAATTCTATTATTTTTATATAAAGAACCTACATTACCTCTCTTTCTCTCCAAATAGAGAATAAAATAGATTTTCAGAACGTTTATAGGCCATTTTGTTGTGTTTTTGGTACAAATGGCATTGTTTAACAAATATGCGATAATAGTTTTGTTTTATTTGGTTTAACAAACGTGTTCAACATTGTATTCAGAGAGTTGCAAACACAACCATGTTGTTTCGTTCGGCAATTAAAAAAAGCAACAATTTAATGAGTGACAACACACATTTTTACAAATAAAATTAATTTTTTTCTTTAACTTAGCTGATTATTCCAACAAAGTATATAAATATTTTAATGAACAATCAAGAAACAAGCATTTAAATGGTAATAAAGTAAAAAAGAAATAATTTGTCACTTAATAACTGCTATAATAAACAGTAGTTTAGTTCCCTTCGTTGCTCAAGTATAACATTTGCAAACTTTTTATCACAAGTTTTTCAACTTTGTTTTGAAGCTTTAGGTTAAAAAAGGCACAACAGCTCACAACTTGTGTTTAAATTCTTATCACTCTCGTGACTAATCACCTTACACTCTTGTCTTTCTCTCTCGTGGCTTATCATCTTAAAGTTGAATTTAATTTAAAAAAGCTGTTAACATTAAATTCTGAGCGTTACTAAAATTAATATTAATTTCCCCCTTTCTTAAGCAATTAACACACTTCAAAAACTACCTTACACACGCTTTTGCCCGCCCAATATCGATCTTTGCACAAGTTTTTCATCAACATGATTGTTTATAGCAGCCTTCTGCAGTGAACCATATATCATCGAAATACGAACCGCTGGCTTCTCGATTCGCCTTCCATAAGTGCACCATAATCAGCCTCAAACGATCAGACGATCGAACGCTGCTGCTGCTGCTGCTGCTGCTGCCGTTGGTGGCGATCGTGGTACATCGTTTAGTTACAATAATTTCCATGTTCCCACCTTCAAACACCGTCACTTGTTTGGGCATTTTATTCGCACAGCAATTGTTTCGTTTGGACAGTTTAACGCATCGAGCGCACAACAGAAAAAGAACGAAAACATGAGATTATCCAAGAGTGTGTATTTTTTTTTTTTGGGAGGAAGATCGCGTTGAAGAAGATGACACACAGGGCGAACAGAAGTATTTGGGCATTACGACAGCGTCTCGGCGAAGTTGGCCAGAAACCGGGGAAGACGATAAATTTACACGCTAACAGCGTCTTTCCGATCGTCTTTCACCCCCCTCCCCTCTACCCTCGTCCAGTTGTTGGAGAATGTTTATCTTTTCTTTTCGACGATCGCGACCGTTTTTTGGTCCCCAACCGTTTCGCCGTTTGTTTTCCTTCCCCGTTTCTTGCTGGTTGGTCATGCCTTTCGAACACCTTTACCGGTGTGACGGTTGGACATTCCCGGTTACGCGCATAATCGTAAAACATGCTGGCCCAATAGCTTCCACTTGCGTGTACAATCTGATAGCCGCGTCGTCGACCGGGTTAGTCACAAGGGAGGGAGCAGGGCCTCGCTGCGATATCTTAGCCCTACCAGGGCGTAGAAAGTGAGAAAAATGGATCAGCTCGAAGCGAGATGCAATCGCGCACAGGTGAGGCGAAGACGCACTTTAATCGATCGTGAATAAAGCGACACGATCGAGCCACTCGCCGGACACATTCCGGCCGATAGGAAATGCGCAAACAAATTGGTCTGGTGTTTGTTTGTTTTTTCCTTTTCAGTTCCCTCTTTCGAAGGGCCCCCCTTTTTATTTACGATCGTCTTGCTACTAAAAAGCGCTCGCCACGCCACGACTGTAGCGACTCCGTGGGGGGTGCATTATGCTGGAGCTCGGATGACTGAAGGAATCTGGCACTAGGGTACATTGACAATTCACCCGGGGCTGGGGATTTTGAATGAGAATTTTATAAAATTAGGAAAACTAATTACACCCTAACAAGGAGTGATTTAGACGCGCTCGGGGAGCGGAGGTGAAGTGATCAAAGTTTATTGGGTCGTAATGTGTTCTGAGTGTAATCGAGTGATCGTGCATTATTTGGGATTTGACAATGAGAAAATCAAAAACAGAGATTCAACGTTGTTCGATAGAAGTACAAACTGTTATCGTTGGAAGTCATGAGAATTCTACTCAAATTAAAAGCTTTGAGATGTTGATCAAGACCGAAAGATATTAGTTGATGTGAAGATAAGTTTTGTAAGAACATATGAATTACTTGCTGAAATATACGCTACTCATGGTCTTGATCAATAGTTGTTTGAGTTTAGACAAACTTAGACCAACTGTAGAATTTATTGCATTTCGAAACGAGGCATGGGAACAAGGGGTTCAGTATGGGTTATTCTAGATAAAAGAGCATCTTTTAAACTACAGTGAAACTAGGATATAAGAGATTTCAATATGAGAGATATCTCGATATTCGATGGATATTTGGGTTTGAACGAATTTTACGTTCCATTCGAGCAAGAATGTTGTTCAGATTGTCTCTAGCAAAGCAAGAATAAATATATAATATTTTCATGAAAAACTCAGTACGTGGATTACCTTTTGGAGAAAAATGGTTAAAATAAAGATTTTCAGAATTCTAGAATTTGTAAAACGCAACTGACATGCAGATTTAATAGTTTTACTGAGCATTTCAGGAATTTGGATTAGAACTGAGGTGAACTAAAGAATGATAGTGTGAAAGAGTGAATCGATAAATTGGAGATTATTATTAGCAAATTTTAACTTTCAACTAAGTTCCTCGAGACCTAACTTGAACTGGATTTAAATGAAAGTCTTAACAATGTCTAGGAAACTTTATCTTTTTGGCGTGTATGAATACTTGAATCTGTGCAAGTCTCTTTAACATCTTTAACATCTTTATTCGAATCTTTTTACTCAAACCCTTTGGTCTACCCTTTGAGTTCTCTTTATTCCTGATTTGAATCATTATTCCTGAATTTTTTTACATAAAAAGTCATTTAAATACAACTCAAAATGCTTCAGATGGTGCAGTAGTAGATGACTCAAGAACATTTTGATTAATTAAAACAAGTTTTTCAGTTTAAGGACTAACGTATGGTCGAAGTTTATTGGCAGAAATAGAGCAACATGCATCACGATTAAATTGTGACGTTAAATATAACAACTTTAAAGTCTACTTGCGGTTAATATCACTCAAACATATGGCTCTGTATTGATCTTTTGTGATCCATTGGGAGATTGAGAATTTCTGTTCAGTTACTGCACTAATAAGGAAAGCCCAGAAGCTGAGCTCGGCGGCAATGGTAATTTAATGTGACAACACATTTAACTTAACCTTGGTGCAAGTGGAGTACAGAATAGGGTCAGCAATTTAACAATTAAAATGCATTAATAATCAACAATATACACTCATATCAACAATATACACTCATATAAAGTAGTCTGTTCGGGTTCTATTTTGCAATATTTGTATATTCTATATTTCTTTTCTTTATCATATTTTGTCTTTCCTTTAAAGAGTTTTTTTTTTAATAATTTTACAAAGTTTTTAGAGTTTCACAGTTCAACTGTTTGAATGGGATGAATTTAAACAGGCGAGTCCACCGTGCCCCTGTTAGCCTTTTCGATGGCGTTTCCTCCTGGTACGCCGCACAACCTCTACTCTGGGTCGATGGCGATGGCCAGATTCCGTGTGCCGGCTTCCCCCATGGACTGCCAGGGAAGGGGGAAACCCGAATGTAATTCGATACCATTTGCCAGTTGGTCGACGAATCCCCGGGACCCACGTCGTAAGGGCCGACATTTGAGCCCTCTGTGTCCTCTGTCTGTATGTGTGTGTGTGTGCGTTTGTTGGGTTGGAATCCCTCTAAAAGATGCACGGCCACACAAACAATTCCGTTTCGCATAAAACACTGCGTGATCGTGTGCTGGTATATACATTTTTATGCCATCTCACAAACACAATCTCTGCGCCATGCGTTTTGAGGGGCCGGTTTTTAGTTCTCAATCGAACCCATTGTTGTACTCTAACGAGGAGCGGGAAGGAAGGAGGGGAGGAAGTGTTTTAATGCAGCAGGAAAAAGGCTAGCCAGCCAACGATTTTTGTAGGTTTTCCTTTACTGAAGAACCCACTCACTCGCAATGCTGGAGGGCAGCAAATGCCAAAGAGTTTGTTTGTTTTTTTGGAATTTCCACATGCAAAAGGATGAATCAACGGTTGAGATAGTTCGTCGCGAAACCCAATTGACTAACCATCCCGGACCGTCCGAAAGGGGTTAATTGGCCAACATATGGTTTCAAGGCGTTTGGAAGAAGCCCGAGAGAGAGAGAGAGAGAGAGAGCATCCTTTTTAGCCTTTGGCGGCACGTCCCTTTCACGTCCTGCTGGACCAGCTTCCACCAGCCAATGTGTTAACCAGATGATTGTTTACCCTTTTGCTTCCTTGATTTCTTGACTGGCTTTTCGAAAGTGCTTCATAAACACTTGAAACGGCCCATTTTACCGTTCGCTTTCCGGAGCATCCATCCTGGGTGAGGTTAAACACATAAGCGGGACCCACTCAGCCGCACCCGCCCAGTTGGAAGGAATTAGGGAAATGGGTTAAAAATTTTGGGAAGAAATAAGCCATAAGCCCTGCAAGGAGTCATGGAAGGTTCGAAGAGAGTGCAAATAAGTGGAAGTAAGGACACTTGAAAGGAGGAAAAGGCTGATGTTCCAAGCGAAAAGTTAATCAGCTTTCGGGTTTGTCAAAAATTAATGGGAAACCAGTGTAGAAATGTTTGATAGTTTTTAAACGAACTATGAAAAAGTTAATTTGAACAGTGGATTACATTGCACTCAAGGAATTGGAATGTCCCAACTTAGAATATGTTACAAATTCGTTAACTGAACACATTTTTGTTGCAATGTCCCATGCCCTTATCGCTTAATAGCAAAAATACTTTAGCAAAAATACTCAAAAGCAACAGAAATACTTTCATAATTCCTATATTTTTATAAGCAAAATGGGTTCAAAAGCTCTGACAAAATGCTATAAAAATTTGACAAAAATCAAGTGTTAAAAATCATGATGATTTTTAACTGTTTGTGGACAACTTTTTAGTATTAAAATCTGTCTTTAAAACTTTGAAAGACACTAGAAAAGCTTGTAACAACCTTCCTGAATAATCTGTATCACTGGTACAGGGACCGCCATTTAACGTTTTTTTAAACCACCGGTTATTTCTAGTCTGGCCACACTGGTATCATGACAGTTCTGACAGATAATTAGTATTGTTATTCCACTGACCAACAATGGTAGTGTATGTGGCTGCATGTTTTCGCTAAATGGACTCACGATTGATTTAAAATCGATCCTGATTTTGACAAAAAAAAATCATCTTTTCCGATGAAGCTTATTTTTTATCTTGGTTGCTATGTCAACAAGCAAATTTGTTGGATTTAGAACATTTTTTAGACTTTTTTTAAAGCAGTGTTTTGATGTTTAACAACAAGTACGCTTAAAAGGATTATTTGTTTTCAAATCTTTCAATCTGTACGTGTACTTCTCCAAAAAATTATCCATAACATACGTCATAAAAAAAACACATGTTCATCACACTTCCTGCCCGTCAAAAATATTGCCCAATAAAACACATGTGCTTCCAAAAGGTGTGGCATTTAAAACATAAAACCTTTTCACTTAGCACCACTACGGCTTTATGGCAAGTTTCGATGCATTTTATTACCAATCCTGCCGCACGTTATCCGTTCCATCTTGCTTTGAAGAGCCCTGCGAGCATAGGAAATTTCGGATGTCATCATTAAGCGTGTCGTTTGGAGTTAAATTCCTTCAAACATTCTGCTTTCAATCAAACGAAATGGAAACGGAAAAAAAATGGGAATGTTTCGTCACCAAGCGTTAGGATGGATCTTGCCCTCGACCAAGTTGTAGCAAATTTGCACAACGACAAGCTTACGATCGTTAGAGACTGTTACTGAAACAGAAGTGTAGAGCATCTTCTCTTCCTGCTTCTGCTACAGTGTCACTGCGAATGATAGTTGCGGGGTTTGTGGACAAAATTTTTGGCCACGGTAGCGCTGATTTATTAACTCCGTCCCGTAACCTTCCGCCAGCCGCCGAGACGTCCAAGTCTCCCCAAGGTGGTGGGGTAGGGCGTGAAGCATTTTAAAAATAGATCATACAATTTAAATGCTGCCGGTGTATGTGGAATGCATCACGCGGGTTCTGCGCGAAACATGGGTGTAGAATGTTGCTGGCACGAAGCGCGGTGGTGGTATTTGATATTTTCACGCAGCACGTGGTGGGAAATGCGACACATCGAGGCCGACACATTTCGTTTCATAGTTGTAGCTTCTGCTAGTAAAGAAGTATTTTATGCATTTGAAGCATTCGTGAAGGGGAAAGAGGCATAGTAATGGATTAATTTTAGATCTGTTTAAATGAATTTCCAATTAATGTGTCGTGTTGCAACGCACCTTCCAAGGAACAAATTTCTAAAATATGTTTCAACCTTTCACCTGTACACACATCTGTTACCTGCTACAACAGTCCACCTGCATCGTCCATGTTCCGTTGTAATTCAATACGACACGCTTTCGCTTTCGCGCGGCCATGCTAAGCCTCCTGGTTCGAAGAGGTTAAGTTAGTGCAGTGGCCGTCTTATGCAAGCGAAACCTCCGACAACAATGGCCACGACGTGGTACCACATTTTTAGACCAACCGAATAAAGCCAGCCCAATGAAGGGGCGTAGGGATGTCGGATGGGAAAAGGCTTTGGCGGGGTGGGATTTAATGTTTAAAAATAATCCTAAAAAGCTCTCCCCGTCAAGTTGGGTAGAAGAAATGTGAACTCATTCGTCAATGCCCTTAAATTGCTGGACAGCAGTGCGCCAAACAAACCAATGAAAAAATGAGAACTTTAAAGGGTTAAAAAAAGCGGAAAAGAATTGCTTACATATTGTCCAGTACAACGCGAGAGACACAATTTGCAGACGAAAAAAAGTGCCAATGCGTTGGAAAAATATTTTCCCATCGAATCAAAAGTGATGCCGGCGGCGATATCTGATAGTGCAGGTTGCAGAAGTGCACACACCGTACCAGGTCCTTCCCTTGGTTGCAGTTTAGCAGCGGGGACGGCAACACACCCATTTAGGTTACCCGTGCGTGTGTTGTGTTCTTTTCTGCTTTTTTTTTTCAGGGCGCCTAGATAGACACTGCGCGGGAATCCTAAGGGGAAGATTGGTGGGAAAGGGATGAAAACCGTTGCTTTCCGCGACACTTCTATACGCACCTTTGGCACATACAATTACAGTAAGTAGCGCCAAGAAAGTAACACCTGTATGATGTTTTTGAAATAATAAACCTTAGGTCTATTGGATTTTTTTAGGGAAAAATAAAAGTGTGATTAAAAGAGAAGAGCCCGTCTAGAATGGTTCTAACCAAAGTAGAAATAGTTCTAAATAGTCAAAACGATGTTCTGACTGCTTGAAAGGAAAGATATGCCCAGTGAGAAAAGATTACCTTTGATAGAAATTTAGCTTTTGGCCTCTGCAACATCTCCTTTGATTTGGTTAAGCAATTAGTCACTATCTGGTGTCTCTTCATAATATCTATTTGAATACTTAAGTTCTTAATCTTTATTTTCTTTTTGGGTTCTACTAAGTCGCAATTAAATGCAGGACCGCTTTACAGAATTCTCTGTTCCAAGGCTTGAGAGATTTTGAATCTTGAATGTTACTTTCTTGCTTATCATCCCTTCCATATGACTTTCATAAAGTGATGTTTGTAATGTAAAAGCTTGTCTAATTGTTTCTGTATTAAATGGGAAAACTTTTTTTCGGTAATTTATCCGTTGGTAAGAAAAAGGTAAACTTAGGACTTCTAAGATTGAAATGAATTGTATTGAAATGAACAGCTTACGATTTTTATTTCACTAGGTTCCAGAGTTTGCGTTGTAATTCGTATTATATATCCAAAAAAAAAACTGAGCTGTAACAAATGTAAAACATTTGTCCAAAATTTATGATACCTCAAATCTACTTCTACGAGTAATCTCGTTTGGATTGCTCTATTTGCTGATTTATATTGAACTTTCTCGCTACACATTCACAATCAGTTCATGGCGTATTGTTAGCATGTTTAGCCAGTGACACTGAGGTTATGAGTTCAGTTCGTTGTGTATAACTCAAATGCAAATGCAAAAAGAACTTTTGTCGTACAATATCAATGAAATGTTGTACTTCTGAAATATGAAAACTTTGCCGAAAATTTATTTCAAATTTCACATGGCATTTGATGCAAAATTTCCATTTGTCAATCGAGTTGTCAAACTATTTTGACATATTTATAATAACAAGGTAAAAACTCAAATCCTAAATCTATCCGTTTCCTAAAACAAATGTCTCACAGGCACATTCTCCTACAATGTTGCCGATCGTTCGCCTCTAGGTGTCACCTTTCTAAACCATTCTATTAATTTGATTAATTAATACGCTCGTGCGCACTTCGCTTACGTACGTAAAGCGGGCTCATCTTAGCACCACTTCCCTCTCCCCGCGGTACCACATTCCCATCAATCACATCATTTGTGGGGCCAAATTTGAATCCACTCCTTCATGGTCCCTCACCAACCGTTTCGCGATACAGATGATTTCTCGTACCACAAAATGCATGTAAATGTCAAAAGCACGCTTCATCACAATCCGCTTCCCGGTCGACCGGCAGCCGAAAGTGGTGATATTATTAGGCCCTCAGCCGATGTATCGCTACATTGTAGCCAGGGACGGCGACGGTGACGATGATCGTCGCCAAGAATCAAGTGCTATGAAGGAGGGTAGGGGGTGTATACACTGTCACTGCGAATCAGTCATCGCCGCTATTGAGCTAAATTAGTGTAGATCCATCTAATAATCTTTTCCCCATCTATTCGGCAAACGTGATGTGCCCACGTATTTGCCCTTTTCGTGAAAAGCAACATTTCACAGGCAAGCAACAGCAGTTGGGAAAGAAGGAAAATCGGTTTTCGGGAAGAAAGAGTGAGCGAGAGAGGGAGAACGCAACAACTGCGCCATAAAAGATTGGCATCGAAAGGAAAATTAGATTTTCCGTGCTGCCGCTTCCGGCCCATAAACGTCGGGCGGGGAGTGTTTTGTGTACGGTTTAAGTTGAATATAATTCAATATCCTTAAGCACATTCCGTATTGCACTCGAGGGAGTTTCTGGTGGGCGCTTCGCCGGAGCGCGGAATGTCCCACGGGGCCGATCGAAACAAGATACCGGCAGTGTTGTGGAATGGCTCGACATGCTCTCGTAAGTGAGAAATTTATGAACTTCCTTCTGCTCGCTGCTGCGGTAAATGCTGTACAAATAATGTCATTAGCTGAAGCATTTCCTGTTGTTCAAAAATGGGAATGCTCAACGCTTTACAGCGAGATCATTTTAATTATTTGAAATTTAGTCTCATCTAGTAGTCTAGGCGGCTACAATGTGTAGCAACGGCAACAACCGTTTTGCGCAACTAGTAGAGCGGCCGATTCGCAACGAGCTAGCGATAGAAGTGAAACGTGTCCGGACCATTAGGGTCATGCTGTCGTGGTCGTCGTCATCGTCGTCGTTCGTCCCCTGGCATCACCGGCAAACAGAAGATCTAATAAACTTGTCATAACCGTTAACATATGATCGTCAGATGGCTTTGCAAATGGGCCAACCCAATGGGAATCTGCCTTGTGTGTGTGTCGGTTCCTTTCGAGGAAGTCAACGGTTCGAAGGGACCTGGGCCGAGTCGTGTGGTTGATTTATTTACATTCTCTACGCTCGCATAGTTTGGGACGCGGTACGAGGGAATAGGGCGCTAAGTGATTCTACAAAGATTTGAGGTTTTGTGGCTTTTGATTGAAAAGAGTTCTTGGTGTAAAACTTTGTATACAATGAGTAATTGTTATACAAAGTGCCATAATATTTGCTGGAGACACCTACCGAAACCAAAGTGACTGACCTCCTTCTACTCCTCTTCCACCCACAGGTTCTTCAGCAGGCCGGCAACGTGGAGCGGTTAGGGCGATTTCTCTGGTCCCTGCCACAGTGTGATAAGCTGCAGCTGCACGAGTCTGTCCTGAAGGCGAAGGCGGTCGTTGCGTTTCATCGCGGCAACTTCAAGGAGCTGTACCGGCTGCTCGAACACCACCAGTACTCACCGCACAACCATGCCAAACTGCAGGCCCTCTGGCTAAAAGGTAAATCCGTCGGAAAATCGATTCTTTGCACAGCACCATAAAGTGGCCATCGCCCTCTGGTTCTCTCTCTCTCTCTCTCTCTCTCTGTCTCACTCCAGTTGCGTTTGGAGGGTCTAAATTTATCCCACCCGCGCGCTACTGCCGGTGCGGTGCCTAGTCTTAAGTGAAAACATATGCCGGCAAACGACGGCTTGTCATCTCTCTGCTCGCGATGACGACGCCTATGACGACGACGAACGGGTTAATGTACCGGACCGGCCGGTACGTGCATGGTTCGATATCTGGTGGTCGTTGAAGATCTCGCTGATCCAATTACCAAAACCACACACCGCCGCTACCCTTTCAGTTCCTCAGAACCTGGGACTGCTGCTGCTTTTTTGATGAGTCGCGTCAACTCAACCGGACAGCCGGATGAGCTCCATGGCAACCATCTTCAACAAAGTATACAAAGCAGTTATGCACACACACATGTGCTCTTTCTCGCTCTCTCGCTCTCCAACGTTTCGCTCTCCAAGCCTACTACTGTCAAAAGCGGGTGGATTTGTAGCAAATTTGACGGAAGCCTTTCGTTGACGTACAAACACAGGGCTGTACCCGGTAAGCGCCATAAGCATGCATCAGCTCGCAGGGGGCAAAAGCGATGTTGAAAACCTGTGTGCGAAACCTTAGCAATGTACTTAGACGAAAAAGGGTTTTTGGAAAGGGGTATGGCAATGCACACAAAGACGCAGGGTCGGAGTGCAATCCGGATTTCTACCGGTCTTGAGTGGAGTCTCGGTTGCAGAGCCCTGCCACTACTCCATATCCATTCGAACAAGCGGTTGAATTATTTTGATTGACATTTAATTTTATGATCGATCGACTCGTTTTATTTCTTTGATTCTTCCCCGTTTGCTCCACAAATCGTGTTGAGCAGGTCGTCCAGTATGCGATAAGCCCGATCTGTCGTCGATTGTGGCTTTGTTGGTTTTAAGTGAGGGGTTGATTATTCGGTTCGGTTTAATTTCCTAATCCCACTTCTAGCCTGCTGGGCCGGCTCACGTGCACCTTCCGAGAATGTCGCGGGCGGGGAATGCAGGGTCCACCAAAATGTCCCGCTGTCCCGCGGTCAGTGGTAGACGAATATCTTGAACGCTTTGAACGCGAGGGATTTCTCGTTCCGGCAAGGGGGAAACCTGTTTGCTCCGAGCAGTTTGCGGACGGAGGTAAGAAGCGAGAGACAGAGGGAGGATTTCGAATAAAACAATAATAAAATCTCAGCGAGGCGCTGCAGGCATCAGAGACGCCTTACGCTGCTCCGTGTCCGTAAGGCACTAAAATATTTCCAAATGGAACCCCGAACATGAGCACAGAAGCGTCGCAAGATCGAAAGATGATCGGCGTACAACGGCCTGGCGCGCGAGGCGCGGGTATCAAGATTCTGCGGACACGGTGTAGCCGAGCGTGGGGATGCAATTATATTTATTTGTCTATAAAAATTATGGACCTTTAAGCATTTTATTTCATTCCGATCGCTGGCTGGGTGGAATTGATCCCCACCAAGCGCATGCACGCGAACCAACCGAAAACTTGACACCTTCCCGCGCGTCCTTAGGAGTTGTGGCTCACGGGCGGAAGGTCAGCCAGTTAGCGCGAGCAGCTGACGGGTGTCGTAGCACGCAAACACAACGGCCCGTTGCCGCGAAGATGTAGTTTGTCTTAAGTTCCAGGCCAGTCCCCGGCCAAGAGACAGCTCATCTCGGGTGGCCGAACGTATCACTGCGCGATCTGATCTGAATGCGCTGATAAGAGGCACCCTTCTGACGGTGTTTTAACGGAGGCAGGGACGGGTCACAGGTAACCGATCTGTTGGCTCTATCCGAAAAACCTCAACATTCCTGCCGTCCTTGGGTTGGGTTTGCTGGTTCTAGAACCGTTGGTGGCGTCCACCGAAAAAAAAAAATAAACGTGTGACAAATAAACGATTCTCCCCACGGCGAGTCATCTGTCAGGAGGAAGTATCCTCGTGAGCGCGTCCGTTCTCTCTCGCTCTCTCGCACTCTCCACAGAATGACATCGAGTGTCAGTTTACATTTTTATTGCTGTCTGTGCGTCCCGGAACGAAGCATGCCTTGGCTTTTGGACGGATGGAGACAGATCGCTTCTACGGATGGTGTAGGTTTTTGCTTTCACGGGCTGATCACGGGCAGATAGGATACTTGTTGGCCACATCAGACCGGTGCCGGATCGTTGTGGGTGGCTGTAGGTCTTTTGAGAACTTGGAAGTATGTGATTGTTGGGAATCTAGAACGTTGCAGGTCCTGCTTCAAAGAATAAGACGTTATATTGGAGTTGGAGCTGCTATTCACTTTTAATGTTATTATTCTGTTAAAAAATTTGTTTTACAAAGTCTCTTCTCGTGAGAATTCTTCCGAGACATTGATTCTGACAGTTCTCGAAAGAGATTTGATCTCCACATTGCATCCACCCTGACATCTCTTCCCAGGAACGTCTTACACAGACACAAAAAAAGTCAAATCTGTCAATAATTATTTATATGCGTTTCTGATGGCACCTTTTAATTTAGTTAAACAACCAAATTCTCTCCCTCTCCCTCCTTGTGACCAGATTGTGGACGAACCGGATTTTTCGTACCCCGTTTATTCCCGTACGCACAGACACAAAGACCCGAAGACAGTACAATTTGTTATTCAAATTTCTTCTCGACTTTATGTTTGTCGCCCGTCGACCGATCGATTTGTTCTCACCAATAAATCAACCAATTTGCGCTTCCCCGTCTGCCACTGCCACCAGGCCCAAGGGATGAGCACCGGGCCGGTGGAGGACAACGCGCCAAGCTCATATTCGACCGTTCACACATTTTTGGGATGCGGCATCCAGGCGGACATGTTGGTCGATTTTTACGAGCCACATAATTTAACACGAACCGGCAGTGGGGTTGGTTTGGTATTTGGTTTCGATTGGTTCTGGAACCAGGGTGTCCTGAAATCGGTGAAAATGGGTCTAATTTTATGGGCCCGCTACTGACGAGGGCCGGCGAGGCTTGGCGAGCGGACCTCGTGTAGTTTATTGGGTGGGTTTTGAAGAGCCAGATTACACCTTATAAGCTGCCATCGGTTTATTGTCCGGGTGATTATTGATGGGTTGTGGGAGTGGAGTTTATAAAAGAGAGGAGTTGAGGGAGATATTAACTATGTAATGGTTTGTTACTTAGCAAGTGATAAATTACTACAAAGTTTCACAAAAAAAAATCGAATTCAAAGTCTTGCAAAGTCTCTTTCTCCCATGTTCACAAAGATCCTAAGATTAATGAAGTAGTAGACTTAGAATTGCTTTATCTTTTTTTTTTTATTTGGACATAAGTAAAATGTTTTTTTAGATTTTCTGAATTGAACTTCCTTGGTCTGGAGTTTTCTTTGTCCTTATATTTAATTAAGTTATCATCAGTGTTAACCTTCATGAGATGCTCCAGTAATGCCAGTTACAACTGCTCAGTGTTTATCCGGAGTTGTAGTAGTTTATACCCATGGGTACGAAAGAGATTCCATTGACTTAGTAGATTTGCATATTTGGTTATTAGGGATATTTGGCAGATTTGCAGGGTCTTTTGGTTGTTTCGAAAGAGGAAGTAGATGATTCAGTAGACACTTATTTCGGTAGATTTATTCGCTTATAGACCACATAGGCAGAAATCTCGTGCAAATTTATGCATTTCGTGGTCAAGTATTAAGGATTCTGATTCTGAATGAAGCTTCGGATCTTGAGGACATCCAAATTAAAACCTTAAATTTAATTTAAGTTGGAGAATAGTAGCCATAAAGTTCTATCAACTGTGATTACAGTTACTGTAATTGTTCTTTTGCATATAGTCCCTTCCTGTCCTTTTCATCTGATCTAAGATTTGAGGGCCAAAGCTTTAGTTTTATTACTAAATATCCAGTTGGATCATTCTACTCTCTTACTAAATCAATAGTTTTATACAGACATTGAATCACAAAAAGTTTTTCAAGCCTCTGTAACTTTGTTCCATTATTAAATTATTCGTAAGACCGCATCGAACTTTTTCATTTCCAAACTATTATTAAACTCTCTCTCTATCATACACTTCCATTTCAGCACACTACGTCGAGGCGGAAAAGCTTCGCGGACGACCACTGGGCGCGGTCGGTAAATATCGCGTCCGGCGCAAATTCCCACTGCCACGCACAATCTGGGACGGGGAGGAAACGAGCTACTGTTTTAAGGTGCGTACCCTTATCCCTTTCCTGCCAACCAAACAGAGTGCAAAAACGTGTTCCCCTTTAAAACAGAGCGACAAAAAAGCAAGAACAGGAAGGGATCGCACAAATCCGATCGATCGCAATCGTTGATCGGATCCGGGCGATGCTGCTTCTGCTGTGTTAAAGATTGATTTGTGCAATTCTTTCTAACGCTCCATTTTTTTTATCTCCATGTTCTTCCAACCACCTGAAGGAAAAATCAAGATCGGTCCTGCGCGATTGGTACACCCATAATCCTTACCCATCGCCGAGGGAAAAGCGGGAGCTGGCCGAAGCAACCGGATTAACGACGACGCAGGTAAGCCAAGCCAAGTTTGGACAGGTTTCGGTAGGCCTTTTGAAAAGCATTCTTCCGAACTGCTATACCCCGGGAAGGATATCGAAGGGTTTGTGTTTGTAGCTATAGGAATTCCAAGCTAGTGTTCTCGCGTTTGTTCTTTTTGTAGGCAACATTTTGGTTTTGTTCTGTTTTTTTTCGGAAGCCATTGACAGGCCTTCGGGACTGGTTCCATGATAGGAAATTTGATAGTTACGGTTCACTGATAAGACTGTTGTAGTCTGCTTTTCCCGCCTGCCTGGGCGCGCAGAGGGTGAAAGGGATGGCCACAACCTGCTGCACCTACTGACTGCTGCTGCTGCTGTCTGTCTGTTTGAAAGTACGAAAAAGTTATCATATCCTTAGGCATATCTGTTCTATCTCTCCCTTCGGCATGCCCTTCGTCACGCTCGCCAAACGAAGCGTGGCGTTTTGTGGAACTCCAGGAGAAATTGGATCGGATTATTATGATTACAAATTAATAATATCCTGCTGGCCTTTCAGGGAAACGGTCTCAGAGCTGTATCAATGGGAGAGAATAGGATAAAGAAGTCTAGGATATCCTTTAAACGGATTAACTGGCGTCAGGTCGTAGGGTGGCGGGAATTGTTTCAACCAACAAACTTCTTTCTGAGGGTCGCCCAGGCTTCGGAAGCTGACCGTACTGAGCTAATGCAATCAGGAAGATCCTTTCTCGCCGTACCTGAATAGTGTGCAATCTAGGGAAGTGATACGGGTGCTGCTCACAAATCCTGTGGGCAGTTTGTACGTTGAAGCATTCTTGGAAATGATGCAATGAGGATCGCTTCAGTACCATCCGTTGCCTTGATTTCATTTTTGATTTGTTTTTAAATTAGTTTTGAATAATTTATGTAGCAGATGTAATACTCCTTTCCAATCTGAAAACCCTTGATGCCTCGAGAGTTGTCTGCTTATTGTTCACACATGTGTATTACATCCATCAAACCCTCCATTATGACTTGCCCCTCTTCCGGCTCAGGGATGCATACTTGAGGAAACGCTTGACGACACTTTCAAACACAATGCAACCAATTATAACACATCATCCCGACCCCTCCCGAGCCCTCTTGATTTGTCTTAATTTGTTTCCTTTTCTTCCAAACGCATCCGTTAACGCATCGTCTCATTGCAGGTTTCGAATTGGTTCAAGAACCGGCGACAGCGCGATCGGGCAGCCGAGCACAAAGAGTAAGTAGTCCAGGGTTTTTTGCAGACCGTTTGTTCATTTGTGTGTATTCATTGGTTTCTATCTATATCGTGCTCTAGTTTGTTCAATTGTTCCACACCTAATTAAGCTGTTGGATAATTGGGTACGAATGATTGTGAGAACTTTACGGAAAATAGGTTTCTTTTCCCATTTAGAAGGATCTTAGCACAAAGAAAGAAATTGGTTAAGATCAATGAGAGGAAACAAACACACTTACAACTCTTGAAGTGTCAATTTGGTCGAGAGTGACAAGAAATTTGCCCTCAACTTGCCCTCAACTTGATCATTCAGAAACGGTTAAGTTGTGCTTTTGTTGTTCCGCTTCTCCTCATTTTTACATTCAGTGTACATCTTATTACTAATATTTAATTTTTCCTACAACTGGACACTTGAGTAGTAAAATCTCTTCAAATTTTAACTCTTATTTAACTCAAACTAAACCATTTTGGATTATTTGATTTTCATGTCAAGAGCAACAAGCAGAAACGAGTGGAGTGTTTCAACGAGATTGTCAATTTTACATCAAACTTCCAGGATAGAGATGAATGATTAGATCCAGATCCAGATCTCTTCCTCATCCTTTGGACACATCCTTAAAATTTCCATACCTAGACAACACAACAGAGTTCTTTCTCACTCTTGTACTCATAAACAGGTTTATATCCCAGAACAAGAAAGTATGAATTTATTTTCTAGGTTTTTATAATTCACGCGCGTTGATTTGACGATAATTGTAGACGTTTTTACTCGCTCAGGGGTCAATTCTTTCCGCCTTGTTACAGTCAATCTGCATTTGTTTGTACAATCATTTGTTTTATTTTCATTACTAAGAATAATTGATCCGATCAGATCATCCAAATCTTTTTATTGAATCAACCGGATGGGTACAAATCCTCAAAAATATCCGTTTTCAACATCACTATCCCAGGATAGTTCAAACTACTTGAATTGAAGTGAAAAAAATGCTTTAGAATTTGTGTAAAAATGTTACATAACAGTCCACTGCATAAAAGATTATCCTATAATGATTAGTGAATCTGTTTCCATACAAAAATATGTGAATTTCCATTCAATGAGACAAGACTTCTTCTCATTTCATGATAGAAAAAAACTATCTAAAATTATTATTATTATTTTCCAATATCAAATAATACTCTTCGAATGAAAGTTTTGAAAAAGGCTTTAGTATACTTTTAAAAAATTATTTTCTCCTATTTTAAACCATTCACGTTAGAAAGTGCACTCGCTACGGCCATTTTCTGATGCATTCCGTTCATGCTCACCTCAACCATTCCGTCCATTCCTGCTGTTCACCGACCGTAACTACATGCCGTGGCCGGGGACTGTGTCTCCAGGAATTGCCGGCACTCCCGCCTATGGCCATGTGTATGTACGCCCGGGCGGAACGGAAAGAAGCCCCTTAATGGTACCTTCTTGCTAACGCTCTAACAACAACGGGCGAAAACTGGCATCGAGGAAGAAAACCCACCCGGTGGAGGAAGGCCCTGTCCTGTCCTGGCACAATTCCCGGGGGCCGCCGGGGGTAGGAGCACGGTAGCAGGGAGAGATAAATAAAATGTAAATAAAAATATCGAATTTCAGCCACAATATGGATTTTTCCTCACGTGGCGTGGGCGAGGCAGAGTAGTTAGGGAAGGGGGAAGTTTTCCCACTTTCTTCTTCCACTGCTTTCCGTCCTCAGTCCATCAGTCCTGGGCGCATCCTCACCGCTCGGATGTGTCTTTTGTTTGTCGGCAACGGTGGCCCTCTTCCAGCCCGGCTTTGCTTTCAAGCCCTTGGCCGGGAAGTCTGGGCTTCGGTTCGTTCGTTTCGGTTCGATTAAAGTCAGTGAAGAGCCATTTTCCCTGCCAGCTTTCGCATGCGCACTTTTCTTTCGCACCGTCAACGGTTGTTTTTTTCTTTTTTGTGTCAAAAGCTCACTCTTCGCTCTGTCTGAAGGGCTTCGGACAACTATTTGTGAACGGTGCCGCGGTCTAGTTGCGTTAGTCGACGTCAGTGGCCCCTCCCTGTGATCGGATCATATGGCAACATATGTTTTTTTTTACGGTGTGTGTGTGTGTTGTTACTTTCTTTTATGACGAATGGGGGGGGGGGTGCTTTGGGTTGATTTAAATTGATACGATTTAAGGCGACGTGTGCGGGAATTGTGTCAGGTTTGAACACAGGAAGAATCAATTGATGTGATGTGCGTGATGGAAAATCCAATCATGACGATAAAATTGAAATTAAATTATTTTAAAAAGCAGTTTGGTTTGGTCTTTTTCCTATCCACATTGACTAAAGCTTCTCGTGGTAATTTTAATGGCTCGAATTATTATTCTGTTTACACTGTTCACTATAGTAAACCACCCCAAAACGACCTTTTAATCCAATCTTTTGAATCTCCCAAAGCAAAGTGCCCTTAAACACATCAAACCATAATTAAAAAGCCTCTATTGGCTTTGATTTATTAACAACATCAAACCGCTACTGCACTTTCAAGTCGTGTGATAATTGCTCGTGTAAACAGACACTGCTTTACGATGGATGCACCGATTCACGTTTGTTTATGTTTGCACGATGAAAGTGTCCATAAACACACAGACAAATGGAAACAAAACGGGAAGCAAACCCTTAGCTAAAGAACCCGTTTCAATCAGCTGTTGAACGGTTTTTGATTTCAATTTTTGAAAGACATTGATTGATGCAATGCACTTTATGCATTTGTTTCCTTTTTTCCTTTTTTGTAAAACAACACCCACCAATCCCACCCACCGAAATGCACTTTGGATGCAACGCGCGCGCCAGTGCCCGTGTGTTTTGCATTCTCCGCTTGCGGAAAATGGAAAGCGCAAACGCTTTGATGCGCCACCGCACTTTTTACGGCGCGAAGCACGCTCCACGGTTTGGCGGACGCGAACGAAAGCATAAACAGCATAAAAGGGCAAACAATACACAAGGCAGCACCAATTCTAGCGAACGGATTCTAATGGGTCTTGCTTTGGTTGCCGTTGTACGAAAACGGATTCCTAGAAGGCGATCTAGGTGGGCGGCATAACGTCTGGTAAGGATTGAACCTTAGGGGGCGGTTGGGGAGCGAATTTTCCGTCTTCAAGGGCCACCCTAGTGGCGGGTGGATTGTGCTGTAAGGTGAAACTGGTGCTGAGAAAACGCTGTTGTTCAAGTTGGTGGCTAAAAGTTTATGCATTCGCTCATTCCTCAATGTGAGAGAGAAATAATTGATATGAAACGAGACACCATATTTTTAATTGCAAAGTGAATGCATTCGTGACCGTGATTACTGCATTGTGGTAGCTTTTAAGAGTGAATATGTAAATCTTTCCTTTAACTGGTACAAAATTAACTTTGGTGGACTTAAATAGGAGAAATCCTTAAATATAATCCTGACTATTTGGATATACCAGCTTGAGTTTAAGGCCAGGCGACATTGAGCGTAATTTTTCAACCGTAATCTTGATCTACATCTTGAGCCGCATCTAGCGGTGACTGGAGAAACCATTTACATAGGCACTCGCAAAGCAATATCGCTCAATAAAGAGCTCAATTTTCAGCTTTTTTACCTTTATTGAGTGTGCAAACAAAACTTGTATTTTGGATCTCAACACTCAACAGGGGGCTTTATGGAAGATAAAACTAGTGCATTATATCCCATTTCACCTGACTTTTACGTTTTAAATCATCGCAGTCGAACTCATGAAACTCGTCCAACTTTTTTAACTGACACTGTTAAAAGAATATAATATTCCTGCCTTTTAACCTCTTCCGAGGCGCCAAATCCTTTTAAATGATCAAAATTTCAATTATACTAATTCAATTTTAGCAGCTTCTACTACCATGCACTAGATGGCGCTCGAGTAGATGAAAATTACTGTAAAAAAACTACATTTGTCGAGATTTTTATTTTAACACGCAAATTATTACAGTTCGGATCATAGAGTGATACTTGTGTTCAAGCAAAGCAAGCTCATCGAACTTGGTGCGTTTTGACAGGAGATCGACGTGTTCGATAACCTAGCCCCTAACAGTAAAGGCACCTAAGACCCACTCACATCCCAATATGGAGCATATCCTTGGCAACGAAAGCGCACCACATAAAATGGCTTTCCTCAAACAGCACCCTTAAAACTACGGGCATTTCCTTTCTGCTCGCCATCGCCATCGGTGGTCCAAGCATGCGAACCTTCGAAGGTAGCGAGGGTAGACCGCCCTTAAAACGGCGATAACGTGCATCTATTGGAAGGCGCAAATCTCCTGGCAAGGGCCACAAAACGCCTGCCAGGGTGTGATGCGCTGCGGTGGAGCCCTGGTGGGGAGGTGTTGTTGTATCTCCCTGAACGTGTGTGTGTGTGTGTGTGTGTGTGTGTGTGTGGCTGTGTGGGTTTGTGGGGGAGAAAAAGGGCAAAACCTTCTCGGTCCCCTTTTTCTCCCGGGGCCCGAAGCAAAGTGTACGCTCATTCCTATCTAAACAAAGGCAAGCAAAACGTGAAACTTGATCCTCGTGCAGCGGAGAAGGAAGGAGTGGGCAAAGGGCGAGAGAGAGAGAGAGAGAGAGAGAGAAAGAGAGAGAGAGTGAGAGAAAAAAAAGACCCGACAGGCAAGATGGATGGTCCCGTGTTTCGGGGTTGATGGGCTTTTCCTTTCGGACCACCACCACCGACTGCTTGCCTTTTGTGGGGTGGAGGATGAGGGAGGAGGAGGGGGAGAAGGTGGGGTTGATTGTGGTTTCATTGTTTTTTATTATTATTTCTGCTTCTTCTCCGTCCTCTGTTTTCATGCTTTGTCCGTTTGGTTTGGGCTGTGCTTTTCCTTCCCAATCGCTCTCTCTCTATCTCACTCTCTCTCTCTCTCTCTCTCTCGCTCGCACTCACACGACGGTGCGCACTCGAGAAGCGTTACTGTACCGATCGTAGTAACGCTAAAGCCGTCCCTCGTGTAACCCTCGCGCGTACAGTCGATGCATTCACGGAAATTAATGGCGTATCGGATGACATCGCGGTAACCGTCGTTTCCCTCCGCCCAAGCCCACCCCTCCCTGTAACCAGCGTCTTTTTGTCTTCTTCAACACCACCACCCTTCTTGCCGCCGGCACCCAGAAAACCATTGCCTACTATGTTTGCTCGTTTGCAGCGTTGCGATGGCGCGCTGATGATGACGATGATGCTGCGCGCCGTCGCGTTCTGATATTTTTAGTCGCGAAAGGAATTGAAGAAAAAAAAAGAAAAAAAAAAACGAGCGTATCGAAAACGGAAACAACGTATGAGTGTGTGTGTGTGTGCAAAAACGATGGGTGGTGGGTGGAGGAAACTGATGTGGGTGTGGGGTTCGGTCGGTGGTGGTTGAAGGATGATAATCAACAATGACATTATGACGGCATTGACGAGATACGAACTTTCTGGAGTTATTTATGAGTGCGAGAGAGAGAGAGAGAGAGAAAGAGAGAGAGAGCATGATTAAGATAGAGCGAAATGGAGATGGAGAATGACACATTATTATTAAGTGTACGATATTGTGTAGTTTTCTTTTGTAGTATTGTGGGTGTTTTTTTATTAACATATGAATACGACAAGGTCACAAGAAGCGAAAGGATGTGTGGGAACTTTCCGTTATCAGTAAAAAACTATTTATCAGTGAGTAAAGTATTGGGGATTGAATGATCGATAAGATTGTTGAGTGCTAAAGTAAACGAATTTGTGTATGCATTTTTAAAGCATTCAAATTGAATATCAAAAGCATCTCAATGAAATGTGTTTGAATTTATAGATGTGCATTTTTCAGTAGAGAAGCAACAACTGAATTACCGACGGC
>KB671487.1:660633-674659 GCA_000349105.1 Anopheles epiroticus | reverse complement strand
CGAAGTCCAACCAAGAGTGAAGGAAGGAAGACTGCTGCAGTTCTCACCCAAGAAGGCAGGAAAGAAGGAAACGGAGGAAGGAGAAATAAAAATAGGAAAACATTCCTAAAGACCTAAATCTAGACATCATTCGAATGAACGTCCTATCTCCAAGGCGTCAAAAACACGAAGATTGATTGTCTATAAGAAACTCCCGAGATTATCCGTGTCCCTCAAGCTATAATATATTTTATTTTAAAGCAAATTGCATTTACGAATCAGACCTGACTAGGAGGTATATCCGTCAGGAGGCACAGGTGTAAATCCAGATTACATTACCAAATTACATCCCGTGTACCTTGACTTTGAAACAGTCCTACACAATACAATGCAGTACTGAATTGCAAAGAAAAGGAAAGGCATTGCAGATACAACAGCAACATGACCTCAATTATTATTTCCTCTTTCATATCTGGACCGTTTTTTTTCCTAATCAGAATCCACCCAATCAATGTCCCCAAAAGCACGTGTAAACTCTCGTCCATTACAGACCGCCAGGGCGTGATAATCCAAATCACATGCTTCCTATCCGAAAAAGCCGCCTGCTTGCAGGCTGATCTGCCCTATGATCTCGTGTTTTTGGCATTATCGGTAGTGACTGTTGCCTGCTTTTGAAGCGTTGATTGGACTGGTAGCGTACATGGTCAGACTTTGTCTTATCTAGATCCCAAACACCTTCAATTCGTTCATTATCAAGCAATAAAGTAAATTCGGGTAGCAATCACGAACGAAACAAAGAGCTCTCGAAGAACTCACTCAATCAAAACCCTAACTGACCATCAGTTAAACACGATTTCTACATGATTCTTAACCCCAAAGCACCACAAATTGATGTCCGAATGCCATCAAAAACATCAGATTCATTCATAAAACATTAGTGTCCAGAAGCTGATGGCGCTACACACTATCACCTTGTAGTAGCTGACACTCACCAGACACGATCGACACGGCACAGTTTTCAGACGTGAGTTTACAAAAAAAAAGCACAAAACATTAAAATGTAATCGCCATTAACTTATCAGTTCAATTACGGTTGCGATACTACTACCGTCAGTGTGTACGTCTGATAGTGCCGGCCCGCGGCGCCCTATACTCACCGGCGGGGGGATTTCTAGATAATGGGCTTCCTATTTTTTTTTGCGAACCGTGGGCGATAATGATCGTATGCTGGGCAGCCCAGTACGTTATTAAGGTGCTGGCGTACGATAAAGCCTGCCAGTAGATAGGTTGGAGACTGCTCGGCTACACCGGACCGGGACCTGCACTGTTAAACCTGCAAGATGTTCGCCTACCTAACGATTCTGGCTGCCGTGGTCGCCCTAGCCCATGGACGTGAGTTATACTTTCGGAGAGGTAAAGCTAAAACAGGAAGCGCTAACACTGTGAGATCCCTCTTTCAGAGTGCTCGGTCAATATTCGGACGCAGTTGAACGCTCGGGAACCATTGTTCCTGCGCAGCAATCAGTTGTGGGCCCCGAATGGAGCAGCTTTGACGTGGAATGCTGGCGAAACGACGCTGATTGCCTGCCCAGGCAACACGATCCAGAACAGTGAGTTCGTCAGTGGCATGGAGAAGGAGTTGATGTTATAATAACCTGTGACTTGTCACCGACAGCTGGAACCGTAACTGCCAACATTCGGTGTGTCTCCGGGACGACCTTCAATCTGGCCGGATCCAATGTGAACATTGCCGACGTGTCTTGCGTTTCCCGCTCGACGGGATCGCTTCAGAACACTGGCCAAAGCTGTGGCAGCGGAGGAACTCTGCTGAATCTGGGCTTCGATGTGCCTAGCGTGGGCTTTATCACGTACATTCAGTCGTGTTACAACATGCAGACGGCATCCGTCATCTACACTCGCCATGTGATTCCAGGCACTGCTATCAACCGTAAGTATCTTGAGATTGTTCTGAAACTGGAGCACGAATTTATAAATACCAGGATACTCCAACAACAAGATTTATGTATATCAAAATCTCAAGATTTTTGAATCTTTTTAGTGGAGTTTCAGATTCTTTAAACCATTCATAAGTTTACCTTGATTAAGATTTACTCAATACCATTAATCACACCCCTCATCCCCACAGACAGCATTAGCGAGTCATACCGTCCCTCGTTCAAGACGGTCGGAACTGCGCCGCACGTACAGCCAGCCACTTCCTACACCACCGCCCAACAAGCCATTCGTTTCGCTCAGCTGCTAGGATCGGAAGCGCAAGCTAACCGCTTCATTACCTCCAGCTCGTACCTGTCCCGTGGTCACCTTTCGCCCGACGCGGACGGTATCTTCCGGCCGTGGCAGTGGGCCACCTACTTCTACGTCAACGTGGCTCCCCAGTGGCAGGCCACGAATGCCGGAAACTGGCTGATCATCGAGAACGCGGCGCGCAACATCGCCGGTCGGTTGAACGAAGACGTCCTGATCTTTAACGGCGCTCACGACATTCTAACGCTGCCGCACGTCAATGGGCAGCAGGTGCCGATCACGCTGGAAGCGGGCGGTATCCAGGCGCCGAAATGGTACTGGAAGATCATCAAGTCGCCGCGCACGAATGCCGCCATCGCACTGGTCAACAATAACGATCCCTTCCGCACGAGCATGCCGGCTGGTGAGATGCTGTGCCAGGACGTTTGTGCACAGTACGGATGGGGCAACGCGAACTATGGTAACTTTGCGCGTGGCTTCACCTACTGCTGCACGGTAGCGGATCTGCGTCGTGCCATTCCCAGCATTCCTGCCGAGGCCAACGCCTCGAATGTGTTGCGCTTCTAGGTGTGTTGTAAGGGGAGTACAAATAAAGATAAGAGCAATTGAAGCTGGGATGTGTTACTCATTGTCTAAAGCTCGGGAATTGGTAATTAAACAGTTAGTACGAACGGTGATAGGTGGTATATATCTATCGCAAGACTTTCAGCTCAAGGATCGAGGCACGGAAGGATTTCAATCAAGACGTGTTAAGTTTTGTCTTGAGGCTGCTTTCAGTTTTCAATTTTCACATCTTGCCATCGGGATTAATGCGAGATGATGCAGTTTGTTCACTTTTCCTTCTGTAGCGACATCTATTGACGGGTTCTCACGTTCACACAGAAACAAATTGAATATTTCAATCCACCAAATTATCGTTTCTTGTTACCGTTCACACGTAAGCATTCTTTCAAATTAGCATTTGGAAGTTTAAAAACAGCAAGCTATTCACATAGTCATTCAGCATTGATTGAGGAAATTATATTATTTAGTAACCAGTCATAATTAGATAGACTCTTTGAACTTGAAGAAGCATCTCGTAGCGCGATTTGGATGCAACAATCGTAACAATGATAACCAACTTCAGACTATGCAATCAGCTTGTCTTGATACAAAACCTAAAGAAAAGCCCGGCAAGAAACTGAATGTCACAGGTATATCTTTTTCTTCTACTTCTTTATGTGCGTAACTGACCTCCTAAGCCCATACATGCCATTTCTAACTTACGAGACGTACTTATTCTACCTTCCAACTACGGAGAAAGTTAGTGCTTACTACGAGAATACGGTCCCGGATGTATGTAGATTGGCGTTGTAGTCACCTTCAATACCATCGCATCCCCAACAGGCATATTTATTTCTGAATGAAAATAAATAAAAATAATTCAAACCAATCCTAAACGGTCTAAATTATTAACCACATCTGACCGCACCAAAAGTTGGAGGGATGTTGAGATGATGTCCATTGAAGAGGTAGCCTGAAGACAAAAAAACTCATCAGATAATTAACATCCAATGGTACCGAACTGCATGTTTTTTTTGCGATACATAAGGGAGCGCATAGCCCCTGATAACAAGTGAACGATTATGCAATCCGCCCACTATCCAAACGCACTTTAACTATACTCACTTACCCTAAATACTGCCAGTGAACGTTCGGAAAGTGCTGCTGCAGTACAATGGTTAAGATCCTGTTAGGCGCGTTGTTGGTTTTGGTAGTTGCGGTCGGTTCAACAACTGGACGTTAGTATTGTGATGTTATACAAGTTCCGGGATAGGTGTCTACTGGCACATTAACACGATACATGATTTCAGTGTGTTTGGCCGATATACGCACAGATCTAAACGCGAAGGAACCGCTCTTTCTGCACAATAATAACTTATGGGCTCCAGCAGGACCATGGCTACTGTGGAATGACTGTGAATCGACGGTGATTGCTTGTCCGGGCAATAAGATTATCAACAGTAGGTTTCACGATCTTTTGTTAGTGTTTTTTACCTTACTTGCTTATGAATATCTGTCTTGTACATCCAGCTGAAACAACTGACGCCCAAATTACCTGCGATTCTGGAAGGATATTCATGGTTAAGGAAGA
Organism: Anopheles epiroticus; assembly: GCA_000349105.1. NCBI lineage: Eukaryota > Metazoa > Arthropoda > Insecta > Diptera > Culicidae > Anopheles > Anopheles epiroticus. The sequence continues at coordinate 670,281 of KB671487.1, read as the reverse complement.
CTCTATAGACATTTCCACTATTGCCTGTCAATACCGATTCAGAGGATCGGTTATTAATTCATTCGAGACCTGTGGTAATGGTGGTTCTGCGCTACGAACCTTCCATGTCGGATTCATTGTACCAAGCATTGGTTTTGTTACGTACTTCAGTTCGTGCTACAACTTGCAAACAGGCTCCGTCCTTTACACTCATCATTGGCTCGCCGGGCAGGCCATTGCACGTTGGTGTCCCACAATCTGCTGAGAAATGTTCAGGTTTAACAACGAGTTCTTCTTTTGCTTTTCTAGATGCCATGAGAGCGGATCCCAGACCACGGTTTCTACCGGAAGGGCTTCCTGACTACATCAACACCAATAACTACGGCCAGGAATACCAGAGAGAGCTTTTTCCTCGCCTGCTTGGATTATATCATCACATTAATTCCACTTCTTATCTAGCCCGTGGTCATCTAACTCCCGCCGGGGACGGTATCTTCCGTTCGTGGCAGCGAGCTACCTATTTTTACGTCAACGCGGCCCCCATGTGGCAACAGATAAATAATCGCAACTGGGGATTGGTTGAAGATGATGTGCGCCAGAGGGCAAGCCGTTTGAACGAGAACGTAATGATTTTTACCGGAACTCATGAAATTCTATCATTAACGAATGTTTATGGTTGGCCTAAACCAATCACACTGGATGATGGAATCATCGAAGTCCCAAAGTGGTTTTGGAAGATTATTAAATCTCCACAGACAAATGCTGCGATCGCTTTGGTTACTAACAACGATCCGTTCAGAACAGAAATGCCTGAAGATGAGATGCTGTGTCAGGATGTGTGTGGACGGTATGGATGGGCAAGGGATGTTTACAGAGACTTTACCAGGGGATATACCTACTGTTGTAAGGTTGCGGATCTGCGCCGCGCTGTAACTAGTATTCCCGACAACGCTGATGCGTTAAATGTGCTAGAATTTGGGCCAACTTTGATCATACAGCCCAGTGTAAAACAGTTATCTGCATTTCGCAACCTCACAAAAAGTATTTTGTCTCCAAAAAATCTTTTTTTGGAAATTTTCCGTTCCATGCTACCGTGAATGTTTAAGCTAATATACACGTCAAGGCATTTCAATATAGAGTCTAGATTTCCATAATTCGAGAAGCTTTTAGTTTTCTAAAATGAATATTTTATCAAATAAAAGGATTTTCAAACCACGCTGTAAACGAACGCAAAAAAAACTTTTTTAAATTTTATTAAATTCTCTACAAAAAATCAATCACAATACTGACCTGACAGAATCTTGAGATGCTTATTCTAGGGGGCAAATTGTGCAATCGTGTAACGTGTCGGCCACGTGAACTGTAATTTCAAACGTGAAGCAAAGCTTGAATAAGTTCTCTTTTCGGTATGAAGCGCCATCTATTGAGGGGTGCTCAAACTGAATGAAGTTTTACAGGGTTCGCTTCTTTGTTTAAAATACACAAAGTAACGTCTACCAAAAATTTTCAATATAATTTTGCGAGTTTTGTCACTAAGGTTTTGTTGATTGTTTTTAGTTTTAATATTTCTTTGCTTCCTTTGCTTTATAAACGTTGTTTAGAATAAAGCGCAATGTTGTGAGCGAAAGACGACAGAAAATGAACAAAACATACATAAAAGTGATACACATATCACTTATTAATCATTTAATATATTTTTAATATTCTATGATATTTATGGCATTAAAGGTTGACAAGCATAAAGCATAGATGCAACAAAATGATGCCACTTTAAGAGGTGTACCTTTAGTGACTTCTTCAATGATTGAAAGCTAAATGCCGTTATAACTCATTTTTATATTACATTACAGTGGTATTGAACCTTTGAATTCATGTGCAAAACGTTATTCAAAAATATCCAAACATTTCGAAATACGCCAACCACAATCACCGTGACAGAAGATTTTTATGTACATTAGATAAGAAATATAAAAATAGTACAATAGATGGTCTTTTTAAAAAAATTTTGTTTAAATTTATCTTTTTTTTGTTCAATTTTTAACCTAAGCTTTTCCCAGCGTGTGTGCACTTCATTCCCGCATGAATGTAGTGAATTCCGCATTGTGGCGCGAACGGTTGGCCCGCGCGCGTGCATGAACGAATGAACGCGCTTCATCGGCATAGTGTGGTGCATGAGCGCGGCTGCCAAACCGTCGGCATCGCTTCATTCGTGTTTTGAACCGCGACCTGTGAACACGGGCCTCCCCGTTTGCGTGTTGACAACTGTGCCGGGTTGCGTGAAAATTGCGTGCGTAAATTTTTCGAAAAAGGTATTGGGAATAGTTTTTTGCATTCATAACAATTGTACACCGTGTGGATAAGGAGAGTGTTGTAAAGTGAGCAGTAGGAAACGCAAGTTAGAAAACGAAGTGTAGAGATGTTACCTTGGCACCTTTACGCGAGTATTCAAAACCGATCAAGTGATCGGCATTGGTAGAACGTCGATGAGGTGTTTTATTTTGTTACCGTGAAACAATAACTGTGATGTCTATTTACACGAAATAAAAGCGTTTAGAAGAAAGAAGTACGTTAATTCAAAACCATTTCTTCATAACAAAGTGCAGTGTAAATTCGTTGCTGCAATTGCAGCGCACCGTAACAGTTGCGATCATCATCGTTGCACCAACTGTGTCTGGTATGATTTTGTATGTGTGCCCGAGCTCGTGTGTGTGTGTGTGTGTGTGTGTGGTCATCTATTTTCATCCCGGTTTTGCAACGGAAGTGCAAACGGCACGGGCTAAGCAGCAGTGGTGGTGGCCAGTGGTCTCACGTGGTAGTGCTTACACGGTGCGGTGTAAAGTGGTTGCGCGTTGGGCGGCTTTACAAAATTAAAATACAACAACTCACACACATGCATGCCTCCCGTTTTGCATAACGCATTCTTTCAACATTTTGAATTTTGTTCGCTTCCCATCCTCCCAAAAAAAACCAAACTGGTGTGTGTGTGTGTGTGTGCTACGGTAGTGTGCGTGTTCGCGGTGCTGTTTCGAATGTGATGACTGGCGACTAAATTATGATGATTTTAAAATTAGAATTCTTATGCTGACCGACATTGAGTACCGCCGGAATCGTACGGGGTGATGTGGGAGGGAGACTTTAAGGGCTACCTCAGGCAGAGCGGAATGGAAGGACCACCGCGAAAGGGCAAACCATGCAGTCGACGGTGCAGTGAAACGTTCTCATTTCGTTCGTTCTTAACGAAGCAATATGGAACCGAGTCCCGGTCTCATGAATAGCAAATGTATTCGTGTGTACTTAGTGTGCACCTGTGTGGGGCGTAATTTTGTGTCCTTCTTTTTTTTTTGTTGCTGCGCGAATAAGAATAGTTTTTTGATTGCTTTGTTTTAAGCACTTTCTTCTCAAAATTGGACACTTAACGTTTGTGTTAGGCTGGCGCATCATTTGCATAACTTTTATGCTTTTTTTTTCGTACGAATTTTCAAAAGAGTTTAGAAATTTAGAGTATGAAGGACTTGATTGCATACATTTTAAAATATTTTTTTATGTTTATACAAAACATAAATATAAAAATAAATATTAGTCTTTTAAGTTTACCAAACCAAAACATAATATAAATACATTCTAATTATAAGTTGAGACACGAATTCCAGTCGTTAAATGTTTGACTAAAAATAAATGCAAATAATCGAAAGTTTTCCTCCGCCGAAAGGATCGACAGTCTGTGAAAAGCGGTGCATGTGTCAATGTGGGTGTGCTTGGGTTTATAAAAGTTTCCCCTCCCCCAACAAGTGTTGAAAGTTGAAAAATCATTTCAGTAGAATCGAGAGAGAAAAGTGTTGGGTGGAAAAGAATCTGCTCCAAACATCGGTGTGCCCAAGTGTGATAAGCAGTGTTTTGCCCCACCTGGTGTGTTCGTTCACCAGCGTGCAGTGAGCGTGTGCTGGTCTCTTCCGTGCAGCGTGTACTTCAATTTCCACAAGCGACGAACCGAAAGCGCAACGACGAACGATGAATCTACGCGGCTGGAGTGCGGTGCAGCTTGCACTAGCGTTGGCCGTCGTGCTGGTCGGAACAATGGTAGAAAGTAAGTTGAGAACAACTTTATTTAAGCATAAGAAGCGATCGACTAAATTCTCACTCCCCCCCCCCCCATCTCTAAAATGGACTCGAACGGGGACGGGGGGTAAAACAACATGGTAAAGCTTCTTTTCTTCGGGCCAAGAACTTTTTAGAACCACACACACACACAAAAAGAAACAAACTTTATTAAGTGACAAGAGTCTGGCGCGCGCGCGCTCGTATTGGAGGTGATGTTTGCTTACTGAAGCGTATTTCCAGTGAATTTCATTAAAACATAATCTCACCTACATACACTCCTCCTTCCTCGTCACCTCGTACCACCGTCGAGGAGATAAAAAGACATGACGAGGCGCTAATTAGTTTATTTCACATGATTTACGATCTCATAAGGCAGTGTCATGTTTAAGGTACGGTTCTTACAAAAGTCGAGAGCGGAGAAACGGGGAGCGCGATGCTTACTTTCTAAGCCCCCGGCACAGGTGAGCTTGGGGGCGCTTGAAAACGAGAGTGACAATAATTCCAGGCCCTGCCAGGCAGGCGACCCCGACTGCCACAGTGACAGTGGAACGGATTGTCTTTGTGCGTTGTTTACGCTAACTGACTGAAAAGTTTTCGACTGGCCCGGTTGAAGTGGATGCGCGTGGAAAGCGAACGAGATAAAAGCGGTAGCCATCGTGCTAGCGTGGAAACGGTCTCGACAAGGTGAAGCTTGTTAAACAGGGGAAAAAGGTTTTTTTTTTGAGGAAATTTTACAGTAACTTTAAACAACCGTCGTTGAGGGTGAAGACGAGCTGTTAATTACATTTGTGGAATTAAAAGGTATGAAGATCAATTTTCTAACGATCGACTCCGAATCGAAATGCAAGAAAAGATCTCAAGCAGAAGAATTATTTAACTTTACAAGAATATTGAAGTATTGAAGTATGTTCTTCTTGTATAAACCCCAGTGCCATCCATAATAAAATTGTCAATCCTGTGTATGAGGGGCTGCAGCGTTCTGAATGAGATTCGAACCGACGACGGACCTTTTGACAGTCCTACGCCGCTACCACTAGACCACTGAGCCGGCCCTAAAGAAATATGTTATTGAAGTATATTAAGTGCTGAAAGATTGCTTGATTTCTTTTAATTGAAATCTTCTTTTAAAATGATGCCCTTTCAAATGATCTGCATTGTCATTGTGGAAGTATTCAAAGAGTGGATATTGTTTTTTTAATTCAAATGTCACGATATTTCATTCAGATGCTCAATGCTGAGAAAGCTAAAATAATAAATATAAATATATTCACAGTTACAAAGGCAATATTTTTTTAGAACGAAAGAATTATATTTTTCTCTTGAGCATTTCATGCCACTGTAAAGTTCTTGTCGAAAAAGAAACACCCATTTTCAAAGATAATTGAAATAAAAAATAATTAATTTAACTCTCAAAGCAATTTAAAGGCCCAATGCAAATGTGAATTTCAATCAGAAGAAATTCCTCCCAAAACATTGCGCCTTCTCTAAACGCTCTAAACGTTCGCAGGGAAACGTGCCCACCATTCCACCCCGTCCGAAAGCCGGAAGAATGCTGGGGTAAGAAGCCGCTTTAACCTCTCGGCGGTGCTACCTAAATAAATATTTCCATTTGACCGCGACGAAGCTGAACGAACGCAATATTGCCTTTCGCACTGCGCCTTCGGTGCTTTGCCATGGGTTACCATGTGAACTAGATAAACCTCGAGCAGGTGGTGCTTGAGATGAAAAACAAACAATCTTGCGTAGTTTCCGCTTTTTTATTGCGCCCTCCCCCCCGCACTCCCGTCTGCTTTCACGATGCCGCTCTCGGCCAAGGATAATTGCGGAACCGCTCGCGGGCAAAAGCGCCCGGCTGATCGATATTGCCCCTCCAAGGAGTTCTTAAGTAATTGCCGAAACATTTGCATTACAACAAAGATTTGCATAAGTAATTGGTATCTAGAAGAGAAGAGGGAGAGAGAAAGAGAGAGAGAGAGAAAGAGTGTGAAAAGTTTGTCCTTTTAACGTTTCGGAAGCTGCCCCTTTTTTGAGTGATAATCCTTCTGAGAGCTTAAGTCTGGAAGCGTAAGCTCACTCGACACGGAAATTAATGAAACATTATTTTTAGCACCGTACACACACACATACACCCAGACACAAGGGCTTGGAGGGAAGTGGTGGTTCTGCTCCGTACGGATAAACTTAATTCTGCCCCTGTTTTTTCCCTTTACTGTTTTAATTTAGCCGTTGCCACCAAGAGAAATGGTGGAGCTCGCTATCAGTGCACCACCGGCAAACAGACGTGGATAAAGCGCTAAACTGACGCTTTTTGTTTTGAGAACGAGTGTTACGAAACCAAACCCGTCTAGATTCCGATGCAATTCAGGGGTCTCCGAGTGGTTCCGTACCACTATTTGTGCTCTACTCGCTAGCATTTGGGATTTACTTAACCAGCGCTAAAAAGAACAAACTGTGTGAGCCGTATCTCGTGCGCTCTCGCTCCAGAACGTTACACCGCAAGAACGCTCCGGTGGAAACCCAATTGCTCAACAACGCCAATTATTCTACGTACGTGTGCGTTCCACCGGGCTGCAAAGGTTGCAGCAGAAGACGAAGTTCCTCGACACTCGTTAGGGCACTTCTAGGTAGGAGCGCCGGAGAGTACATTTATGGCACCAAAGCGTATGTGCGTATACATTTCATCCGTCCCCCCCACCAGTTCAGGTGATACAACGATGTGCAGCATTCAGCAACGAATCCCCAACGAGGCACTGGCAAACAAAGGCGTATAATTATCTCGAGATAGATCACATATCAAACAACAACAAAAAAAAAAAACAACAACCTTTGCCGCAGAACACAGAGCGACACGTTGTGAAAGAAGGTGTTTCCTTCCTGCGTGCTATCTCTCTATGGCAAGCCCTCTAGCAAGCATCACGAGAGCATATCCATATCTCCGGTACCGTACGATAATGCCATCCGTTGGATAGCTGTTTTATTTCATCTATCTGTGTACAAAGACACCAGCTCCAGGGCAAACGGTTTTGGAGTACATGTCGAAACCTTCCACAGGCTGTTGTGTAATTATTAAAGAAGAAACATTACCCAATAATCCAACCAAGGGCTGGTCGTTACCAACCTTCGGAGGTGAAGTTCTCTACCGTCAACGTTTCTGCAGACACCTTGCACCTTCTTTGCCAGGGATCGTTTCAAGTTCACCTTCCGCTCCGCAAGGACCATCGGGAATCGTTATCAAACTTTATAATGGATCGACATGAGCCAGCCAGGTAGAGAAAGCTGCAGTACGGTAACGTAACGACGATCCGAAGCCATTTGGCTGAGCTCCAAAAAAGTAAAGGCCTCCCCCAGAAACCCGCCGTGGCGCTGGGTTTTTGTTTTTCCGAGCGACTTTTTCTCCTTCCCAGTTGTTTATTGCCTTTGTGCACGTAACGCGCCTTGTGCGGGGGGGGGGGGGAAGGGAGCGGATTTAAGGACTTTATGAATCGCTACACTGGATTGGGAATTAAAGTGTTGCCGTTCTTGGCCAATTTTTCCCACTTTTCTCTCAAGATCCCCGAGAAAAACCTGTACCTCCAAGACCTTAGAATGGGCATCGGTTTTCCAGGGCAACATTGAGAGAGAGAGAGTGAAAAAAAGGTTAGATTTTAACCTTTTTGGCAAATTGAAGGTGAAGGCACTTTCGGCAGGATATTTTTGTACTTGAAACAACATAAAAAAGCTACACCGTTGCTATAAGCAAAACAAGAGGGGGACAAGGGGGGGAGGGGGGGCAGAAGTTTTGAAAGCCATAAAATTCGTTTCAAGTTTTTATCTGGCCCAGAGCCGGGTTAGAAGAAGAAAACCGAACCAGCGGGCTAGGCGCTGAGGGACGCGCGTTCGTTCATTATGTAGAGAAAAGTAGAAAGAAGCCTACCCGTTCGGGTTGGACGGTTTTAACAAGGGGGTAACGAGATCAATCTTTGTTAAATTTACATAAGTTCATTAGATGAAATACTTTCTTTTTTTTTTTTGGATGGAAACTGTGCGCCGGGAATGGAGTTTGGTGCATTTTAAATAAAGTATGTGAAAGGTTCTGCCCCTCTTTCCTGTCCAATTGGATTATGGAATTTCACGTATAAAGAAGGGGCAGCAACAAAAAAAAAACTAGAGCGAAACATACCAAACATAACGATAAGCATGAGTTTACACGCGAGAAGCAGGAGAAAAAAAAAACTTTGCTAATCTTACTTCTTTCTCATAGGAGGAAGAACTTGAGGGAGGGCGCACAAAAAAAGAAGGAAAACAATCTTCTTGGAAGAAAACGATCCAACATAAAATATATGTTCCAGAGGAGAGGGATGGGGGGGTGGGCGTGGGTTCCTCGCTCCGATCGGCACTAGGAGAAGGTATCGGAACTTTGCAGATTTGTATGTGTGTGTGTGTATGTGTGTGCTAAAGTATGTGAGTTTGCTGCAAAACTTTGTGCTTAGCCCGTGCAACCCTCAACCTCAATGAGGTTTTGTAAATAAATCATGAAAACGAAAGACATCCCTCCTGCAGGCTGCCAGCGGACGGCACATTAATTTGCAAGCCGCTCTTAGAAATGAGGCGAGCAGGGGCAGCAAAAAAAAAAAAACGCGAGAATGGAACGCACCACACACTGGCCGGACCGATTGGTCATAATGTGGTGTTGGTTTTCCGACCCTCCCTCCCTCGCCAGGCCCTTTTGCGGCTTATGTTGTGATGGTCGCTAGCGCAACAAAAAACATTATGTATACCTCATCGTATCTAATTTCTTTCTAATGAAGTTGGCACTCTAGAACGACGGAATGGTTTTGTAGCATTAACCATGTGTGCGATCGAGTTGCGATCGAGTCGATTGCGGCCTGTTAGCAAAAAAAAAAAAGGGGGGTAGGCTGGTATGGCGGGCAAGCACATTCCAATCCACAACGTTTGCCGTCTTTTTTCATTCAGTGGATGCTAAGCGTGCCACGAGAGGTGCGGTTTAGAGATAGCAGACGAAGCACATTGCTTCCGGTAGATTGTCTGTTTTAAGTCAAACATGATGTATGGTGAATGAAGTATGGCAAAAGTTGGGTGGAAACGGTGGAAAAGTGGAATTTGATAAATGTTGCTTTAATGTCTTATTTAGAAATTAAACTTGTAATTCGATCGGTTTTGAATGAGACATGTAAGTTAAACTCATCTTGAAAAGAGGAAGACTTTTGCCTTTTTAATCGACAGTTTTATCTCCTACAAAAAAAGGATTTTAAGATCATCAAATATCTACACACAGTAGACGATTTTTTTCCGCATCCTTGAGTTCTAACAAATAAACTAACAATTTATACAAAAACAATTAATTTCGAGATATTTTGAAGTGTAATTCTTACAGTTTAATTTTGAACAGATTTTTTAACATAATGAAAAGTGTGTATTTTTATCTTCACAATTTAACGTATTGTAGAATAAAGGTGCAACTAATATTTATCTTACTATAAAATACATTTTTCTGAACCATTTATGAGGTAAATAAATTTTGATATGATACTTTTTTTGTAAGTAAAATGTGATAATTTACTGTACGTCAAC
>KB671487.1:479799-652598 GCA_000349105.1 Anopheles epiroticus | reverse complement strand
ACGACGAAACCGAACGAGTCGGGGAAAGAAAAAAAAAACTTCTACCCCAAAATTAGCCAACCTCCTTGCAAGGCTACCTGTCTTAATGAAGCGTAGTCACTTTTTAATTAAAACCCAATTAGTCTACTTTTACTTCCAACTACACTTGCCGGCCGCGGCCCGCTTGCAGCAGGAGGGTGCAACCCGCAAGAGCTTACAGCCACTACGTTCGGCAAGGATCACCCGAACCCGAGCGCTTCATTCATGATTTTCACCAAATTTGGGCTAGCTTTTCCGAGGAAAAAATCTCCTCTCCTTCCCGCCTTTGGCTACCGGGCGTCCTTATGTAATGGGAAAATTTACGAAGTTACGTTACGATCCCCCCCCCCCCAGCTTGGGGCGTTTTAATGTCTGATGTGTACAGAAGAAAAAAAAACGTACCCCGTAAAACACGCTGCCAAAGGGAAATTAAAAATACACACAAACATTGCGGTCGATTTTGCTTTGGGTTGGCAGGTTTTTGTTTTTCCTCCTGCCCGTCTGTATGTGGTAATCGGGAACAGGGAACATACACCCAAAAATATGGTGCTATTCGGATGAGATAAAACGCCACAATCACGGTCCCTCCCAGTGAAGCGTTCCACCTCGAAACCGCCCGGTGTTTAAATGTGCTTATCGCAAACCACTGCTCCACATGAAGCGGGCGCACTAAAGCATCCCTTCTGGCGCGGTTAATATTTTCTAAAGCATCAGAGCAAATTGTATCATCCACCCTGGTCGATCACGTGTGTTTCCCTTTTTTTTTTTGTTTATTTCGGTTCGGTGAACCGCAAGCGCGCCCGACACGCAGATACGCGGATTAATTATGGCTTTACGGTGCGGCAACCGGGAAGCACGATTGCTTCGTACCGTGTGGGCCCGGTGGGGTGTTTTTTTCGTGGTCTTTAACCGACCGGTTTTTTCCCTAAAGCAAACGAAGAATCGACACCTAAAACTCGTCGCTATTTTAGAGGAAAGTCTCGGAGCGTGCTCTGCGGTGCCAGCGAGCCCTGGATGGATATTTTTAAACCAACAACAGTTATGAAACATTGCCACAGTTATCTCAATTAAAGGTTATAAACGCGCCCGGTGGTTGCTCCCCCCTCCCCCCAAAACGATCAAGTTGACGATTAGTGATCGCTTTAATTGAAAGGGAGACGAGAGCTGAGGGACCAACCAGACACACCGCCTGTCGAACGAGATCTTCAAGAAGTTGAAGAATTGTAGCACAAGCGAAGAGCTCTGAGCTGAGAGAACTCACCAACGTTCCTATAAGAGTGTCTCGAAGTCAATCCAAGAGAAGGGAAGGTGCTTTGACCCAGAGTGCGTGTTTGAAGTGGAGATTAGTGTTACTTCGGTCAAGTGATTGGAGGGTTTGGGACCACCTGGTGGACTTGGCGGTTACAGAAACTCCCCCATTACAATGTTGCCAAACAATTAGACTACGCGACCAAGGGCGGTACTTGAACTGTTGGAATAGATCCTAAACGATATTTGCAGTGCTCTCGAGTGTGATACTATCACGGTGCAGGATCTAAGCGTACAGCAAAACTGAAAATAGGAAAGCGTCGTTCCCGGGTGTGCCGTTTGTGTGGCAGGTTCTCGTCCAATTAGACACTTCGATACGGGCACGGCGGCTTCCGACGGTTGTAGATAAAACTATGATTTACACAACCCACTCAACACTCTCACTATCACAGACAAGTTCCGCTTCCACCGCCCAGACGGTGACTAATAGAATCCGATAATGGAACTGCCTTAAAGGCTTTCTACACCCATTTGCTTCTCCCTAAACACATACTCGCGCACACACGCTCGCTCTTGTGTGTAACCCCGCTCGCTTCCTACCCTTAGACACTCCCGTATATAAAGTAATTGAAAGTTAATTTCTGTTTTATTGGTGAAATACATTAAATAAATTAATGTACACCCCATGAGCATGAGCGCGAGCGCTAGGAAATTCATTTCAGACGGCAAACTCCGCTAGCCCTAGTGGCTCCCGAGTGTGTATGTGTGCAGTTGTACTTTGTCACCCTTCCGGTCTTAAATAGACAAGACAAAGCGTGGCCGTCCGCCGGAGAGCTCTAAATCAATCGGCACGATGTTCGATCGGCCGAAATGGATACATTTTTGGCAGGTTTTGGTACTGATGAGACGCAGCGAGAACTCCTAAACAACTCCGAGAGAGAAAAAAACTTGTGAAAAGAAAGTTAACGTTAGGTAGGTACATTGTTTTGCACTTAACTAACAAAAGAAAAGTTGGTTCGTGTTTTGGAGTTTTTTTTCGGGTGACACAACAGAACAAAACACAAAGAAATGAGTATTGATTGAGGTTAGGGAGCAGAAGGGACGCCAAAGTGTCAACAGTTAGGCACTGTCGATGAACTCAAGCGCGCTCTCAGCTCTTCTTCAGCCACCAGCAAAGCGGGACACGTGCTCCCTCGTTTACGAAAATGATTCAAACCGCATCTCAACACAATTAAGCTCATTTCTCCCTGGAGTGCAGAATGTGCAGATAATTGAGCCTAATAACGCTAATGGTGTGTCAAAGCTTTAAAGCCAATTGATCCATCAATCGGAAACTGCAGCCCGGCACTATGTTCGGCGGTGCATTAGCATATTGAAATATTTAAAGCGGTTGCATCGGCTTCGCGGGAAAGCATATTAAATTTCCTTCACCCGGAGCAGTGACAGTCAACAATGTCCTCTTTTGACGCTTCCCCACCGGGGTGGACAATTTTCCAACGCAGCGCGTTTTTAAGCGCAACCGATTGAATTTCAATTATTATGAGCTTCCAATATTCATTGACGGTACACGTGCTCGACATGCATGATGGCTGAGCGTAAAAAGGGACGAACGGGGGGAGGGGGCACGTGTTTCCTCACTTTGATCGCGTGTGTTTCGAGGGACTGTCAATAAGGGGAAATTAATGAACGGTGGAAGAGCGAAGAAAAAGTACACAAAATAATCAAGCCAATAAAGGGAAAATTAACAATTCCCTGTGCAAATGAAAAAGAATTTCCCAAAACTCTCTCTTTTGTGCAGTAAAAGTACAATTAAACGTCAACAACAAGGGAGACTTTGTTCGTCGTAGTTTCTGCGTACTTTAGTATTGTTTCAGAACCAATTAACTTTATGTTCAAACACTCCTGGAATGGAAAAGAAATTAAAGTTGAGCTACTAGCAAAATAAGAAACATTGAATTCATGATACCACGTTACATCCATACATTGTTGCAGCTTTATCCATCTGGAAGTCTACCCATGTCCGTGAGAGGATGCATTAGTACATAGCATTTCCTAGAACCCGGACATGCCAACGGGGTGTACTGATGAAAATTGCATTAATTGACCAACGGCAGTCAATAGTAAGGAGTTGCAGAAAAATGGAAGTAGAACTGCAACAGTGCTGTGGTTAGGACTGACCCTCAACCCGAGTGGTTGAAGATGTTTATTGATTTTATACGTACGTGCAACCATCATCAAGAGCATAATCAATATTGCTTTGCTGACGACCGATGCGTTGAGCGTTGGAGCTTATTTTCCCTTTTTATAATTTACAATACTACGGTACACACTAATGTTTTCCAAACAAAATAAACTGATTAAAAATATTGAACTATTCTTGCATTAGTTCGATAAACAATGAGCTTTAATTTCCCATACCTCTCTCTCTTTCTCTGCAGTAACTTGAAAACTGCCAGTGCATCACATTGCAATCCAAACAAAAAGTAATAACAAATGAGCTAGGTTTATGAACTGCAGGATGATAGCTTCCGGCCCACCCACTTGGGAGGGATGCCATCATGAAGCATACGCTTTCAAAAACCCATTTCACCAATCGTAACCGCGCTGCACCGTCATCATCATTCTCATCGTTCTCTCATCATCATCATCCAAATGGATATCCATATGGAAACAGCTCGTCACGGGGCCGGGATTTGCTTGCCTCGGGTTTTTGCTTCCCTTTCACGAACCGTACCGTAACGTATTCCGATTGATCGGTACACTAATTTCAGGCTTGCAGTCAGCATGGAAGCACTCCAATCAGGCAGAGGCTCTAGGTTCGGAATAGTGAGGCACACTGTTATCTGCGCGCACGGTTCGATAACATGATCAAATATCGACCCAGACTGTGTGTATGCTTCCGAGGGACAGGCGAAGAAGCAGAGTGGAGAGCAAAGGTTTTCTGCTGGGTCAGTGTATTCTAGTGCGCTTTTTCATGTATCACACACACACACACAGACACATTGGCAGAAGGCTGGATAGATAAACAACTACCAGATACTGGGCTGCACTACTTTACAATCAATCTATGTCAAGTGGTGCAGTGGTCTGGCGGTGCTGGCACGTGGTGGAAATCATCATCACACAGTGTAGAACATTCGTTAAGTTTTCTCTGGTACGCTAGCTCTCGCTCGGTTTCGGTCTTGGAAGGGAAAGATAGCATTTCAAACCTCGGGAACCCAGGACCGAGATTTGGCCGAGGTCGCAACACTGTGAACTGTCGAGTGAAATTTGAATTCAATTAAACTCGATGAACGGTGATGGTTATTGATTATTCGTAGGCAACAGCGTACCGTGCCTTGCAAACCCCCGGGACATCTCTGCCGCACCAATGGAAACTAATCATTTGAAATCGAGTAGCCTTTGTGTCGTTTGTTTAGTCGATTTGCTTTGGGAACATGAGAAAGCGCTGGAATGTTCACTAGTCGCTTCAATTATTAATTGAAAGGAGTCTCATTTTGATCACGACAAAGGAAAAGATCACGCTAAAGCACTTTGAATTACTAGAATTATAGAAAACTTGTTAGTTCAAGATTTCAAAACAAAAATGCAAATCAAATAGATAAAGGAAATAGGAAAAGCATTGTGCAACACAACAAGAACACAACTCTGTTTTCAACCCAACCTAGCCAGATTTGAGCAACTGGGTCACTGATTCAGTGGTACGACGTCGGATCTACACATCTCATGTGTCAGAATAGATTTACTCTTTCTCGTCCAAACCTCGCTGGGAGTCGTTCCCCTATCCAGAAGGCATTAAACCGTGGCGCAAATTAGAAACTCTCTTCCCAGCTTGCCTCGTCCCAGCCCTTCCAAAGTGTTTGTTCCAATGCAGTTGCGGATCAATTTCCAATCACCAAAGATATTCGATGCATGATGATCAGCTCCATGTTTCGAGCTGGGGGGGATTTAGTAGCAGTCTGTCATGCTCCGGAACTCGAACCGCCTTTGGGATGGTTTATTTTTCTCACTTCACACTGCTATGATTTTTCGACTGAACTGCATGTGTTTCCTTGCCCGTTTTCCAAACCGATTCGTTGCATCTATCCGTGCGTCACCCGTGAACTATAAATATTTAAGACACCACTGTGTAGTTCTTTCTTCGATTTCATGCCCAAAAGGCGAACCTAACTTTGTCCGGAAAGTCAACACGGGATCACACGAAAACTGGGCCGATACGGTGTTAGCTTGTCGAACCAACAGCAAGAACAACAACATACCATCGCTATCTCGCGTTGCGTCTGTGGACACATGTATCACGGACCGTGGCCGAAGCGAACTCCGGCTAACATTAAACGAAATCGCGCGTACATACAAAAATATTGACAGTTCGTGCTAAAGGGAGCTCTTGCTAGCGAGGGTGGGTCTTGTTTTTTTGAAGTTTTCCTCCACGTCCGTACTATAGATCCCGTGCCACAGCTATTAGGTTGCATTTTTAAAGGAAAACTGAAGTTTGGTTTAAGGTTACGGGGAAGCGGGTTAGCAGGGCACAACAATGTTGGAGCCGATGGAAGATGCAGGTTGGTGTTTGTGTTTGCGATCAGTGGCAAACACGTGTCGGTAGTGGATGTTTTTCGAGGTTTTTGATGGTCCATGAGCTCACCGGAGGAAAAAGGAGGAAAGGAAAAATATAGCTCCATCATTTATAATTGCAGATAATGTATTATTTAACAGGAATTTCACTCAAATTACATTGTGAAGTACATAAAAGTTGTGAGACTCTATCTGCTTAACTTCTTCTAGTATGGAACATTGATTTCGACTCGTACTAAATATTAGAAATGATTCCGACGAGGTCAAATGCCTTGAATTCTGAAAGAGTCCAGATGAGTCCAACTAGCTCTGGTCGGATTCTGATGAGTTCTTATGAGTCCGGATGACTCGAGATGACTTCAGATGACTTCGACATTTATTGATATCCGAAGAGAAGCAAACTTATTAAGATCCAAACGAGAGGATTTGTATTCTTCAAAGTCGTTGAGATTGATCCAAAGTCGATCATGTTTGTTCAAAATTGATCAGACTTGTCTGGACTTATCCAGAAAAATTCACACTCTATCTGAGTCATCCCAAGTTCAGATCCGACTTATTAGGTTCCTTCTAGATAATACTTTAGACTCGGAGCTCGATAAAGAGAACTGGCTCAATATTTTACATACAAATTCTTGAAGTTATCTGATTTTGGTTTGAGATCCTGAAATGGAATACGGGAAACTGTAAAGTTAGTTTTGGCCAACGACTTAATAAAAAAACCTCCTCTAGGCTTAGAACCCATATGAACGACGATGCATTGAAGCATCCCCAGATATGAGATAAAATATCTCCCGAAAAAAGGTTTCAGAAGCAATAAAACTCATATGCATGCATCCTAGGCGAAGCGTACAAACGTTCCCAGGCCCATTTCTCATGCTTAATGTTGATGAATAAATATCATATTAATCTCTACCCGCCCTCTGTTGATTTTAAATTATATGATAACATAACAGAAAAAAAGAACCAAACCACAGATCCTTGCGCAAAACCACAATTGTAGCAGCGCCCTGTATCGTACAATCCTTCCCGAAACGGATCCCAAACACACAGACACGCACGTGTGGCGAATGTGTTTTTCCGGTCTGGAAAAATAAGCTTTCCCAGATGCTTATCGAAACGTACCGATCTTTCCAGCCCGATGGCTTTTTCCGCCCCTGACCAGTGCCAGGCGACCCGGGGTACCTATATCTAGCCAGTTAATTTCTCCTGACACACACACACACACATACACAAACCGAGCACTTCTATAGATCGTGCCGGTCGGGGTACGAGCACTGCGACTCCAACATCATTTGCAACTGTGTGCGATCCGCCGACGGGGCGGAAGAAACTCGTGAAACCACTGATATACAAACCCCGAACTGTGGTAAACTGGGACGATTCTTCATTCACCGAAAGCAAGCGCCACACAAAGCGCCCTTTTTGCATCACCACCACCACCACCATTCCCTCAATATCCTCCCAGCAAAGTTCCCATCGCTTGAGAAATGGAACGTCATGGCTAATAGACTTCAAACGAAACCAGGGATTCCGTACTGCTCCGGTTCTATTCCGCAGTATCGCAAAGAACAAAGAGCGAAAGCGCTTAAAAAGGATTGTCTGCTGCAGTTCGCTTTCGTGCGGTGATGCCCTGAGATACCGGTACAAACTGGGCTGGCGGAGTGCCGAAGATGCCGGGTGGAGAGCGAGAGCAAGGGATTATAGCGACTACACTCGATACACTGCCCTTGGTACGGACGAAAATTACCAATTCAAATTCACACCACCCGGAAACGAGCATGCCGGGCGGCTATTAGTGTGTATGCGTATCTGTGTGTGTGCACGAGAAAATATGGTCGTTTTTCTATTCACTCCAAATTTTCCTTTCGTCCTTTTCGTGTGCCTTCGCGCTCCAAATGCGTTGTGGCGGAAGCGAACATTAACCCGCACTTTCTGTCTGTTCGCGCATGGTACGTCGCTTACCAGGAGATTGTTGAGGAGACATTCCTTTTCGACTCCACACACTCTACTGCTTTACCGTGGGAGTATTTTGGGTGCGAAAATGGGTTAAGAAATTAGTCTGGAAAATGGTGACGGTAGAAATCCACAAAACCGATCCATTTTTAAGTACCTCTAGAGGCGGGTGTGAGTATCACTGTGGAAATGTTATTATTCAAACAAAAACAAAACGCAAACACACGGGTCTCTTCCTCCAGGAAAAAAGCAAGAGAAAGAAGTTGGTCACTTTTCTGTGTTGGACAACAAGGAACACACTAACGTCCCCGAAAAGCTCTTTTGGAACAGACAAAACCACCAGGCAGTTGGGCACGGGATAATCGGTACGACGCTCTTTGTTCTTCTGTGGCATTGCAGCCGTACAGGAATGGGAGGAAAACCCTTGTCTCGATGCACAAGGACGTGTACCGGTTATCGGTTTTCTTCCCGCAAGGCAACCAGGGCCACCCAGCAAAAACGGAGAATGGTTTTCATGTGCTTGGGGTTGAAAATGCATTCGAGCGGTTGGAGTGGAAATGAACACTGAACTGGAAGAAAAAAAAACAACCAAGAAAAGGGCAAGAAGATCTTAAACACTAAAAGTGGAAAAGGAGGGCCCCTTGGAGCATCATGCAGGCGATATGATACCATTCGAAACACTACGGGAAGAGTATACACGCACGCCGCTGCTAAATGTCAGACGACGACGACGACGCCAAAGACACAGAGAAAACAGGGAGTCGACGAAGCGTCTGAAGGGGATGGATATCGTTGAATAAAATTGGCGCCAGCAGGATGAAGTCGTCCTCACCGTTTTATGGTGGTCGTTTTTCTCCCACTCGCCGTTTTCGTTCCCGCAGTGCAATCGATGCCGACTTAATCCGGAGCGGGTTGTTATCGCTAGTTGTGCTGCCATGGTGTGATATGTCCTTGTAAGGGGAAAAAAAGCCCGGGAGCCTGGAGCAGAGTCAGTGTGACATCATCCGTAGTGTAGGTACGGTCACGCTCGTTGGCACAAATTTGCAACCGTAATATTGGAGCGGCATAAGGATGCAGAGGGTTTGTATCTCGGCGTGGAATGAGTCATCGCGGAGCTCGTGACACTTAAAGATACATTGTTACACATTTTTCAAGCGTTCCAGGAAAGGAAGAATCTGCCCTGACTTCCCGCACACTGACAGCTCGTTTGATTAGTTCCGTTTGTCAGTCTGACTGACAAGCCGGTAGTGGCGCGGAACCACCCAAAACCATTCACGTGGGCGGGCGGGTTTTTGGCGGGTTCGAGATGTCAATCAGGGAAGTGTGCCAGCCGCGGTGAGAACAACGATAAAATTGTTTTAAAGGTGTTTGAAGAAGTGTTGAACATTGATAATACACACCGACAGCTACTGCGACGGGGGAAAAAGTTGACATGGTATGGACGTGAAATAATGGAAACACAGAGAGAAGAGAGAGAGAGAGAGAGAGAGAGAGAGAGAGAGAAAAAAGCATTTCACTCGATAGAGGCATTCGACAGGAAAAAGCTTTTATCTAGTGCGGTCGTTTGATAACTTTTGCGGAGATGGAAGCAGCACCGGAGAGGGCGCAGGTTGTGTTATGTCACGCCGTACAGCGTGTTTGTCAGTCAATTGTGTCAATTGTGGCGAAAGCAGTCAACATTCCTGCAGCGAGTGGTCGGTGGGGCAAAGGAGGATGGAGTGCGCGCACAAGGTAAAAGCGATCTAGAGAGCTGCTGCTGTCAGAACGATCGTGACACAGTTTGAAGTGGTTCGGGTTCCCAGGGGTGGGAAAAGTGTTTTTACTCTCTTGTTTGCACAGGAAAAACGTCTTTCATTGTAGAGTACAATGATGGAGTAGCTGGGTGCTCATGGACAATGGTGGGAGGTCGATTCAATTTACCATTATGAGGAAGGTAGCAAAGTAGTTCACACCATTCTGAGGACTGCCGATTAGATGTCAAATAGACGTTGTTTAAATAGAGTACGATTGCAAGACATAGGGATTCGAAGTGCTATAAAGTTGGAACAGATTCCGTTACCGATGTCACCAGTAGTTCATCAGTTCTTGGTCTATCAACATGGGAGCCAAAACATTACAGCTTTTATACGTGTTTAATCCAATGGCCACGCGGAATGCTCGGTGGTCTAATTGGTAACGGCATATGCCTGTCCTAAGGTCAGGCTCTCATTGTCTTGTTGAATCCCATTCGAATCCTCTGTCACCGTACGCTAAGTTTTACAACAAAATCCAAAGCGCATTCGTGCTCTGATAAGCCTTGACTTGACCTGACCCTACTTGGGTTTTTGTGCCACCCAATTATAAAAAAATACACAAGCTCTGTATAATGTTCGAATTCTGAGATGTCTGTTTTTGCTTCTCTATTTCTTAAAATATTTTTTCTAGATCACATCTTGAACATATTTTTAAATTACTGTCACATGCTAAGGCTCATCTCACTATCGCATTTCTTTGGTTCTCAAGGTGATAGTAGTTGGATCTTCTACAGAAGAAGAAAGGAAAGACCCGAATATGCTTTTTCCTATTAGAACTAGAAAAAGTTCAAGTGCCTGAGTGTCGATTTCTTTTGTTTTTAGAAATATAATACTCTCCTTTCGTTAGATTCTCCCTCTACCTACATTTCCATTTCTATATTAATTGTTCTCACTATTTTAATTGCCCCCGAAAACTTGTCTAATTGACAATCTCTTGCTCGTGCCTTTTCCCCCGCACCCGGCGAAACAGAAAATTGTCTAGCGAACCACAAATTTACTCGTTAACTCGCAGCACCGAACCACCAATTGTCCGGGGGCGTCATGAATTCTCAATGTAATCAGAGCCAAGCGAGCCAGGCCACCGAAGCTGAAGTTTGCAATCCCACACCGAAAAAAAAATAGGGATTGGTTTGTTGGTTTTGCGAAAATTGCATCGTGATATGTTTGTTGTTTGTGGCGGAGGTTTTCGCTTTCTCTCTCTTTCGCTCGCTCCCTTTCACATTGCTGTAACTTTGCGTCGTACATTGTGAAAAGGAAATGATTTATCGTGAGATCGAGCAAAAAAAAAATGAATTGCATCCTGTGCGGAATGCCCGAAAGCGATACGACAGCGGCGATGCAATTACGTTTACTTTCTGTCGTGCAGTGGTTTCAGTGGCACAAGTTCCCTTTTCAGCACAAGCTTGGCTCACCTAAAATGCAACTGTGGCTGCACTCACTGCACTTCGTAGCGTTGAGAAAAGGTTCAAACAGTGTTAATAAATAAAAAAAATGATTGGAAAATCGGTTGGCATCTGCCTTGTTGAATGGTTTAAAAATAAAAATTAAATCTAAAATAGTAACAACGAGAACAAATCTTTGAGCGAAAAGAACCTTTCATAAGAAACCTTTTCAACTTTCAAATCCAACGATTTAAAACAAATATTTTTTTACCTTCGTCCATCAAGTACATCTCGAGAATGATTTTCCCATTGCAAAACGGGAACGGGAAATGAAACGTCCATCGCACTGCGGTTTGCCAGTCCATCCATCCCCGAGGTCTTGCGGCTTTGCGTGCCATTTCCATCCCATTTGTTCCCAGCCCGGCAGTAGCAGTAGATTCTGTTACCGATTTCCAATCTGCCCGGGCACAGAAGCAGATAGGAGGCACCTAGATGCCAAAGCAACAAAAAAAATGTAAAACTTCCCTTTCAAAACGAGCGGAACGGAATTGCATTGAGGTGCAGCCCAAAGGGGATGACGCTGTGAGACTGTCGTGTCTTTGGACTAGATTTTGTTTGCCTCCTATTTTCCGAGCTTTCTTCACCCCGTTTCAAACGCGCCACAAGATGCACATTCGATCCGCGTGTAATTTGAACCGACCACCGAGAGCCGGTACCGTGTGTCGATCGTTGATGCAACGCCTTGGGAGAACCCGAAGAAACCTCACACGCAGGCACCGTGGAAGGAAATAACTGGATCCGTCTCACGATCCGTCAATGCAATTAGAGGAAAGTGTGAAAGATCTGATCGGGGTCGGAGGACGATCGCCGGGCAGGAGTAGGGAGCCGCTGGGCGTACACGGGAATGAACACGAAATTCGATAAACCTGGGCAGTGGGTCACGGGGTCGGAGAATGTTATGGGGAGGGGAGATGTATGGTGCTTCCTCAGGGCGAAGTGAAGGTGATGAAAGCGGATTCTTAACCCGATACCTAGTCGCATCTTATGGCGAGCTATTTTTCCATTTTGCGCCTTGGAAATGGCACAAAGAAATGGAAGAAAGAGATGGATGAAAGAGATGGGTGAAATATTTCACGGCAAGAAAACTCGAAAGGTTTGATCGGGATGTTTGTTACGGTTTACGGTGCTACATTTGCTTGGACAAGCAAGGACGAACTTTAACTAGATGCATAGTTCTATAAAATTAAGCTATTTTAAAGCATTTTCAACCCTTTAAACTATTTGTTCTACGTGTGATTTAATTAGAGGACCGCGTGCAACAAAAGTCTGAGCGACTTGAACCATAACCTGCATCTTAATAATCTCTTAATAAGATCGTGTAACAAGAGCTTTAGATTAAGTCCGGAAAGGGTCTGCAATCTCTACCAAAATCACCAGCTGTGAAGTGTACCGGAAAATGCTGTGCTTTTAATTAGCACTAATTAATTAATTATGAGCCAAACGATAGCAGCGGATCCGGACACGGCCTACCGATTTTAATTGGGTTCAGTTTTGCAATTCTAGGCGAATATAAAGGGGTTCAGCTTACCTTCAGAACTTGGAGGTACGGAAAGAGATTGAAATTACTTCCAAGGATCAGTAAATATCGATTTACTACAAAATTTCAGGAGGGAATCAGTAAATTATTGAGCTTAGGCAACAGAGTAATTATAATAAAAGGGCAAGATTCGCACCTTTTTGATTTTTTCTTTCCTTTGTAGAACTTAGGTATAATTTTGTGAAAAACCCCCAATTTGAAGAAAAAGCATCATAATTGATTTTCCATGCGAATTTTGATGTACTTGAGCAATCTTAGATGGAATCTATTTGCTTAACTTTGGCATTCTTCAGAAACTATTAAGTATTAAGATTAATGTAAAATTTCTTACAGTGATACGATATTTCTAAAACCGATATTTTTGCTCAACAAAATATGTATGTTATATAATAGAAACGTTTTCTTTTTTTAGACACTGATCATCCTCACAATCTAATAATAAATAGAATTCCACGTTGACCTAATTTCTAATGCATATTTTTCTCCTTCTCTCTTTTCTCTTTCCCCTTTTTCAGGTACGTATATTTCCATAATCAAACTCCCTTCGGTGGCGTGAACCCTCCCGGGTGGCAACGGTAAGCAATAAAAAGACAGCAAAATTGCTCAACCCGCGAACCGGCAGGATGTTAATCATAATCATAACAATCGAACACACCTTCCAACGCATCATTGAACGATTACGTTCGATTTGTTTTCATCGCCGAGACTCCATTAAGCAGCGGCCTTTTCCCTCCGCTGCACGGTACCAGCTGAGATTTGCTCCAATCGGAAAGGGAGGGGGGGGGAGAACCGGTTCAGGCTGGTAGAGAAGGAAAACATTTCCCCAAAAAAGAAAGCGGGGGGAGGGGGGGGCAGGAAACTTCCATATCCACCCGGACACATCCATTAATACTCGGAGCTCCAACCACACACAAAACCCGAGTTTTCTCAGCACCTCTCACCCCAGCTGCACAGGGAAAACGCACGAACATACCGGTGCGGCGGTGAGAAATGTTTACGTCTGACGTGGGAATAATTTTCCAACTCCTAAATCGCAAGCGGGAGCGAGCGCGAGGGCGGCAAAAAGGGGTTTAGAAGGAAAATGGGAATTCGTGGGGAAAAATCTCGTCCCGAGATCTGTCTGTTTGTTTGTACACACACACACATAGGCCGCATGGGAACGTGCGGGGCAGGGAAATGAAGCAATATAGTAGCATCGCTGAAGGAAAAGCGCAGCCATCAATCTTTCAGCGGCGAAAGAGACGAGGTGCGGATGGGGCGCGAATGATACGGACGGACTAATATTTTCTCCGTTTTATTCGATTACCTAATAGGTGGGAAACACGGGGAAATTCCTGCGATGCGAAACAGGGGGGAAATGGAGAGAAAGAAAGTAAGAAAAACAATTCGGAAAACTCCCTATCGCTTTTACTCCTTTCATCCGTTTGCGTCGCCTTTCTTCGGGCAGCAGTCAAAATAAATCTTCTCATTATGCGTCCACGCCTGTGCGCTTCCACCAATTTTCACCTAATGAACGGTGGTGGTGGTGGGAAATTTTCGGCATGAAAAATGGGACAGTGAGGGAAATGCTTCCGATGGTAAGGCTGTAAAAACATTTTGCGCAAAATTCATCAAACACTGCCGTTTGATATGCGGTCAGGATTTT
Organism: Anopheles epiroticus; assembly: GCA_000349105.1. Classification (NCBI taxonomy): domain Eukaryota; kingdom Metazoa; phylum Arthropoda; class Insecta; order Diptera; family Culicidae; genus Anopheles; species Anopheles epiroticus. Next base: position 638,390 of record KB671487.1, on the reverse strand, counting down.
CCGGCTAATGCTTCCGGGGGAAAAATTGTAAGGCAAGAAAAGCTCCCCTCTAACCCCCGCCTCCCTTGGGGGGGATCTATTAAACTTTTCCCTTTTCTACCGGCCCAAAATCGATTAGCACACCCACAAACGCACAGAAACATTCTGTTTTGGCACGAGCGCGCAGTGCTGCGTTTGCGGTTTTATCACGTTCGCGCTACCATTTTTGCGACCGGCCGAACGTCACAGCTCGCATCGCTTCCCGGCCAGTAGGAAATGATGAAAAAGTTTCCTAATGAGAAGTTTAAATTGGTTCATTTATTGATTTCGGAGGGAAAATTGTTTATCAACCGTACCGTACCGTGGTGCCTGCCTGCAAAATTTTCTCGTTTTTTCTTTTGTTTGCTTCTGTCGGTCCTGAAGTAATGTAATGGGAGGGATTTGTTTAGATTGGGAGAAAATCTTTATTACTTTATATTGATCGTTGTGTTCCCCGGGGGGCTGTGCGATGTTTGATGTGAGTTTGATTTTGCCGATAAATAGATAGAAAGTGCTGTGTTTGGACAAAATGTCTTGGGGCTTTTCAGCACGATCTGCATTTGAGCAGCAGCCGTGTCGAAAAAAAACTTTAGCCAACATTATGAACCCCCAAGACAGTTTGGATAAAGTTTTAAATTTGTTTATTGAACAGATAATTCAATTTTTTGTTGATTTCCCCTCATAAATTTTAGAATTGTATTAAAAGTTGTTCAAACAAGAAAATGAGAATAAGAAAATAAAGATTTGTTTATCACAAAGCCTAGGTTTCGGCTTTATCAAACCCACGGTTCCGTTTGGAGCTGTCCGGATTCATCCGGAGCCGCCTGGAACTGTCCGGAGCTGTTGGAGCTGTTTAACGCCTCCCGGAGCCATTCAGAACCGTTTGGAGCCGTCCGGAGTCATAGGAGCCTTCGGAGTCGTTGGAACCTTCGGAACCGTCCGGAGCCATCCGGAGTCATTCAGAGTCGTCGGAACTGTCTGAACCGCCGAAGCTGTCAGAATCATTGGAGCTGAAATGAATTGAAATTCAGAAGCACTTCAAATCGTCCATGATGCGGTGATGTAAACTAAATTGGTGGTCTAATAGAAATTTTGTATTTCGTTTGTTAGTAATGATCAGACCGTAGTGCTTATCAGAAAATGTTTGTATTAAAAAAATATTATAAAGCGTAACCGAGACGAGAGCTACTTGAAGCTGGGCTATATTTGAAAACTTTCTTTTAGGTTGTCAGTTTTAAGTTGTCAATTGCTGATATTACCGTATCATGAACAATATAAAGTGCTCCGGATTTTCAATTCATTTCAGTCCCAATAATTCCATCTAGACTACTGCGGGTGGTTCCAGCGGACCCGGACGACTCCGAAAGGTTCCAACGATTCCGACGACTCCGATGACTCCGGATACCTCCAAACGTCACTGATGGCTCCAACGGCTCCAACAGCTCTAATGACTCCGGACGACTCCGGAAGATTCCAACGGTTACGACTGTTCCTATGACTCCAGGCGACTCCAAACGGCTCTGATGGCTCCAACGCCTCCGGACGACTGCCGTATAACGGCTCCCGGGCGGTTCCGAGCTCGGAGTATTGCATCTACGATCCGGAGTCATTTCCAAAAATGAAGGAGTCTTTTGGAAGTAATTCAGGGTTAATGTCGAATTTACTCATCACTATTATACAAATACAATGTTTAAGATAAATTCGACTTAAACTCTCCAAAGTCAATCAGAGTGTCCTGAGGAACGCAAAATTGGCTTGACTTTCTCTTTTTCCCTACAATAAACAGTGATGATAATGCTCTGTCCTTACACCGTTTCTCAAGCCCTTGTAAGCGTCATTTTCATCCATTCTGCTTTGTCACATTATTTTCCAAACAACCGTTCAATTCATAACTGACTTAAAAGCGCCGCCACACGCTTTACCGAACATAAGCTCACCCTGATCATTATGCTACTCGCCAGTGCGCCAATTTATGGCGGCACCAGATACCAGCTTTAATTTAACTTTCTTCCCCCGACGTATCATTGACGAAACAAATTATCGGATGGAGTAGGTAAACGCTGGTGGTGAAAACACCTTGTCCAGAACCTCACCTCACCATCGTTGCCAACCGGTTTCGAGACCGAGACCGTGGCGAGATGTTCATTTCGCATTGATCATGTATTTTTTTCTATAATAAAAATCACGAAAAAAGCAACAGAAAAATGTTGGCCAATTTTACCGGCTCCGTCCCCTACTTACGGGAACCGGTTCCACTTGATGTGGTGCGCGCACAAACACACAAACCCGCCAAACCGGTTGATCCGTTTCGACCGGCCATTCATGCACGGTGCTCCGGCGGGACATTATCGGGTTTCGGGTACAGCATCGAACCGTCCCGGCTTCCCCGGGTGTTGGTTCTTATCGGAAATGAGTTTAGCCACAGGCATGTCGATTTTTCGATTTGCTGACATCGGGGATTTTGTTGAAAGTTTTTGCTGATGCAGCAGCACAGCACAGCACATTCCTTCGGTAAAACATTTCGAACGCCCAATGCCAAGGTTATCGAGCGGGTATCGTGTTTCTGCGTGCACTTGTCAACGATTTTAACAAGCGAAGAAACCACACACAAAAAAAGCTCTAACAAGCGTGATTTGTCAATCGGGTTTGAACATGTGAACAAGGTGGATTTCTTTGTTTTTTTTTCTTTTTTAGGATTTTTCTTCAACACCTTCTGCCATATGTCTGTTAGCTCTGTGTGTGTTACAATTTTATGTTGCTTCCCCCCTTTATAGTCACCCATGTCACCCGAAACCTACGGCACAAAGCAGTAAACGGTCTAACCTCAAACAAAACCAACAAACAAAGGACAAACTGCTTAGAATCACTCAATCTCCCACAAAAAAAGGTAACAATTTCACTGTCGAAAGGCACGAACGAAAAAAGGAAGAAAATCTTTAAATCAAAATCGGACAAACCATCGGGATGAGGTCCTGCAGGAAAGCCTCTCGAGAGCAAACAATTCACCACAAGAACGACGTGACATAATTTATGCATGCTTCCGCACGTTGGCAACCGTTCGGAGCGGTGGGAAGATAAATCTTTTAGCGATCGGCATGAAGAAGAAGAAAAAAACCAACAACTTTGTGTCCTTTGAATCATTTATCATTCCATTGAATGTTGCTCAATCTTATTCCGGTTGAACAATTGAAGCTCCTCGCTCGGCTCAAGCTGCTCGCCCATGGGACGACAGCGGACAGCGCAGACGCTGGGCCTGGAGTTTTGTGCCATCTTTTTGGTGGTTTCGCTGCAGAAAGAAAAACACTTTCAAAAACACGTCTCAACCTTTCCGTCAACGATGCTTCAAAACCTTTCGTCAGCCGGTGTTCTTCTTCAACGCACCTGTGCAACAAGTGTGCTTTAAGAAACGGCCCGCCCGACACAGCCGTCGGGCAAAAAGGGGTGGAAAAATCGTTTATCTCACATGCCTTATCTATTTTTACTCGGCACCGCGGTACACCGCATCGCGATCGTTGCTCGGCACGAAGGTTTACCGCGCGAACGACGCGACAGAATGTCTCAGGTACGAGAGACGTGAAGATCGTCTCGCCTGGGGTGAAAAGAGAAGCGGCCGGCAGAGGGGCGGGAGGCATTGCTTAAGAATTTCTCAAGAGCAAATTTCGATGCCGACCCAAAACCCAGCGCACTTGCCGCGGCGTCAGGTCGTACTCGGAATTCTTTACATTTCAGCTGCGAGCTTGCGCAAAACCGGAAGGGCGGGAAGCGGGCCGAAGGGTTGATGGGTGTGCGAGTTTTGTGTGATAAATGTGAGCTATCCGGTCAACGCGCTGTATGACAGAACGTGAGAGGGTATGAATATGAAACAAGAAACAATTCCGTGCGATAGTTGCAGCCGGCTGGGCTGGGTAATAAGATTTTTATAATTCAAAGAGGCTGAAAGATTTACTGTTCACAGGCGGAATAAATTTAACCGTTTGCAATTTGGACACCTTGACAGTTAAGGGACAAAAAAAGCACAGCATGCTTATTTTTTACATAAATTTTAGACTACTGTTTTGTCGCGGTTACCTTTTTAATAAAAATATGCAAAGCAAGAATGAAAATTATTTCAAGGATTTCAAGTGGATTAACGCCGACCGAGATGATTGGATCGGGCAAGATATTGAAAGCGATAGAGTGAGTGGGAGAGAGATAGCGAGCAGAAAATCAATATTATCAATGACACCATCTCTGAAAACGATTCGGCTACAGATTTATCAGTTATTAATGCATCTCATATTTATTCCACAATTCCGAACGCGGGACGTGTGTACATTTTTGCATAAAACGCATTTATTTTCATATTCAGCCGAACCAATCAGGACAAACAGGAAGCGGTGGTTTGGATGTTTTGGGAATGGAACTATGAAGAATGTTTTAATGATTTTCCATTAATTTTTCCTCTCGATTTTAATTACTTTTAAAGGTTTCGGAGTGGAGGTCCATTCCCGTTCCAAAGACCACTCATATTTTAAAAACCTTTCCAAATGCCCCTTTTTAATATATTTTAATAGTGAAAATAACCTACCGAAGCTTATTAACCACCAACAAATTCATCGAACATTCGTATAACGCGCATTATGTTAATGCACTGGACACTGGACACAACATTCAACCCCTCCTAGGTAGGTGCCAATGAGTGTCGCATTCCATATAATCCAATCGAATTTAAATGTAAATTATGAACTCACTCGGCTCGGCTTCCATTTTCTGCTGGTAGCCGAACGGTGTATGACACATATGCCGGTCGTGGCCGAACCTGTTCCTTGTTCCAACCGAAAAGATACCTAATTTGATCAACTTTGAAGCGCGTTAGTGTCGATGGATAATTTATCACCTTCCGGGCTTGATGTTGTTACCGAATGGAGATTTAAACTTGTCCAACGACTTTTTGCTTGGATTTTAACGAGGTTAATTAGGAGAGCTAATTTCACGATAGTGCTTATGTTTTATAATAAATAGACGAATTAGTGTTTCTGCTAGCGTTTATAGTGATCATTGCTCGTATGTGATCAGTTGATATTGCAACGTATGTCATCCATAATATTCGAAAAACACTCAATGTACGAAATTATAGCAAGGTAGCGAATATTATAGCATGTATTATGGTAAGATTTTTTTCTTAGTGTCCTAGCAAAAAAACACAGCAATTATCGTATCGTAGTATGTCAAATCTCGATTTCCTTTAAGTGGATGTTATTTTCCATGTTAGTACTAAGTAACTAAGTAGCAAAGAGAAAATAATCCATTAAATAAACAGTGATCCTATGTTTGCATACATGATAAATAGCTTAGCGTATTATCTACTCCAAAAGAATTTGTAAGAGTTACAAAACACGAAAAATATATGTTAAATGGTTTCTGGAGGTTGATTGAGATAATTTAGAGGTTTAAATGTCCAAAGAGATCATGCAATAAAATTTAAGTACACAAACAAGCCTCCATCCCCCAATCAAGCAGAACCAAATGTCCTACCAAACCTCCCACCATGGCTCCTTCCGATAGTTCAACATCGACTTTCCGCCCGTACCTCAAAGGGTCACCGGGGCATGCTGTAAGTTGCTGGTCATGGTCGACCGGCCCTGTAAACCGATAGGCACCAGCGTGCCTACTATCGTTGACAGCATTTTACTAATTTATGCTAATGCTTCGGCTGCTGGCCAGCTACTACGCCGCCGGATCGATTGTCCGCAGGCACCCAGGCACTTAAAGAGCGCCCGCGCGTCCACACGGACACGGTAGGGCAGAGATTAATTAAAATAAATGATTTCTGTACGCTAGGACAACCCGGTGGGGCAAATGGCAGGCACTGAAAGCTGCCCGTACTCGACCACTAAATGTCTATTTGCAAGCACGGTACACGGTACCGATTCGATAAGACCGACAACCGATCGCCGTAAGGTTGACCGAGCTGTACTTTACCGAGATTTGTTCGTTGTGATTTTGTTCGATAGCGGGAAGACCGTTGCTGAACCGTGACGCGCATGACATCTGCAAATTGAATGTTGATTGTGCTAATTGGGCGATGGTGTGTACTACCCTTTCCGCGGTATCTGCGTGCGATTAGGTCATTGTTTGCTTATCGTACGTGGGCTGTGATTATTATAGCACAAATTATGGGCCTTAATCCTCATGAGCTCAAACAAGCATTAAGTGTATGTTCAAAAGATAAGACACTGGGCCGAGCAATTAAAATACAAGTCAGAGATAGCAACGTCCCCAGGGCGAGCGTAGGGTTAGGCATTAGCTTCAAAGCAACCGAAGACTTATGATATGCGGGGCGTATAGGAATGTAAATCCAAAGGCAAAAGCAATGAACCATTAAGAGCTAGGTACGCGATTATCTTAAAACACACGCCCGGTCTGTGTGATTGAGCGTTTCAATTTGTACCTCATTACGTATCCTTACGGGAGAGCAATCAGGGTTCCCCCAGAAAAAATCCGCCCACCCCACACACACACGAGAATTAATTTAAGCTCTCGCGATCAATAACTTCCCCAGTCACAACACGAGAGGCTAACCATAATCCTCGGACATGTTACACAACAACCCTCCCGCCATAAATGCGGCCAAACATAAAAAAGGGATTCCGGCGTCAATCAAGCCTGTTCGGCGAAACCTATAATTTATCGTAGCTCTCCGCTTCGCTGTGGCTTTCGGGAATCCAAATTTGCCGCAATTTGTGAGCCAAATCAAAAAACCGGTGGAAGAAGGGCAACAACAAAAAACACCAAAAATATGACAAGCTCAGCTGATTTCATTCACGACCATGGCAGGGTGTATGGTTTCTTGTCTTTTTGCTAGGACTTTTGGCGCTGGTCTAGCAGGGCCTAGCGTGCGTTTAGCATGCTGCGTTCATGCAATCCATCCATCAGGCTCATGCCAGCCTCGTGTGAGCACAGTTGCTCATAGGTTTTGTCTAGACGGTTTCATGTTGACCTCATCATCATCATCGCCATCCCCAGTGGCACGCCTTCCCACAGGTGTCAATCAGAGGATTTGAATCGACGGGCAGGGGAAAAAAATGTTAGGCTCGATTAACGTTTTCAACAGTGTTTTGAAACCGATGATGAAAAATGATCGCCAGTGTGTGGATGAATGGGTTAGAAACTAGAGTGTAACTACACAACCCATGGATGAGGGTCGCTTTGGTGTTATTTTAATTCACTTAAGAACGATAGAGAACTGGTTTATTCAATAATTTGAAACTTGTTTTCTAGCTAAGTGAATAAAAAATGTCATCGCTAATTTTTATACAATCAAAGCACGATTAAACGAAGACACGAAAAGAAAAACAAACTGTTTTGAATTTATAATCAGTAATTATCCTAAGCACACAGTTTAAATTTGTTAATCATAATTAATCCTCGTTACTGCCCTGTTCATCAATCCTTGGAACCAACAATTATCGCTTTGCAAAAAAGACACAAGCAATGTCAGCTAAATATAGGGAGCACGATAGGCACGTCGCTGTGGTAGAAAAACGGTAGGTTCTATCTTTAAACGAGCAAACTGCCAAAGTCAATATGGGCGCAACACCGGTGTAGCACCGCGCGGGCCCCGACTAATCTCATTAAATTAATGAATGTGAAAAATCACTTCAAATCAAATCTCGGCCTTTCCGTAACTCCCCCCACCCCTCTTAAGAGGCGTCCAGTTGCGCGTCAGATTTTGCTTCTGCTATAGACAAACTTCCGACCAGGTCAGAAAAATTATTAGCATTGGCACGGAAGGGAGGGAAGGGAGTGAAGGGAGGAGAAAAATCATCCATCCATCTTGCAAGCGCACGATCGTTATCTCGGTGCGGTGGTCGTTTAGTGAGAAATGGCACAGAATGGCAAGGGAAGATAACAACAACCACCTAGCGAGAAGCGTACAGACTCTTGACCGAAGGATGATGGCTGGCGGCTGTGTCTTGCATCGTGTTGCAATCCGCCTGTAACGGCCTGGTGGCCCGACTCTTAACGCCACCAGGAGCGCCAAGGGCATAATCGAAACGGAAATTTGGCAAGTATTACTCCCCAGCGGTTGAGCGTCCTCCAGCGCAGCGATGAAGCAGTTTTTAAAGCTTCCTTTGCGTAAAAAGAACTGACGGAAGAACGGCTCTCCCTTTACACTAATAATCAGCATTTTTGTGTTGTCGTAAAATGTAAAGAAATTCTAAAGTTCGCTTCATCAAACCGAAGATTACGATCACCGTCTGGGCTGGCTGGGTGACTAATTTAGTAATGGGCACGAAATGGCACGCTCGTAAAAATGGAAAGCATAAAGAAAACGAATGAATCACACCCGTGCTGTCTCTGTGTGCGAACGCACACGCCAACAGGCAGGCACCGAACTGCATGCAATCGGCGTAAAAGTGAAGGAAAAATCAATGAATGGGAATGGTTAAGACTGGTGGGTTTGAATTTTTCTAGTGGGAGGCATAGCTCATGCTTCGATTTTGTTGCATTTTTGCCGGATTTTTTTTTGTGTTTATATGCACATTTTTGAAGCAGCGTATTTCAAAAAATTTTCTTATAATTTTACATGGGTTTTTATTTGTTAAAATTTTTACCTTCCAAGTTAAAAGAATTTTCAAAATAAATAATCATCTCAAATTTTAAGACAACCGTGACTATTGATAGTACAGTCAAGGCTAATGACATTTACCAATTAGTAACACAGTATCGCAGTAAGAAAAAGAAGGACACAGTATCATCGAAGAAACAAATCGTGCGTATAAACGCATCCAACTATGCTTCTTGACAGTCAAACGGTTATTGTGCTTGTCAATTTTCATAATTAAGCGTGATTTAAAATTCATTTAACCATTTAATTTATTAATCCAGCTTGGTACTGTCATGTACTTCAATTGTGCTATTAACTGCCACGCTCGTCTGTTGGGTTATTTATACATACAGAAGAGCACAAGGAGTAGAGTGCACCACAACTGACATAAAATGTACAATAATTAATCACAGAAAATGAGCCCTCTGTAAGCTGCACGCGGAGAACCACCGTTTGCATAATTTAGCATGTAGTAAACAAATTAATAAAAACTACCTACATCATCTCAAGACCACCGACCAGCGAAGCCTAGAACCCGGCCAAAATGCCAACTAATGCATACAACCACCCTGCAAGAGTGCATCACAGTTTGTTCCGAACATCTGCTGGGCCTTGTTTCTGTTTCGTCCGTGTGTGTGTGGGGGAGGGGGGAAGGAATGTTGACCTGAATAACTCGCGGCGTTTTGAAGGTGGTGGCCAGTAGGTACGCTAAACGTTCCCTTTTTCTCCCTCACGTGCTAGAACCACACAACTGTTTTTCGGACGCTATTTTTAAAACATTTGCCCTACGAAACGTGGTATGCAGTTTTGAGTGTACGGATGGAGAAATGGACGGTGTTGAATTGAATGATGAAAATATGCATTTGTGAAATGGAAAATTTGCTGAAAGTCCACTCTATCCTTCAATTGAAAAAGAACCGTTGACAAGAATATTAATCAACGTTTCTTTGAGTCTCCAGCAACTCGTCCATTTGTCCTGTTTTTATTCATAAAGAACATGTAAATACCATTCTTTATCCTTTCTCTCGATGTGAGGAAACCCTTTCGACAAAACTTCTACCATTCTCACGTAATAGCGCACCATCCCCAGCACAGCAGCATAACGATGTGAAAGTGATCAGTGTCGTGAAATTGTCCTTCCGCGGTCCAAGCGACACCCCTCACAAAAGCGCCTGCAATCCGCTTAACACGAGCGCGCGCGCGTTTTAATGAATATTAAAATTATAGCCTCTGCATTTGCAATTCTTTCGCGTTGCAAACGGGCGCACACACCAGTGTCTATAAAGCGCTTCTCTTGGCTTTGCGTTTTTGTTTTCATCCCGCCGTTTGCGATCGTCGCACATTTTGACAACGTTGGGCTGGAGGAGACGCTCCGGCCGGGTCGTCCCGTCTACCTCACTGGGAAGCGTAGCTCGGTCCAGAATGGTTATATGTATGCACATAAATCGCTCAAGCACCGTCCAGCTCACCATCCTTCCAACCCTTGCTTTATGATTTTAAAAGAGATGTATTGAAAGGGTTTTTTTTTGCCGTACCGTTTTGTACCGAACACAAACACGGACGCGTTAAATGCGAACCCGGCACGATATGAATTTATGTGCGGTGTGTGAATAGTTTATGTTCGAACTCGTGGCATCGGCCCCGCGCGAGGATGACTCATGGGTCGGAAATGTCACCGTCGAGTGTGAATCGGCTGGATTTAATGAGCTGGATTGTTTTGCCGAGCATGCCGGGCTTCTGCGCCCGGTGCTGGCCTTGGAATTAATTTCGATTTCATTACGGGAAGGGAAATTAAATCACTGATGCGTATTGAAGCGAACGGCAGGAGAGAATAATGGGACTTTTGACAAACGAACACAAAAACAACAGAAAAGCACTTCAAAGGAGCAAACGATAGATGTTGGAAAAGGAAAAAATTAAAGAATTGGAATTAGGTGGCAGTAATTGAATCAAATAAAGCAGTAACAGAAAAAGAAAGAAAACTACGAAAGAAAAAGCAAGAATAACGAACCGAACAACAATAGATGAATAAAGATAAGACGAGAGCAAAAATATAAAAAAACGAAAAAAGTAAAAGAAAATAACTAAAAGACGACTCAAGAGAAAAAAATTACATATTGAACGATTAAAGAAAGAACAACAATGAAACGGAAAATTTGCAAAAGAAAAGAGAACAATTCAATCTAAAATAAATCATCAAAAAGAAAGTAAAGATAAATAAACATGATAAATGGAAAATCTAAAAATTGTGACAAATAGATTTCAATTTTCGTTTTCGTTCAAGAGAAAAAAAAAACGAATAAATTAAAATTAAAAAAAAAATGTAGCTACAACTTTTCACCACTTATCAGTAATGAATTCGTTAAGAATCATTTGAAAGATATGAAAGTGTTTGCCACTCTAATAAGTATTCTACAACCTAAAAACGGATCAGAACGATGGAACGATAAAAAAGAAGTCAAAACATTAATTGAATAAATACATGATACTCTAAACTGTGAAGGAAAACTTCATCCAAAAAAGCACACCGTAAGCCAATAAGCTAAAATCGATCAATTAAGCCATCAAATTGCTAGCGTATGCCATCCCGCCCCAACCGGTATTGTAAATTGCTCAAAAATGCTTCAATCAGCGCGATACTTCCCTTTCTCGCAAGCGCCCTAAAAACGGTTCATTTGAAATTCCAAAAGCCAACAGCGCTCGGGTATATCAAAAGAGCGTACAGCATCCCCCCTCAACTCCCACCATCCCTACCAAATTTCCCTTACCAAAGGTGAAAAATGATAAAGCCTTTAAATTAATCCCCAGTGCCCTAAATCGCCCAACTGGTACGAATCTGGTGCGTATCGATCCGAGCGGTTGAATACGAAATTGGCATGTGTTTTGTTTTAACCCCTGCTGCTTCCGTTCCCTTTACCACGCAGCCGCTACCGCACCTTCAACCCTACACTTTTTTCCCGTTTCATTTCACTAAAAATCGCCCGCGCTCGCCCCGGCGTGGACCAATTTTGGCGATAGTTTTACAATTTGGAACGGTGCCAAACTGCTGCCGAATGGTGGTGGCCAAATGGAAATGAAACGCTTCCGGCTCGATGCAAAAGCAAACCCCGATAGAGATAAATCACCAACCCCCTCCCCCTCTCCCCCTTCCGGGTTTCATCCCGCGTCCCGACGTTTAAAATCGTACATCCGTCCGCGGGATGCTGTGTGAATGTATCTGAGGCAAAGCGTGGTACAACGCACATGGGGAGGAGAAGTGGTGAAGCTCTAGCTCTGAAATGCTTTAGTTAAAATGTCGATGGCGTCATAAAGCTACATATGCCCGGGGGAGACGTCAAATTCCTCCAGCTAGCGAACCACCCAGCCAGTGGGCCACCAATTCCGACACAGGATCATAAAGAGTTCAATCAACCTAGTCTCGCGGGTGCGAGCGCGTGATACACACACATACACAGGCCAGCACGAGCTGTGCAGACAACACACGAACATTTCGCATTTATTTAACGTCCACAAGTTTGGGTGCGTTTCTGTTTCACCATCGTGGAGAGGAAAAAACAAGTCCATCCGTACAGTCGTTTTGCTGCTTTTGTTTCTGCGGGATGTTTTGTCATTTCAATAGTTTTTACATGTTACGAAACACACTAGAGAGAAGTTGATCCGTACGGAGCGCACAAAGGCGAGCAAAGAAACAAGATAAAGCGTGAACAGGGGCGACCATATTACGCTAATTTTCCTGCCGTCTGCTTTAATTTACATGCGCAACCATGACGGCGGGCTACTGAGAGCTGTCAAGAACGATTAACCGTCACAAGCGTTGAGGTTATGTCAGTTGAGACAGCGTCCACGTCAACGACTTCGTCGTCGTCGTTAGTAGACAACGTAAACGTAAAAGCGGGTGTTAAAATACCGGTTAAGCTGAGGAACGCACTTGCACAAATCGATCACAGCCCAGTGAAAACGCTAGAACCCTAGAAAACCAGCGTTGAAAAGGTAAACTGAAACCCTTTGCATGTCTGGGTGCTTTTCCAAACTCTCCCTCTATCTATCTCGTCCAAACGTCAGAGCTAGGGAAGAATAAAGACTTTTCGGACGTCTTTAGCCTATCCCGCGACGCACCACGCCACAGCTTCAAGTTCGAGAAAGCAAGCGATAATTAAAATGTTTACGACTCATAAATTGCTTATTTATAGCACACGACCCGGGTCGTCCATTACGCACCTGCACCCGGGCGAGCATTCCGTCGTTTTTGTTTCGCTGGCGCCCAACGACGACTAGCTAGCCTGGACCGGGGCAGGCTAATGGAAAGGCCGGGCGGTATCGGCGTATCGCAAGAATTCGTCAGTTTAACGAGTGCCGGCATGGATCTTTATGGGCGCCACTCCCCCACGCCGAAAACCAGCCGTGCTAATCATAATTGGTTGAATTTTTCATCAACTCCTCCACGATTCCAGAGACGGTGGGTAGAGCCCTACAGTTCCCGGTGTCTACCAAGCAGCCCCTTTTCTGTCTGTGTTTTCTTAGCTTTTCAAGCCTTACCTGACGCACTTTAAGAATATTAGATGGGAAACTTTGGAGTCGAATGTCTAAAAATTAACCGTGCCCCAAGCTGCAGAAGCGATCGGAATGATACCCACGGGAGGAAGTCGCTTGGTCTGTAAATGTTTTATCAAGCCTGTTGCATATTTAAAAAAGCTCGTCCAAGTGATGAGATGCAGAGGCTTTGGTAAAATTTACCCCGAAAAGGGGGAACAGCAGCTCATCGTGGAGGGGACCCTAGTGACAGAAAGTTGGCGTTTCCTTTGGTTTACCCGCAGTCATCGGTGTAATAATTAACAAGGTGTGAAAAGGAAACCGTACACTCGACCAGCCCTTAAGGTTGGACACTTCACGCCGTGTGCCGCAAGACACGCTCATGTAGTTTGGTGCGCAGAAGGTTGAAGATGGCAAGAAACGGAAACGGGTGAGGTTTATCACCTTGGACATGATTACTATTTACACTGCGCGCGGGAACCGGGCGGGTGAGGGTTCTCCGTCGCTGTAACGCACTGTACGGATGTGAATTGAAGAGACTTACCCTACATGGCCGAAAGGCCACACGGCGTGGTCTATGAGATCAGCCCGTGGATGCCCGATATTGCACAATGTTTTATTCATGGTTGGAATGGAGCGGGAAGGATGTTTGTTTCCAGGCGGGTGCGCACGCAATCAGTTCAAGAAGTAAAGCTCGCGCTGGGAGACAACCGTGTTTCAGCCAGCCCAATGACACTGGCACGTATGCCTGTTCAACCAGGGGCTCTCGTTTATGGGCGCATAATTGTTGAGCGAATTAATAAAATAGATCATTAGGAGATTGCTCGCGCGGATAGCGAAATAGACCAGAGTGAACTAGACTTTGGAGGTTATTGCCTTTTTGTTTGAAGAAAAACACAAAGATGTTGTAAAAGAAGACAGAAAAGAGAGTTGAAAATATGTTACTGATAAGGAATTAGCGAGCCATACTGCCACAGGTAGCACGGTCTACTCGATAGCATGCAGCAGCCTTCACATAAGGAGACGTCTGTTCAAATCTAGCTGAAAACACATCTTCTCAACAAACTGCATTAATTTTCTCCTCGCCCCCGTATAATGTAAAACGGATTAATGCTTTTTTCATGTGAGTGCAAAGCAAGTTTTAATCTTCAAAGAGATAAGTATTCCCCTCTTTCCAGTTTCTTCGAATTTCATGCATAAAACCGAGCAAGTTGTCTTTGAAGTTACGGTTTTTTTTTTTTGCGAGAAATTCGGTACAGAACTACGGTTCGAAGAATTCGATCAAGAGAAGCGCGCAATCCCCGCCCGTTCGGTCTGTCAGATCGGATACACCCAGCGCTGATGTGTATTGGATTAAATGAATGAAGATTTCTCCCGAGCACGAAACAGAAATCCTTACATCCCCTTACCCTCCTGCGCTCCAGTTTACCTTCCCCCGGAGGGTCTTCAATGGCACCTCCCTCTCAACCGTCCCGTGGGTCAAAAACAAACAAACGAACGCTTTCATTCATGAAAAGCCGCCGATTCTTGGCGGGCTGCGCTCGTCTCCTGTTGCGCCCATTGCCGTACGTGATGACGGTGTAGTGGAGTATTTGCGTGTTTCCGGAGCACAGCAACTGGACCAACCAATTGGAAGAAGAATAGGAAGAAAGATCCCTGCAAACACACGGACACATTGGTGTGTAATGCCGCCCATCTACGCCAGCATCCCGCGTCAATATTGATCTTTCTTTTTAGATAATCTCATTTCCTTCCTGTACGCTGCAGCACCCTCGCTGGGTCGGTGGGATTTTTTGGGCTTTATGCACATGTCGCCCCATGGCGCACATGGCGCGAATGAAACACAGCAATTGTTCGGTTGCTGTGCGAGATGTGCGTCATTAATTTAACTTTTTCGGTTGGCTCTCTTGCTCTTGTAAAAAAGACAGAAGGACAGCGTATAGTAGTTTCCAGCGAAACGCTCTCCCCGCTCAGTGTTTTGACAGCTGTCAGAATAGAACGCAACCTGTACCAACACCAAACTGAGCCATGATTAGTGAGGCATTTTATAGCACAAGAAAAACGTTTATTGCACTGTTTTGCCCCACAACCACCATCAGCAACATTGTAAACACAAGTGGATTGATTAACATTAATAAACTCAATGCCATAAACAACCACTTACGTGCCGTTCGTCGATTGTAGGGCTCTGGGATCGTTTCGATGCAACTGTAAAAGCGCTACTGCGCTGATACCTAAAATTCAATAAAAATAATGCAACTAAAATCGACCGACCGGTGGCGCTGATCGATCGATTTTATTGCTATTTTATACACCTCCATTTCTTCGCTAGGTTTTGAGATAGGCAGAGCGGGGCGCGCTGCCCTGTTTTGCTCCATTCCAGTGCCAACCACATTTCGGCCACTGTACTGCCAGAGGGTGGGTATTGTGGGCCAGAGAAAGGGTTACCATTTTTACATTGTAAAACCGCCCGTTCCTCACCGAGTGGTGCTTTTTACAGTCTCTTCCATTCGTGTGTCTGTAGAGTCTTGTTTTTTGATCGAGTCCCTCGAGGACTCGTAGAGATGCTTCAATCCAATTTCGCTGGCTCAATCAACCGGTTCCCTCACGTTTTTCAACCGGTGGAGGTATAGCCGCAGTGGAAGAACAAACTTCCCGCCACGGCCGGCAGGGTGGCGAGCATTGTAGAATTGGATCGACATCGTCAATGAGCAATGGTTCAATGAATTGATATTCAATTAATCAGTCCAACCAACCAATTCAAGTTCAGCAGCAGCAGTTGGAGCGCACACAGCTTGCTGCTTGGACACGCTCGACCAAGCCCGGCGGCAACTCCGGTGGAGAGAACCTTTTCGCGCGCGGCAGGCTTGTGTATGTCGCGCGCGCGTCATGTGGTGCGTCGATGCGGTCAGGCGTAACCGAAGCGTAACAGCACGCGTGGCACACCCTTTCGAAGTGGCGCAGCGCGGTACCCAGAAGCGAAACGCCGGACATTGGGACAAGTCAGTGTCCCCCACACAGCTGTGAGCTGTTTCGTTTGAAGGGATCATTAATCGAGCTGGATTCGGGCACCGGAGAGCCGGGGGTGTCGCGTACCGTGTAAAAGTTGGACGTGCGTGAAAGTGAAACTGAACCATTAACCCAATACGCCCGCAGCACGAGGTGACCGAAATGGTTCGTGGCACCCCTGGGTTTGATGACGGGACTCGATGAAGGAACGAAATAATTTCGATGTAAATTTATAAACTCCACTCGCGTACCGCGGGTTCAATGGACAGAAGATGACTCCCTTAGGGGTGTATGTGTGCAGTTGAAAAGGGTCTGTATGTATGTGGATGAATGTTCTGTTGGAGCGAAAATTTTACTCAGGTGTACACGGTACGTGGTTTTGTTTTCCAGACAGTAGCACAACTCATTAGCTCGTCGTAAAACCAGAAGATGTTTCAATAAGTATCCGCCTACCTGTCACCCCATAAATGGATGCTAAAACCTTGGGGAAAAAAGCGATAACACCGAGACGTGATCACAGGAAAGTACCGACAGATGGAGTAAACAACTTCTCATACCACACGCAGCCGCGTGGAGTCTTGGGAAGACACGATTAAAACAAAGCAAACCTGTCGTTTGTGGGTGAAAGACGATGAGTATCTTCGCCGTGTCCTCACTTTAAAGGCCTCCAGTAGCGTTAAATGCTAACAGCTTGAGCACACACTAGCTGCATCGATTGTCTGATGCATCGCGAGCGTTGGGAATATGGAAGTGTCATCTCCAGTGTGTCGAGGTGTAGAATTGCGTCACCTTCCTGTCGAACAAAACGGACAGCTGATTCAATTAGTTGCGATGCATGGCTAGGTACGTTGAGTACCTGTGAGATCGAAGATGGCCTTTGAAGTACGCAAGGATTTCTTCATCGAATACAGCTACAGGCTTCGAGTAGGCGGCGTGTCCGTTAACACAGTGCTCCATTGCGGTGGCTACGAATTATTTTTACTCATTGAATCACAACCTCACGTGCTGCAAGAGTGTTGGAGCGCAATTTATCACCCCAAACACCCGGCTTGTGATGAATTATTTTCACCTCTGAAAAATAGCGCTCTGTCACGACAGGCCTGCGTCATATTAAAACCTCACCCAGGGGTAAGGTGATTGCTACCTTTTCCCGTTTGCACAAGTTCATGCATCACGTTGTGTCATCGAGTTTCAGTGCTTTCCAGAGTCTCTTTCCACTGGTCAAAAATAAGTGTGACACATTGGCTGCATTAATCCGTGTTGGGGCTCGCGTCCTGATGGCTTCCATATCCCGTGCACCGAGGGTGATTTTCCAAGTTCCAAATTACTCCCGAAATTCCCTTTCCCATGGCCCATGCATACGAGCACTTCGTCCGCTCAATGAGTCCTATTTCCGGCGCGCGGTTCGTACTTCATAAACGTCACACCCTTTTTGCGCTGGTACGATGATGAAGTCCTAGCACCGGCAGTGTGGTAACTCGCCCGCACTGCATAATAATTTCCACACCGCACATACACGGGTAGGGGTGAGCCAGCCTGCATCGGCTGCAACATTACCGCAACTTTCCTAACGATTTATGTCGGTGTGAGGATGGCAAAGGAGGGGGATTAGGAAGGACGTTTGGCTACCGCTTTTTATCTTCGCTTCTGCACCAACCACAGCCTGTCTGTCCCCAGCATAACGCCGTAGACTTCGTGTCGCGTCTTTAGTATGGGCAGTTTCTAAAACATGCGTCCACCTCGTCCAGCACGGTCCCGCTCACGATGACTGCCCATGTGCAATGAATCTACCTACGCACACAGCCGGCACACAAAACCGGAACGCACAAAAGCTGAACAGGTGTCAATGTGTCGGCTTGGGAAAGGTGGTCCGTCCTATCCCGAGCGAACCCGGGCGTAGGATGGATGGATGTTTTGTATTCGAAAGCCAACGACACACTCACTGACCTATCGGTGTGTTTGCACACGTTCTCAAGTGTGTGTGTGTGTGTGTGTGTGGCTTGGTGTTGTTTATTCAAACGAGTCTCAAGACTTAAGATCCTCCGCTACCCCCTTTTTCCACCAGCTCCAAGGACTTATAGGTGTCTAAAACATGTTTTGACGTTCGCCCCGGACACTTGGTGCGCTTATGACGTAATGCCGGGTGCAGTGTCGTTGCTTTGCCAACCCCTCTCTCACCCTCCCCTAAGTCCCAAGGACGCCAGGAAAGCATGATTATGCGAACAAGGGGGGGGGGAACAGAAAAAGCAAAAACAGTGTGAAAGTGATGAAAGTAATGCACAAACGCAGGGACGTCCGGAGGCCTTGCTTTTTTTACGACAAACCGACCGAATGTTTGATTAATCGTAAAGATAATTTTCATAGAGTTTTCACAGAGCCCGTACGGACAGTTGTTAACGAGTTTAGAGAATGAGAGTGAGAGCGTTGAGGTAAATTTACGAAAATATGTCCGAGTGGTCGTAAAACAAGCCCATTCCCAAGTTCCGGTGACGCCATCGTTGACGCTGGACGCTTCACTGCAACCCTATGCCGAGTTTTAGGGTTGGAAAACTTTAGTAAAAAAGAGCTGCAATAAATGGAAATGATCACACGATTGTCACGCCGGTGTGGATAAGATTTTAATGGCAGCGCCTGTTTTACGACAGGTATATGCATATATTCACGTCAAAACTCTGCTGCACCTCATGCGACCTTCACCAAACTCCATAAGATTTAAGGCACCTCCCCCCCTTTTGCTAAGTAAACACACGGCAGTGGGAATGATTACGAACTTTTGGCTATAAATATTTAAATAAGCTGGTTCATTATGTTGTTCGGAGAAAAATGGCCGCTCGTACGATTGAAGCTAATAGGTTAAATTTGTGAGGTTAGGATGACGGATGACGGAGTTTTGATGGATTTCGCTGGAGCCGCTATTTGTCTTGCCCCCCACACACACACACAGGCCGCTCGAGGTGGTGACAGCGGTGGCGGTCGCTTTTAAAGCAGCGATGCGAAAATAAAATCCACAAATAATCATCACTTTCGGTGTTTAGACAAAAAACGGTAGAACCGCACCGGAAAGCGAAAAGAAAAAAAAATCAACACACAAATGGTACACAAAACAAACCCTTGCGCAAGCAAACATATGGTGCGGCATCCGGTTAAAATTAGTGTTTCGTCTAACGCAAGCGAAGTAGAATGTTGCGGCCTTTTTGGCAGTGTGTTTTCTGCGGGATAATCAAACGCGTTCGCACATGCATTAGCGTTACGTTTGGGAGGTTTTCTACATCCCTTCTTTACACCTTGCAGCGCAGCGGCATTAGACGATTTCTCCCCATTTTGTTTGCCTTTGGAAGAGACACTTTTTCGCGCCTTTTATCATCGCCAAGCAGTGACTAATTGTAAGATCCACGACACGACAAACCGACCGAAAACGAGATTAGTGGTCACGTTCGCGAAAAGATAACGAGCCGTCTGTTGATCGTTCGGGGGGAAGGAGCACGATCGAGAAGGAGCGGAGGACTTGAAACTGAAAGTTACACAGAACAAACACATCGTGCACCCCGGCACTCGTCCGCCGGATCGATGGTGGCTAATGGGGGGGAAAAAACGCGATCACCATCAGCCGATAATTATTAGCTTTCACAGGGTCGCGCGAGAGTGTGAAAAATGTCACATGTGTTACGCGAACGACGGGGGGGTGGGGTGCGCGCACGTTTTGCGCGATCGAGAAGCGGTTGTGGAACAATTTCCGTTTGCTTAACGGCAGGGAAAACGGGAAGAGAACAATTTTATCGGTTTTGCTGTGTGAAGCAGAAAAAGGGTGTGTTGGCGATGGTTTAAGGGCGGAACATGTTGTGATCATGTGATCTTTGCTTGTTTAAAACAGCGAGCTAGTAATGGGTGTGTTGGCTGCGTGGCCGTTTGAAGAGGACTAAGTGACGAAGGTTTTAAAAACGGTTTTTTTAAATAGAAATAACATTTAAAAAATTATGTTAATCTCGTACTAAAATCTTCTGAAAATCCTTCTTTCACAAAAACTTATCTAGGTTATTTAAATGGGCAATTTAAAATGGAATTAAACCATTAAATTTGATCGTTTGAATTCAAATTCAGGTTGATTGATTTTGTCTTTCCGCAATCATTGATCGGTTCATCCCAAAATCCAACCGGTCGGTTTTTGAACATTGCATTGTACAAAACAATACTAAACCAAAAAAAAAAAACAAGCCACACGCACACACAATCGATAGCAAAAACGCCGTTTTCCCAGCCGTCCAAAAGGCTCGCCTCATGGCGGTAATGATAGGTGTGCGTGGCCTACGTGCCCGCAGCGATAAATCAACTTAATTGACCGTGAAAACCGATCTCAGATCGGACAGTTAGCAGCGCTGGCGTTACTGGCGGAAGTGGAATTGTTTTCGAACACATTCGAACCGCGGTTTTGTAGCCGTTGTTTAACTGCTGACTGCGATGCACCTCTCCGCGGCCACCATACCGAAAATCGTTTTCGGTGCTATCGTACATCGGGTGGTTGGGGAATCGTCGTCTTGCTGGCCCGACCACGGGAGGACCATAAACAGTGATAGAAATTTAAGATCATAGCCACCTAATGGGGCACTACATTTGACGGACGTGTGTGAAATAAAAAATCGTATTTTTATTAGTTGCGTCAGACCCATTTTGCACCTCGGGACGATGAAGGATTTGAAATCGAATCTAGTGATACTACTGAACATAAAAATTAAATTCAAAAATTGTTGCATCATATTTTTAAAATCAATATTTCGTTAAAGGCAACTAAACAAAAAATACTTTAGTTAATTTCTCAACAACCAGCTTATTGCAAAGCAACATGCAAAAATCATTTAAAAGGATTAAATTCACCCACCAATCGTAAAAAAAAATACATTCCTGCACCATCATCTTTTTACGAGCCCTGTAAAAAGCAGAACAAAAAGTACTCTCATACAAAAAGTGCAACATTTTATGCATTCCATGGGCACACCCTTGCCTCGCTAATGGCTTGGTGAACACCCTGCCGTGTGGTTCATCATTTCCCATCCTCATCAAATCCTTTGTTAGCGTTCTTAACAGGATTAGCCAGTCCAACACTTCCCCCTACCTGGGTGGTGACCGGACGAGCATTATGAGCTCCGACCGGAGGTTCCACTCTCTTTGCCCTCTTTGCATATCTGTAAGCAAATTTTCTTTCGCTCGCGTTGCACAGAAATTGGCGCAGTTTGTGGTGGAAAAATGAAATGTGCAATGCTTTTCAAAAAAAAATATTGCTTGCCATCACATTTCTGTGCATCTCATTGGGCAACACTTCGGTGCGAGTGCAATTCGTTGATTGTCTGCTTAGAGGAAGAAGACGATTTTCTGGTTGGAAATTATAGGGTTTATAGGTAACTGGCAGGGAAAAGAATGCTGTTTGAATGCGCTTACAATATATCACGTGCCGCCCATTGTGTGTGCTCGTTCGTAATGTAAAGAGACACAAAAATCAATGATACGCTTCGTACGGTAAAAAATATGAAATTTTCAACCGATTCCGACCGTTCGACAGAGCGACCACACAATACGGACCATTGTGTTGCGGTTTGCGGACTGTGCAATGCATTTATTATTTTGCCTGCGGTCAGCAATATTTTCCACGGTGGGTGTACGCCTGCTCCCAGCTTCATGCATTATTTAGGGTAAAATAAATGTTAAATGAGACAGAAACATGGATTTGTGTAGCTAACCAAAAGATTACTCTTTAGAGGTAATCAAAGCAGAGAAGTAGGGAAAAACGAAAAACCTTAGTTTTGTAATTAAATGAGAAATATAAATTACTAAATTCAATAAAAAAGACAAAAAAAAACGGATAAAAAAACTAATTGAAAAAAACAGATAATAAAATATAAAGCTTAAAAAAGAAGTAAAAAAATAAATCAATAAAAAGGAAAAACAATATTCGTAATATCAATGAATGAATGGTGAACTTTTCATGGAAAAGAGAAATTAATAAAAAATTGAATAATTAAAAAACTTAAGAAATCACCTTAAAATATTACAAAAAAATGATAAATTGCCAAGCACAAAAGTAGCTTGAAAGTTAAATACGGTAATAGGATTGATAAATGCGCCAAAAAACAAGAAGAAGGAGTTAACATAAAATAAATGCATTCAATTGTAGAAATATAGAACGCCCTCGCTACACTTCCTATTTGTGCTTCGTTAACTTTCGTCCATTCACACGGTATATACCATGAAAAATACGGCTAGTCAACGTTTTGCAGCAGCAAAACTTTGATGTGCAAACCTGGTGTAATTTGAAAGCGATACTTGCCCCAAAAACAAAAACCAAAACGAAATATTTTCCCCCAAAAACACACTCCACCTCCAAAAAGGTGTCGCCGGTTTGCATTTCTGTATGCGTAGCATGTACACACGTCCCGCACATGTCCCGATTGTTGTTTGGTTCAAACATTTCGGCCTTTTTTAATTTTTTTTAACGACCACGTATTGCTTACCTTTTGTTCTCACACTTTTTGCAACACTCCGCTTGCCAGATTGCCTCTTTTTTTCTCTCGCTTGATTTGAGACCTTTTCCGTTACCTTGCGCTTTGGTGTCCTACCTACCCTACCGTTCATTCCGTTAGATTCCCTTTGGAGCACACACACACACAGGCCGCACAGTTTTATTGCTGTTTGTTTCCTTAGCATCGCACAATCGCGATGGCTTCTAGCGTTGCGTACACGCGCAAAGTAATGGATTAAATTTCACAAGCTTACCTGGCCACTTCCAGGCGGAGGCCAACTGTATTATTGGTGTCAGTTGACCTCCTGCCGGGTTTCTGGGTTTAACTTGTATTTTTGGCAACACAGCGATAGCGATAGCGAGATTATATGCCCGGAATGGCGGTCCGTACTTTTGTGCGGTTCCCAATTTGAGGGAGTTGAAAATGTTGGCATAGCCTTCCCAGGTTCAACAGCTACTCGATTGTCGACTGTGATAGCCAAAAGTTGGAAGTTTTCGGGGCTAGCTAACGGCCGTCCCTGTCCCATATGTTGAGCGCTAGGAGTGGCCCAGTCAGCGTGATGGAACTCCTTAAAAATGTTTTACCCATTATAACGCGCTACAGATGAGCTTGAGTGGCAATCATAATTCACACGTCTATCTCGTGGGGTACGAACATCATAAATGGGATGAAAGTTGACGGTAAAGCTGGTAACGGTGGAGTGTGGCGTTTGGGAGGGGGGCTTTATGGGATTTTTAACGAACATTCCCTTTTCTATGCTCGAGAATGGAGCAGAATAAATTAAACAATAGAAAAAAAAATGAATACTCTTACTGAAAGTTCAGAACAAAGAAAGACATAACAAGAAAAAGAAAAAAAAGTTTGAGAAGCGTAAGAAAAAAACAAAAAAAGAAAATTAACAAGAATGAATAATAAAGATGCAAAATGGCAATTCAATTGAATGGAGGAAATGAAGACTCAAATAAACACAAAACCTCGAGAGAAATGAAAAAAAAGGTGAACATAAAAATTGAAAGACTAATATACTAACACATAAAAATGCGATATAAACTCAACAAAGGCATAGAGTTCGATAATTTCGAAAAAGTCTTCAACAGCATGACACCTGCACACACACACACTTTGCCTTCACTGCGATCCAATGAAGCACTAAACTTTCCAACATTACATCGATAAAAATCCAATCAACGCGCTGTTGTGCGGTTTCCCTCCCCCTCCCCATCACACTCCATTTATTATACCACCCACCCTGCCGCCGCAACTGGGCACTTATGAATAATTTTGCCTAATGAACTCGTCAAACACAACAGAACACCTTCCGGGGGGGGGGGGGCGGTTTTCGAGGCCCGGCCGGCTAATTAGAATTCATAACGAGATGCATTCTCGCGGTGTCGTTCATCAAACCGCGGCCGATGGATCGAATGAATCAACCGCGCACCGGGTGATGACACACGGCTTCAGCTTCGCACAATAAATTCATTGCGTTCCTCCTCAGGCCGCATTGGGCAGGACAAAACAAAACGCAGAAAATCCCTGACGCCATCCAATCAATGGAAACATGCGTGTACCGACATACCAGCCGACCGAAGCGACCTCACCATTGTCCCTTCGGTTGGGTATGTGCTGGAATTG
This sequence comes from Anopheles epiroticus, assembly GCA_000349105.1. Classification (NCBI taxonomy): domain Eukaryota; kingdom Metazoa; phylum Arthropoda; class Insecta; order Diptera; family Culicidae; genus Anopheles; species Anopheles epiroticus. Next base: position 614,102 of record KB671487.1, on the reverse strand, counting down.
GAAAATAGCAAAACATTTGCATTTGCTCGCGCTCGATTATGAATTCTATAGAGGGATGAATCGAAATGAAAGGGCGGAGGATGGGTGAAAGAATAAAAAAGTTCCCTTCCCCTGATAATTGTGGCGCCTTAGGATTCAATCATCGTTCGAACGAAAAAATGCCTCCGTATCCGTATCGAGCTGATCGAACGATTAGAAGCGACGTTATCTTGGAAACGCGATGTAAATTCCCTGTTAGTGCGCTAATCAAGTTCAGCGCTGTAAAAATGCATTCCCGGGCAGGCTGTGTTTTGTATGCAGTCCACTGCCGTCGCCATGCTGCGATGGAAGTAAATGTTAACCTTTTGCCTTGCCGGAGCATTTGCCGCAAGTCTGTGCATGCACGGAAGCGCAGTTACAACAAGCTGAATTGAGCCGGGCCCGGGTTGGTCTGCTGGGTATAAAAACCACATTCCATTACACAGTTGGACGGTTGTAGTGATTAGATCGATCTTTGACCGAGTTCATTCATCATATCACATGTCACAGGGACTAAACAGGGAGAGCATTTGGAGCGGACAGTGGAGCGTCATACCGATAAATAAATATGATTGTAAAAAATATAGAGGTTATGGTTGAGACATTTCTTTAATTTCACACTTGGATATGAATGGGAAGAGCCTTCCAACGCTTTTTTGGTTCTTGAAGTCTTGAAGAATAAATTCAAATTAGTTTAAAACCTTTACTTATTTTTTTTTTTACAACTGTAGACATGTGCTATGTACTTCATCGTGCATCAGAACATGATCTTTTCAGGGTAGAAATAAAGTTCATTCCAACAAGATAGTGCAGACCTTCCTGGACAGACATTATGATGTAACACGATAAGCCTGCTCCCGTCGCCAACGTTCCGATCGTCATAGACACACATATCGTGCCTAGCCGCCCAATCTATCACATCTCCAACACCGCCCAGAACGATGGGGAGACCTACAGCGTGACGTCTTCGTCACCTTGGCACGCCGCCCTGGCCAACATGCCCGTTGGATGCGTGTGGTGCTGGCGTCTTTATTTTTATCTCGCTCCGTACGTCGTCCACCACCAGCACCGGCTGTTTGTTTAGTTAATTTACATCCAGTCGCGAAGGTCCGACTCGCCGCCCGGAGACGCATTAGAAGCTCGTTGCGGGCGCAGCGAAAGACCTTCATGACTCGGTAACGCGCGAGAGTGAACAAAACAAAACGAAGATGAAGCCACACGGTGAAACATGAGCTTCGAGAATTGAACGGAGCGAAACCTCCCCGAAATGTGGCGACGTGGCGGCGAACGGCGCGATCGGTTCGATTAGAATCAATTTGATTGAAATGTTAATCGAAAGATCGTGTGCCGGCATTAGAGCGAATCGGAGTAGCGAGTGTGGTGATAGATTCGAATTGAAACAGCCCAACAGGCCAATCGATGGTTCGGAGCTTGGCTAGTAAAACTGATAGAAAAATGATGTCAGCTGGTTGGGTCTGTGACGTGTAATCGGTGGTTGAGGTAACGCTTTCGAAAGGGTAGGTCTTCCGGGGGTTTGATCTCAGCCCATGTAGCGTCCAACAGCTCTAACGATCGTCATGGTCGAGGTTAAGATAAAACGTGTTCGTACCGGGCAGCCCTATTGTTTTGAGAGGGATTATGGTAATGGTGAATCAGCTTTTGTTGACTTGAAGATTAGAAAACACTCTACTGGATTTTCCTTGACAGGGTCATTGGCAGGGTGGTGATCGTGATTGGATTACGGAACAGCAGAAGCCAATGTCCATTTTTGTACCAGAACAATGAGAATTTTAAATGAAACGAAGTAAAGATGATTCAATGTCTGTATCTTTGAGATAATTTTACAATCGTCCGGGTCGCTTTTAGTATCTCAACTTCATTATTCTGAAATGCTTTGTGTCCGCTGTATGTCCCATTGCGTCTGCAGAGAAGATTATAATAAATATAATTGACAGCTTGTATACCTTACCGATGCGTGAGTCATAGCTCGCCTTCATTATCTCCTTGCCATATTCTTGCGATCGTACTTCACTGTGCGAATGATCTAACCACTGATGATGCAATTAACCAGCAGTCAACAGGACACAAACACACACGACCGCCTGACTCATCAAGGATCGCGCGCTGGGCAAGGAAACAAAAAAGTGGAAAGTCTGAAACGTTCTGCGACGTCGTTACCCTTCCAGCTCCGTCCATAAATCATTATGCAAATAAAAATCTGACGTGTACGGGTTGAAATTCTTTTCCGTCTCGGCTGTGTTTATGAATTGTTCACAACGCTCGCAACGCAGCACAGAACGCAGCACAGGACCGGAACAGCTTCGCCGTACTTGTGTTTATTTATTGCCGCAAGGTACGGCCGCCGTCGAGCTATGCGGACGAAAGGGCGAAAGCAATGGGCAGCACAGTGTAAAACAAGCACATCGGGTTCGATTTATCGATGTGCCTCTGTGGCTCTGCCCCGGCACGGTCGCCACGAATTCCGGGCGCAAAACATCTGCCGAGCCTGTGGTCGCCCACGGTCCGAATGATTGGGAAAGGCAATAAAAGTCGCTCAAATAACAATTGCAAAACTGTCCGTCTTTTCGGGATAGCCGGCCAGGGGCTTTGAGCGACGCCTGCGGACGCTTTTTGTGGGGCAAATAAACAACCGTCTTTGCATAAAGCGCAACGGACTAGTTTCGATTAGGCGGGAGAGGAACTAGAGCGTTCGATAGAATCGGTAAACAGTGGTTGAGGAGGACATAGGAGTTGCCGTCGAGGCGCCGACAAGATTTCCCAATACAACTGTGTTGAGAGGACGTTTCAAGCGTGTCAAGATAACGCTTTAGTGGCACACACTGGGAGGGGAGTTTCAACACATCTAATCTCTATGTCGAGTATTCAATGAAAAAGTCTGTGCAGGTATTTTCCACTATCTAGCAATGATGTTACATGCCCCATCACTAAACGCTTGAAAAACATTGCCTCGTTCATGACATTGAACCGCACCGAACCTCAAGTTCATATCCGTTACTGCTACACCACAACCAACAGCAAATAGCTGATATTTTGTAACACTTATAAACACATTCCCTCTTCTGGCAATCAGCCACACCAAAATCACGCTGCCATTTGATATAATGACGACCCATCAGAAAACAATGCACTGACAAATCTGATAGCGGTTCCAACCTTCCACCCTTTTTCTCCGCCCTGTTTACATCAATATAGCCTTCATAAGTTCGATCAAACACAACATTCTCCAGACCAAAAAAGTGTGCTCATTGTGTTCTCTATCTTCCCATTTCCAGGCCACGGTAAGTTGAACGCTGATAGACTAGCTCCCCGGCAGTGTTGCCAAACCACATCAGCCGTCGATTCCCATCCCGGGCCGTAGCGTGGAGGATGGTTTTCCCAACGGGTATCCGACCTTACATAATGCTGGCGCCCCGCCACGGGTGGTGGCTTATCACAGGCGGAATATCGTTGGCCGATTTAATCGAATCGAAAACATCAACAGGAGCAGCTCGGAACAAAAGCATGCCGTAGGCAGTGGTAAGGTTGATGTGAACCACCATCATTTACCTTAGAGCGCAGCGGTAGAGGCAATCGGTTGGTACCAAATTTATCCCTAATTGAGATGACTTCATGCTGGGTGAGGCTTTTCGGAGACGAGTGATGTTTCGGTAAGGATAAGGTTTGCTGAGTGGAAAACATGCTCTCGACACCCTATGTTGACTGGCGACCATGGTTGGCCCGAGCTATGCAAATTTCCGGTACAGTACCAGTGACCATGAAACTAAGTGCTCTCTCGCTTGTCATCAGACACTATGTGGACACTAAGAAAAACTTTGAACGAAAGGAAATGACTCATTTAATGGTGTGAAAATGTTAAAGGCTCTACAGAAGGCATCAGAAAGGTCTTGTGGGACTCGAGAGCATTTTAATGAGAGCATAAAGATGTTATTTGAAAGCAAAAGCCTCAGAAATGACATATGGGCTCTATTTAGAAAATTTGTATAATGAAAGCGCATTTAAAATATTAAGCCTATGAAACACGCTACTCTGAAAAGTTTGGTACTTTTCTTGAGAAGTGTCTCTAGCCTAGATCCAGACTACTTCCTGCTATGTAGGATTTAGAGAATATAACAAAGAACCACGAAACTACCAACATTAAACGTGGCTCAAACTTACGTGCAAAACCAATTAGCAATGCCTCGTTACTCCGCTAAACCGCCATAATTATAAAGGTGCAAAAAAAGAGTCACCGCATCACGGTTGTAAGCACCTGACGCCAGCCATAAAACCAACCTCCAATAATCCGTACCTCGTTTGTCAGTAAGTGTTCACCACAGTAATTGATAATTACTTCATTTGTCGGTCGTGCTTTAATTAGATTTATACCGGATACAAATGCATCGCCCGAATGCCCTACCATGAACATGTAACAATGCACCTCAGCCTCCAGTAAACGCACTGGTGTTTACGCTCCACCGACGCTCCGTAGATTCTCGGCATTCTTTGCACATTCTCGACTAACAGCAGACGACGGTGCACACAGGGAATTGCACGCCACTGCGCTTAATAATGCGATGCGACGACTCCCATTCATGGCAAATTGCCGATCGCGGCCCGATTAGCCAGCCCAGATGACCCAATTTTTTGACACCTCGGCTTGTTTGGGTGCGGTTGTAACAAGCGGTTGTAGTAACCGATTCACTAATAGAGGAGTGTAGTGTACACAGTCGCTTCCACTAGCCTGCCTGCCTGTCTGTCAAGCGATACGAAGCCAAATGTCAAACGATACCCCGACCTCGTTGGTGGGGTCTGATCAGCATAGCAGTGTGTCGATTATGAGGAAGGAGGTAAAGTTGTGAGAGAAGAGCACGAGATACACTACGGCCTATTATTAAAGTTAAATGGGAATCTGATTTATCTCGTACATCTCGTCGCTCGAAATGGTTGGTGGTTTGCCTATTTTAATCCACCCGTTCACGCATCACCTTGCAGAATAGACAATCGACACCGGCCCGGGGGCTGGCGAATGATGTCATCCCGAGCCACACCATAATCGTCTCTCGTTATAGTTGTTTTCGAACAAAGTGATTGTTTTCTGTTTACAAAGGGTTGCTCTAGTGCTACTGCTGCTGTTGCTGCTGACAGTGACAATGACTGGAAAGTGTGCCAACATCCCAACCGTGTGCTAAAGCGGCGTGAGATCATATCGGAAGGTGATAAGGGTTGACTGTTGATTGCACACATAAAACTAATTGCTTTTCCATCGCGCATACATGCAGATTCGCATCCTTTCAAGGACGAAGGCCGCTTCCGTCAACCGCAATGTGGCGCCATGGAGAATCAAATTGTTTGTACAACAATCCACACAATCTCAAATGAGCAAAGAAGGGACGAAAACCACACTCGGCGAAGGGTTGCGCGTGTTAGGGTAATCGTTAATTACGAGGTACTTACTTATCGACCGACGGAGATAATCCCGCAGCTTTGGTAAGCTTTGCGGAGCGCTTGCAATTACTCGGCCGCGATGATGCATTTTTACATCACTTTCTCCAGTAAAAAAGCATGATCACATCGAATTCGAAGAACTAATGAAACGGATGACACGTACGATAACTTGTTTCATCGCGACAGGCGACAGGACAAGTGGAGTGTGCTAACAATTACTAATGACAAACTTTGTGTGTGATTCATAGACCCGCTTACACATTTTTGGGCAAGCATTTGCAATACCTGCCACTTGTGGATGAGGTAGATAATAAACAAGCAAACGTGAGCCAATGTGGTCAACCATTTTCGGAAGTGCTTCAAATCCACCAATGACTCAAGGTGACGCGTGTCGTCATCGTTTACTTTGATGTTATGAATTCTTCAACCTGTGTCATGCAAGTCCACCATAAAAATCCTTTCCCAATATTACTCTGGTTGTGATTCATCGTGCAATTTCTATGAAATACGGCGTCTCATTCAATATTGATGGTGTGTCGTACCGTGTGGCTTCAAAGCCACCGAGGAAGGGCTGACGAAAGGCGAAAGCCTTCATTCCCCTGGTGATTACAGACTCGGACAAACAGTTTCTTAACGAGAGCATGTACCGTCGAAAGCGTGTGATTATCGTTAAAAGAGGACACGGGCGTCGAAAAAAGTTTGCCTTCCCGTTGACGGATATGTCATCCGGAACGAAGAATCAGAAGCTCAAAAGCACACGGACGAGCGGAAGCTGATCTTTAGCTGCGGGAAATGATTCTGTCTGTGGCGACACGGCGACAAGCAAAAAAAAACGAAGAACCATTACATCAAAGAATCGCACGGATATGGATGCTTGGGAGTTTCGGGATATAGCCTCCGGCTTCGGACAACATTGAGTAGGTCGGAAAGGAAACGAGACTCCTGTATCGCTCACCTCGTCCCGCCCAAGAAGAGCACGACGAGTCCGGGCAAACACAACTGTTGCACTGGTAATTGTGCCACTGCGGCAATTCCGGGCCCGGCTTCCAACTTCCGCTCTTCTCATTGCTCCCAACTCCTGCAGGCCGCAAAACTTTCAGGCCAAGTGTGACGCGACTCAAGCTCCATTCTATTTCTTGGTCATATCTGGAGGGCAATTCGGCACTCCAGCACATCGTCACGGAACACTTCTCCCTTCCCGCAAGGACGCATGACACCTATGAAGACGCAGGGAAACGTCTCAACCGTCTGCCGGGAAGTTCACGTTCGGAAGTTTATTTTACCATTTTCTTATTGCCATGACCCCTCCAGGCACAAGGGGTATCGCCTCTACCGCCACACTTCGCACGGTGGCAGCCAGTAGGAATGCATTTCAAAAACTTTGTCGGAGACGGCAGACAACTTTGGACAGACATTGGATCCTCTCCCGTCGGCCGTCATCGCTTTCGCCGCCGTTGATGTGAGCGTGTTGTAGCCGTCCCACGCATTATATTGTGTGGCGCCTGGGTTGGGGATGGTGGTCCTCAATGTTTACGTGCCCGTTAAATGTGCGTTAAAACGCAAACATTGTCGAGAAACTGCTGTGGCGGTGTGTCGCAGGAACATACCGAGTGGCGCATCGCTTTCGGCAGAGGCACGGGGAATCTGTCGCTCTGTCGTTGCGGAGTTTCGGAATTGCTACCGGCACTTGGGGAGAGTGTGCGAGTAGTACACCAGTTCATGAAATGGCAGTCCCGAGGAACAAAGTTGCGCTAGTGCTCTTGAGCTTCCCGGTAACGATGAAGCCCTTGAGCAGTTTTACAGCTTCCCCGCTAGCGCCCCAGCGGCCTTGCAACGACACTGGAGAATGTTGATTATTTGTTGATTTTTGAAAATTACCACCATCCTCCTCTACCTTCGCATGGACAACAAGTGAGACCGGTGGATCGGTATCATCGAGACCGTGACGTGTGATTCCAATCTTCTGACATCTTCCATCTGCACAAAACTGCACCCGTGATGCAGCTCATATCCGGCCTGGGCCTCGGGGCGGACGTGTCTTCTTCATCTCCGCGCGTTGGAATTCAAGCTGCGGAGCGGTTTCATCAGCTCCATCGCGCGTATCCGACGCGCCACTGTTACGCCACCGACCATCCTCCCTCTCTCTCTCTCCGTTTGGATTTTTATCCAAATGTTTCTCATTCAAAAGCGGAAGACAGGGAAAACCGGGGGCTATATTTATCATATTTTCGTGATTTGTTGTAACGAAGATTCCGTAAATGTCGACTTTCACCCGCAAAACCTCCCTAGTTGGAAGTCCCTTCCCCCAGGAGGAAGACACTTCAAACTTTTCTCCCAACTCCGGAGCTATATGATGATGAAACGATGTTTCTTTCTTTGCGCTTAATTCGATGCGGACTCCTAGCGCTTGTGTTCTCGCCCGGCAACATGTGCCTGTTTGGCCTTCGGGTGGAGTTGCATGTCAGCTCATCAGATACGTCAAAAAGGGCATGCAGATCCACTGATCTGCATCCCCGGCGCTGCACATCATGGGAGGTCGATGCGGTGCGAAGATATATTGCCAGCTATTTCCCACCAGTATTGGAGGTGATTTGTTAAGTTGCCGACAGCGGCGACAACATGCACACTGGTGGAAAAACACGCCCGATGCGAGCAGTGCAGTATTGTGCAATGTGTCTTTTGAGATGCGTTTATCGTTTGGATGTGAATATTGGAGAAAGAGCTTAAGATTGTTATGACATGTTTAGCATGGGGTGTTGCTGCCCGCATCGTTCCAGCAAGACGCTTCCAGACGCTCACATTTTACCAATAAATCCCGTCTTTGCGTACGAAAAATAACCTTCCCTGCCTAAACGCTTACATTTGCAGGCGGGTTTGTTTGCTGAACTTGCCAAAACAAATCAACCTACAACCCTGAACCTAAAGCGGCGCACACACCCTCGGCAAAGACGCGCCTCAGACAACCTTCTGCCGTTCCGTTCCGTACCCCACTTGTCAACAAACGGAACAGCGCTCCAGCACCGTCGCAGGCGCTTGTGGCAACAACATTGGTTCCTGCCTTGGTTAAGGTTATGCAAATATTGCGTTACCGTCAATGAACCGTCACATGTCGCCCGTGTTTTTTTTTGTCATAGACGATGATGTACGTATCTATCGGGTTTCTAGGTTGTGTAGCCATGGGCCGAGGGCTAAAAAACGCGTGCTCCCAACCCGTATCTAATGACCATATGGCAAAGACGAGCACGCAGCACATTGTTACGGAGCAAATACAATAATCAATAAAAAGAGGTTGCTAGTGTTTTGTTTGGTAAAGCTGATGGTATTGTCTCTCGGTATGGAGTAAATAAAATGTATTCTCAATAAGGGGGAGGGGGGTTAAGATGATAGGACTATTAAACTTTTAGCATGAAGAACCTACACAAGTTCTTTAAGGATAGACTTTAGGAATTACAAATGTTGCGATTAAAACATTTGAACATTAAAAGGTATAAAATGCTAGTCCCGCAACAGTATGTACACTTTAAGGTGATAAAAAGTAATTTTCATTTTGCTTACCACAACCCGAAGAAGTCAATCCACAAACTCCTATGAAGGAGCTTCGTCCATGTTTGGAATTTTGGAAGCGTTACGAGCCAATGTCCAAAACGTCCAAACTTATCGGACGCTCCCGAAACCGCGTCCACCTATATTCTTCCTGTAAGGGCCATACCCATACACGGCCACCCTGTTTTCTCCAGAAGCACTCCAGCACGTGTTTGGTCGGTTAAATGACTTACATTATTGATCATACCCGGGGTGAGGGTTTGTTGTTTGCTTGCGCGGTTCATCTGCTGCGTACATCTTGGGGCGACCACACCAAAGAAAAGACATGCACCCTGTCCCCCTCCCTCTTTCTTGATTTTACCGACAAGAAATCTCAAAAACGGTAACGAAGATGGAAGGGCGTGCAGCAGTAGGGTTTAACGATGAAGTGGTTAGGCATTTCTGAACACTGTCAATATTGGAGGTTCCCGATCCCGATCGATTGTCATGGCGGTCGTGTACGGTACCGCGCGCGGTCACTAACCGATGGGATCTAACGGGGGGAAGGAAGAAATCCTCCCTTCATCCTCCCTATTCCCATCCCGGATAGGTCAATAGCGCGGACGTGATCGTGTACATTCGTATGCATCGGACGATCGGGTTGCGGTTAAGGTACTTTTTAAAGCGATTTGAAATGTACCCACGAACAGAGTACACACTCCCCCGAAAGAACACACACTTCACACTTGATCGGCGTTTCGATGAGCGTTTCGATTAACGTTGATGGTGGTGTGACGCTTTTCCACACCGGTTTTCTCTTATTTCATTGAGGTAACACGGGTTCACGAACGAGAAGCAAACGACATATATTTCAACCACTATGTTCGGTGAGACGATTTACTCGATAGTATTCCAACAGAGATTATCACATTCCAATAGCTATTGCCGGATGGGAACTGACACGGTACAAAACACGCATTACCGTTCTTGATAGTAGCATTCCGATCACGTTTATGCAAAAACCGGCGTAGGAAAAGGTAAAATGGAAATGGGAACAAACGCATGAAAGGGATAAAATGAGACATTCCGTTGGTGAGGAATTCGTACGATCCGGTTTGCTATTGGTCTGCGAATAGTTTCGTTATGCTTTTTAATGCAAATTGGCTCAAGCGTAAAACATCCATGATGATTGAATGTCCCAAGCAGGTCATCAGTTCCAAGAATTCCTTATCAACAGCTAAATTTCTTCAAAAAAAAAATCCATAATGATGCAAAATGAGTGACGCAAACGCTCTTCTTTTCCCTTTCTATCAACGATCAAGCTTATTATTGATTGATCGATTCGTCCATAGCTTATCAGCAACTGCCACTAGACCTATGCTACTATTATCTGATTACACTCCCTTTCTCTTCGTATATTGGCAATATTTGAGCAGCTAGTTTTCTATGGAATACGATTGGTGCTAGTTCCGTCAACCAGCGCTCCCTACGGGCAGATAAGCACACAGATGATGTTGGTCAAACAATGCCACCGGTGTTTACGATTACAGTGATTGCGATTGACTAGAGCTATTTCTCTGCTCATGTGTACATCTGTGAAGTGTACGAATCTCAGCTTGCAAAAGGTACCTTTAACATTGTAACTGAATGACTTACTTGGTGTAACCACCTCACCACGCTGCCGAAGTTTTTTTTTACTTTTGCTCAACGACAATGTTTTGTGCTACGATTCATCTTGAGTCATCTTGATTAGATCCACTCTTCTAACGATCCCGACATCTCCTCTCCGCGTTAGTTAAGCCCCATTAATAACCCTGTTAATCAATTAGACTGAAAGAGGAAAAGTTCTTGACACCTTCGATCCTAATCTTCATTGGGCGAGTCGTCAACAATGGCGTCCCCGAATATCCGACGTCCACGGTGCCGGCAAACTAAAGGTAACCCCTGGAATGGGCTCCACAACCCGTCGGCCTCTGCCCGTACATGGAGCCGGCGTCGTTTTCATCGTCGACGCCGCTCATAATCGGGCCCCATTAGAGCAATAAATGGGCAGCAAATAGCTTCGCACGATCTCGGGCACGATCTTTTTGGCCCCGTGGCAACCGCCGGAGGGCACCGTGCAACCGGTTTTAGGTTTTTTGTTTTGTTGCTATGCTTTCTCCACTGTGCGCTTTCCTAGACCTTTACGGGAAGATCTTGCAGCTCGCTGCGCACATGCCATTCGGGAGATCTTTTTGTTGTTGTTTGGTAGATTCTTGACTGATGTCTGACGAACAGGCAGTCAACGGCCAGCTGGTAACGTTTTGTGGATCGCCCGGTGGAGATTGTTTGCTCCGAAGGCTCCCCCTGCTGAACTTTTCCACCGTCGGAGGGCGAGGTAATAGAGCGTTTTGTTTAAATGATCGATGGAAGAATAGATCTTCCGCAAAGAACACGCCGCAGTCGGTAGCTCCAACGGGATGCACCGTACATCTGCCAAGCCCCGCATGCGCTGGGAAAGATTCCAAAGTCTCTCGAGCGTTAAGCCATATCACCAGGCCTATCGAATCGTTCAGACTTAGATGGTTCATAAAGCGCGCGCGCACACGATTTAAATACATTACAATGTGAAGATCGCCCTCTGTGCCGGGCGGGGCGGTTGTGGAGTGTGGTGATGAAGATCTCGTGCTAGGAAAGATCTACGATGCCATTGTATAACTATTCGAGAGGGAAGCAAATTAACCTTCGGCTGCATAGCAATGTGCTAGACTGCGGCCCATTCCTCGTCTGGTAGAATCTTCCGTTAATTCCATGCATTAATTGCTGGGTAAACCTAGCGGGAAAATAGAGAGCGACCGGACCCGATACCAGATGCCATTACTTGAGGTTATTAATGGTATACACCTCGGGAACATTGTTGTAAAGTGGCGCGATTTGCAAAGCTAACTAGCTGAACGACTAACCTTGCCCGTGAACACATTTCACACCACAGGAAACTTGGGTCTGGAATATTGGAAATATAACCCACAATTTATAGTCCGTTCTTGAACACCCAGAACAGTCTTCTAAATAGTTTCTCCAAATGCTTCAAATTTGTGTTTTTGCCTCCCCGACCGCTTCGGGGCAGAAAAAAAAAATATGTTAAGTCACGAATTCTTCCCATTTCTCACGGCCAACACATATTTGGAACATCCATCGATCCGGTTGAATGGTGGTTCAAGTATGATTGATCGGCCTTCGAAAAGACCCGATAGAAACCGTAAGCCTTGGTGAGGTGAGAATCAAAACATGGAAGCATAATATTTTCCAACTTTCAATCTCTTTCATCGTGAAAAGATTATTCATGTTTTGATTACAAACACCGCTTCTTAATCGTGCCTTTACATGTTACCACCGTGCAGGGTTCGGCCCAGGTAGGTTGTCCGGGGGGGTTAGCCGGAACGTACAGCGAGAGCCGCTTCACTCCAGTAGTATTGATCTTGAACCCTTTACTCCACCTTCACCATTCTGTTTGTGTTATTGGAACATGATTTTCTTTCAAACTGCATGCTGCTTGCATCGAACGGAAAAAAAACAAAACTTCCAGTGCCAGTAAGGTGCCGCCGTTGCAAAGGGGGAGTGTTCTTTTCAATTCACTATTTTCATTTCCCGTCATTTTTTGGCTCGCATTGAATGGCCGATGGAAACGGTTTGAAGATTTCGTTTCAAATGAATATTTGAATGCAATGAAAGTACTTGAACAAATGGGGCCCTCCACACGAAACGCCGAAGAAGCTCCAGCATGGAATATTTGGAGTGGAGTTCAAGTCCGGAGACTCTTCCCCAAGGAAACAGGGAAATGGTCCACCGGGAGTCACTAGACGTGGAATTTCCACGAATTAGAGAAATACTTGAAAGTCTAATAATAATTTTTCATTTATAAGCCATTCGTCCCATTCCCAGTTCACTACCGCTTCCCAGCTGCAGGAGTAGAAATTTTTCTCCAATTCAAATGCCAGGTTAGGTTTCCACTTGGACTATGGCCGTTCTTCCCCTTTCCAGCGCTATTCCTCCTCGTTATGATCGATTACTTTAACGGGAGCGGAGGTAGTCGGCGTCTCAACGTTCCTCCAAATTAAATGGGCGCTGAGCGTAGGTTTTCCCAAAGTGGAGCGGGTGTAGTATTGCTGCGATGGGGCCAGCAGGCCATGACCGTGCTGCCCCGAACATCAACGCTTGCGCGCACACGCCCTCACACAGGGCCACACAACGAAACTTTGAATGAAGTGGACGGTGAGTTTGCCGATAATCTCGACAGGCAAACAAAATTTCGAGGTAAAAGACACCCTCGACAGCTTAAGGTCCAGCGAGCGAGCCGGACGGCCTTTTCGGACGGTTCGACAGCCGATGGCTTACGTCATTCGGAAGTGCGCGGTTGGGGCTGGCCGGCTTGTTCTTTCCGCGTTTTGGAACATATTTTTAGCATTGCACTCGCCACCGCTCCAACAAACCCGATACACAGCTGATTTACTGTGGTTCAAAAAATGGGAAAGAGTTTAGCGTTGCATACATGTAGTGCACTCGTCCACTCGTCCGATGGAAACGATTCTTGACTTCTTGAATTATTACCTCGCTCTAGTCGGCCGGGTACCACTGGTTCTAATCCAGTCCGGGAGAGAGTCAAAGTTCCCGAAAATGTTGCCCCATTTAGCGTCGAAAACTGCCATCAGTCACGTCAACTGCCGCCCCGCTAATGGGATGTCGTTTTGTAATCGTCCGACGCTCGGGATAGGGGTTTTGCGTGGACCCGTCACGTAAGCTTCCGAACAGGAGGAAGCGTTCGGACCTAACACTTTTAAGGGAATGTATCTCAATGATTTCTTCATTTATTGACTGTCAGTGGAGAGATGGTTTAATCGTAAAAAGTCGTAACTCTTGTAGAGTGGTCTAAAAAGCTATAAAGAGCGATCCTGTGGGGACGTCTTCCAATCGAGAAGTTCTTGCAAAATCCATCCATCTACAGTATAAAGAACGCATCTCCAAATAATATAACTTTAACTTTTTACATGGATTGTACTTTAAATTAGATAATATATCAACGACTATCCCGAGAGTTCCTGCTACCCCAAACGACCAGCAATAAATCGAAAACCCCAAACCTCTCAATCTTCTTGTCGATGGCATTAGCAATGACTTTGGAATAAAATTCGATCGAACACTGGCTAGCTGGCATGCGGTGCACCTGCATGCTTTCCGCTTCAACTTGGCAATGACCCGACCGGCATCTCCTACCTAGAATTGCCACAACAGTTACTCTTGCCCATTTCTGCCAGACGCAACGAACGTCTCGTTGAAAACCTCACATTGGTCAAGGCTAGTGCGCCGACCCGACGATTCGGTCGCCAGAAACCAAAAATACAGGACACAGGATCACCCAGTTGGCAGCACGGTGGCCATCAAAACCGGCCGCCAGCCGGTTCGCCAACGAAAAAAAAAACAGCAGAAACAGTGAAACAGGAAAATCGATACTACTAAAAGGCAATGTTTTTCATTGAATATATGTACGAAATGTGTAAGAGATATCATGCCACTGCCCCATATCCAGCGCGATAACTATAAATATAATATTTTCCGCAGTCCTCATCGTCGTCGTCGTCGTCGAGGGTAAACGCGCGGACGGACGGCCCGGTTTTGGGGTGGTGAAATATGAGTTCGCGCGCTCACATACATACGGGCGGTGTGCCGATGGCCGGGAAGGGGGCGAGAGTTTTTATTTTCCTCTGCAGTAGTGAAAACAGTGCGCCGAACGGCCGATTATGCATGGACATGTACTGGCGCTACTGACATACGATATATAGTTTCCCGACTCCCCCCTGTTTCCTGGCCCGAAAAGTCTGTCCCGCTTTTTTGCTCTCCCTAGTCCATTGCGGGACAAGTTTTTCCTCTTTTTTGTTTTGTTCTCTCCTCACAGCAGTGATTCTCCCCCCGCGGGATTCACCCATGCCGATAGTGCAAAGAGGAGTAGTGCCGATAAAGTAACGCTCGGGTGTATGTGTGTGTCAGATAGCGATAGCGGCCATGTTTTCTGATGTTCTTTTACCCCTTGGTGATGTACTACGCTCGATTTTCCTTTATTCATTTACTTTTCGTGTTTCCTCTTTTTTCATGGCTGTTGTTTCACGCGGCCACCCTTCGCGGCGGACTGTAGTAGTGGTGCCCCACGCTTTGTACTTTCGGTGGGGAGTGGTTGTTGAAAAACTATGACACTACTCGACTCCCGAGAGGGAACCTACCATCCATGTTGAACAATCAATTGAGGAAACACTTTTACCCCGACGTGCACTGTATATAATAATGTAGAAAGAGAACAAAGGAAAGGAGCGCGCAAAAAAAAAGGAAATCTAGTGCAAAAGTTTGATTGTCATGCAGCAAACGGGAAGAAACTTTCTTGTCTCGTAGAAGAATTTTCATTTCCTATGTGAGCAGGAAAATTCTTAACGACTTTTTCTAAAGTCCACACGAAGAAGAAAAAACACGTCCATCGATATCACCTGAACCTTTTTTCTTCGATTTTCTTTGCGATGTTTTTTTGTGTGTGGTCATTTTAAAAGCTAAGCTCACGGACGGTGAGCACCGATCGGTGCTAGATGGCGCCATTTGTCTCGTGTCCCCCGAAATGCACTTTTCACTTCAACGAAGAATCCTTTTAACTGTCGCGCTGAGTGTGTTTTTTTTTGTACCTCCAAAGAAATCTAATTTTCTGTTGGCCTTGGAAAGCTGGAACCACTTCGGCGGGGCAAAGAAATTAAACGAGCCCCTCTTAAAAAGTTTCCAAAAATTAGCAATCGAGCTGAGTGAGCATTTGAAACTGCTAATGAAATTGGGCAGCAATATAAATTCTGCGCTTCCTCCAGGCAGTAGCACCGAGAAAACCCAATTTTTCGCTTCGTAAAACCACTCCACCAGCGCACCCGTACCGCAACGATAAAAGAACGATTCCCCCTTCTTTGACGGTGGATGACGCATTCCGCGTTTCCACGCTTCCATCTGGCACCAGGAATGTGGTGATGAATTACGCATCGACTTACGGCACGGCGGCTTCTGCCGATGCGTCTGCGGCACAGATGAAGACAAACACTATCAAATCGCAATCGGGAATGCGGCACATGTGTGTGGCTCCACACCAGCTGACCGAGCGGGCTGGGGGGGAACTGACTGTGCTGACTTCATTTCGGCCTGGATCTTCACGCCTTAATGGTTGTGAAATAGTGCTTCACCACTGATGGCTTACTCTGCCTCGACAAAGAAATCGACAGCGAGTCTCCGTGTTCCTGGCGGAATGTGCATCAGGAAGGGAAATTTCGGACACCCCGAAAAGAAGCGTATACCAAGGCCAAACTCTACCAGGCAGTGGCGGTGGTTAGAGATTTATGTTTGTCAAACATTGCCGACCTCCGGTCGGGGGGGGGGGACGAAGTTCCGGATGTCGAGGGGTAAGCTCGAACGATGGCGTTAGTCGGCAGAAAGAGAGTATTGGCTGGTTGCGAGAACAAATATTTGGGTGTGTAACTTCAAGCAGCAGTCCGGAGAAAGATTCCGGTGGTGGTAGTGATCGATTAGTTGGGTCGGGAAAAATCGATTGATTTGAGAGATTAATCGAGGTCGGTGTTTAAAAACTGTTAGAAAAGGAAAAGAAGACATGCCATTACAATTACTGGAGTTGATACAATCTACTTTTCAGCAAATAACAAGCTAATTCAGTTTCACAAAAATTCTGTTGTAAAATCCTTGTACTTCCAAACGACATTCCACCTAATTACATTACAATATACCCTGAGAAAGGAAAATAAACAAATGCTTTGCGAAAAACCTTCACCCTAACGACATAAGAACCCATTCTTAAGCGCAACCCTTTCAATAAATTCCTCGAATAAATCACATTCAGCGCATAATTTTCATTCCTTTCTTGAGCGACGAGAAAAAAAACTGCACAACAAAGAAAAGCATTTCCTCGTAAGCTCTCGCTCCTGCCTTCCGTCCCTCCAGGGGACGGGAGATTTTCATCAGGCAAAACGCTCGGAAGCGCTTAGGAACTGTAGGGATAAATTATTCAAAACTGCACTTTCGTGATTTTTAGATTTTCCCTCCCAGCCTTGGGGGAGCCACTCGTCTCCTTTCCAACGCCACACAAAAGGGTCCAACAAAGGAGCTGTTAGGGGAAAAAACGCTGCACAAAATTATCATACACCCTCACCGTGGAAAGGCGAGGAGAGGGAGGGGGGGAGTTTCTCCCACGAGAACCTCAGTTATATGCTTTCATTCTCGGGGAAAACCCTTTTTTCCTCGCTCTCCCGGTTTAATTCAGCCGCACACAGCCAGCTTGTCACTGGAGCAAAACGGTGACTACAATAGAGTCTTGTTCGAGGCGAAGCGTGAAAGCAGCCCTGAGTAGTGTTCGCGCAGTGCCACTAGCTGGGGAATAAAATATTACGCTGGGAGTGGAAAATGACGTCCAAAAACCTAGGGACGTAGTTGAGTCATCGTTTCGGCTAGCTCTCGCTCCTGACCAAAGCCAATCCCCGAAGGTGTTATTTGAGACGATCTCGGTTTTGGCTGCTTCTTTGCGGTTCTCGGGTTGCCTGTCGTCTTTTCGCCAAGATGTAGATAATTTCTTCACCCACTCACCCCCATTCGGACCGATTCCGATACGGGAAACCATCAAGAAACCAGTTATTGCGATCGATTGGTTGATAGTATCTGCAAGTCTAGGAATTTTCCGCTGTGTGTTTGTATGCCTTAGACGCTCGGTCTCTGGAAGGGAAATAAATTTCGCTGTGATCCCACCAACCGTGTTCAGGTTCCGCGTGTTTCGCGCGCAAAGATAAACCAAGGCGTGGAGTTGCTAAAGCCCCTCTGTTCGCTGCCGTAGCAAGGAGTGGTTCACTTTGAAGGCTCGTTTTCCGGTAGCTTAGCCCACTGCCAGCACTCTGCTGCGAAGTGGAGCGAAACCCCCGTCAACCTAAGCCACCAGCGTTGGCAGCGGAAGGAATCTACAAACGAACGGAATCGGCAGAAAGACGACCAGAGCCAGACCCAAAAGCCAGAAACCATCCATATCGCTCGCTAACGCGCAAACCATCGGTAACATTATGTGGTAATCATCGTGGAGTGGAAAATTGTGTAAATGTGGCTCGTTAGAGGAAACAGGAGTTGGTCTGGCAGGGGGAGGAGAGCGAGGGGAAATAGAAATAAAATACACAAACACAAAACACAAGCTAGTGATAGAGAAAGGAACACGATGCAATGCACAACAACGGCACACAGCGCAGCGCTGGTGACAATTAACACCGGTGGCAGAATAATCCACCGACTTTTTGCACAGCACGGCTCGGCGCTTGGAGCGGAATGTTGCACTTGGAGGGAAAAAATATGAAAGCTTAGCAGTGCAGTGTGTGGCTCATGTAACGTTTCGAAGAAAAATAGCAACAACAAAACCTGTAAAAAGCGCTACAGAACAGAACGGTTTCCGCGAGCTAACGCTCGAAACGTGCCCTTGTGTCCAGCCCGGATGGATTAGTGGAGCTGGATGGTGTGAAATTCGTACACCCCTTTGCCCGATTGCGAGCTGGACGTGGGCAGGAATGGGATATAATTTCAACAACAAAATCTCAACGGTCTATTAAATGTGGTTCTTTTGAAGATCCAGCGGGACGTGACTTTACAGTAACTAGCGGCATTATGGAATTAATGAGGCAACGCGGTTGTAGTGTGAGCAGACTTATAATTGTCTGCAGTTCTGTTTGAAGTTGCAGAATTTCTTGCTGGGAATTTTGCTCAACACTTTTGACACTTTTGTGGGCTTATCACGCTCTTATGCCCTCCAGCAAAGCTTTGAAAGACTTTGATAGTATAATCCGGTGCCAATCTGACATTAGACATCTTATCAGAGTCTGGTGAGTTTGACACGCTGCTCTTCACCGATGACTTTGCTTTCCAAACCTTTTTCGGAAGTATATTGAGTCTATTGGAACATTAAATCGGACCTGTACAATCCATAATGATTGAGGTCTGGCCGTCATGAGAGATAAGCTTGATTGAAATAATTGCATTTGCTTTAGTTACCCGTTCGATCTAGACATGTCCAGTGAGGAAGCCTAACCTCAATGTTGCTATTTGAGTCGTGACAGATTGGAGACGTATTGTTCAATTTCAAAAATTGATATTTTTTCAATTTCTATACTATATCAGTTCATCACAATTGTTGATAAAGTTGTTGTATGAAGTGGTTGCACGAATTGTCCTTGAGCTTCCATTCCGAACATCGTCATCTGCTTCTGGATGCTTGGAGTGAGTTTCATAGGTAAAGACCAAGCGCCCTCAGTGAAGAAAAAAACAATATTGAAGCGGAAATCAGGACTTTTTTTACAACATCTTCTCCGGGCTTATCAGGACCTTATTAATTTGTTCGTCTCTTATCTAATCTTCATTGCTTTTTTTAGAGAAGTTCCTACAATTGTTTATTTAAAAAGAACCTGTATCAATTGTTGCCCTGACATCTTTACAATTAGTTTATAGCCTGTTGATAACATCTTTAGCAAGCGATAAAAGAGTTATAGGTTCAGTTCGCTGTAGAAGCTGCGGTTCAACCAGAGAGAGGAATAAAATAAGGCTTGTGAGCACTCTTCGCTCTCCAAATCGGTATTTGAGCACATACCAAAGCTCTGATGGTTGCGATTAACCAGCGCCTAAAGGAAATAACTGATAATTCTACTAAAATTGAAAATTATGTCTCTCCATCATTGTTGCCATCGACTTTGGTAACTAATAACTTATGACTTGAGGTAATACCTCTCCATAAAAAAGTGAAACGTGTTAAGCCTCTGAATATCTTATAAATACTTTCTTTGCACTAAAAGACACACACTACAAAATCCTGGTGAAAAGTGTGAACGTATAGCATCCCACCCATTCTTCATAAAAATACTCACTCTTACGTATTATACACCCGTAGCACACGTTTTTCCTCGCTGGAACTCTTCTGGACGGCGGTTTGCCGAGAAGATGAAAAATTTCTTCCCCATCGTTATCGTTATGATTAATCCTGTAAGCTCACATCCCCCATTTACCAAACACTTCCGGTCGCACTTCATCATGTTCGCCGAGACAGCGTACACGGTCGTGGCCCGGCATACGCTCACGAAGTCCTCGCTCTTGGCGCTCCGGTGGCCACAAGCCAGCACACCAGCCACCAGCACCGTGGGCGATCAGCGGAACAGCTTATGTAAAATCGTAAAAGCGCTTTGGTGACTTTACCCACCGGGTGCGTGGCGCAGGCGGAAAAGTGCAGGACAACAACACTGACCTATTTACGCGACGCAATGGCGACAACTTTCCGCACCCATCTCATCATCCCGGGGCAGCGTCCGGAGGACAGTTGAACGATGATGTCTTTTTTTGTTCTTCCTCTTTGCTGCCATGTTGCTTGCGGGAAATGGTGCCATTTTTCACCCCGGCTTGCGTCGGGATGTCTGGCGAGGCGGGATCCGTTGCCAAGTGGAGTAAAGGCACGACATGGAACGAGATGGAACGTCAATATTTTGTTTCGTAGCCGAGTGACACTTATGGATCGTACCCTTAATTGATGGATAATTGTTTGCACCATGGCGTTCGTTGGCTTCCATTATCCTTATCATCGTTCAGGGGAAGAGATTTTATCGCCCGCCTCGGAATCGAATTGGACGTTTAATGGACGTTCGAAATGTATCATTTTAAAGGACCACCACTGTGCAGGAAGTTCGTTACATTTGTTAATTTAGCGGCCCTGCAAAAGGGTTCGCTTTCGATTTTATTTTATGACAGCTTTGGAACCAATTTGGTCCTTTCCGTTGAATGGGGCGCAGTCTTTTTTGTTGTTGTTGCAGCAGTTAAGCTGTACAGGTCATTTCGACCCTTATAAATGGTGCTACCGCAAAGTATCTGCTCTTATTGCAGGCAAATAAAAAGTGACACTTACAAAAATGGATCTGTTAATTGATTTTTGTACACCGAAAAGAAACTCCACAACCCTTGAGCGTCATATTTACATCAAAGCCCCGGCCCTCTGATCGATTCCTGAGGGTTTGCTGCTTCTCTGGAGGGATGGTTGTTCCGATCCATCCGGAAAACATCACCAACAAAGTTACCGCAAGAGAGAGTGAGAGGGATAGGAAGAGAATGAGCAGGGAACCATAAACTTCCGGATCATAATTTCCCTCGTCGGGTCGGCTTGACGGCCGGTAGCCTATGGCTTCGTTTACGCCCCTTTACTACGACAACCGTTTCCCGGAGTAGGTGACATAGAATGAAACAAAAACATCATACGATAATAAAAATCGTTCTACCACCAACAGGGGAAAAAAAAGTTCGGTTACTGCTCAGTGGTGTGCTTTTTCCCTCCTTCCAGCCCTTTTTGGGTGGGCTTTTCCAGTGACGATCATAAAATCGTTTATCAGAACCACAAGAATCAAATTAACCTAAATACGCTCAGTCGGCGTTCGCACGGCACATTGCGTTCGCTTTTAGGTGTTTGTCGACCTTTTATTTTCCTTCCCAGCCTTACTGCAGATTGGTAAGTTTTGCTGTCCTTCACCACTACACACACACACAGGCACAGGCACACAAGAGTGCGAGAAAATCAGCTTTTCGTGCGCTTGCAGATTCTTCGTTTCCTTCGTGACGGGAAAGAAGTTGAGTAATAGAAAGCTGCACAAGCGGCCGCACACGTGCATTGACACTGCTCGATACAGCGAGACGGGTTGCGGTGATTCGAATAAATCGCATTACGCAAAGAGGGACAAGATTTATTTCCCCCAAGCAATCTTTGCATGCCATGTGTCGGTATTGTCCAGAATATGGGCTGTAGCACTGTAGCTTTATCGTCTACCGTTTCCTTGGAAAAAGGGAAAACGACCATCAAGGGCAAAGCAGGGGAGTTACCGAAGATAGTGTCGGTGTGCGGCTGATTGTGGAGCACGAAAAGCATAACAAAGGACACACGTCGAATTGGGGAAAGTGCTACCGGAACTTCTTTTGCATGCGACGACGATTTAGAATTTATGACCCACCACTTTCCCAACCGCCCCACCGAGAATCGTGTGAATGATGAAAGGTAATATGGAAAAAAATGATCAAACAATTGAATTTGCATGTGTACACACAAGGTGTAAAAATATTAGACAGTGATTTATTTCGGTCGTTTGACACATGACGGAAAACACATAAATCATTTGAGGAAAACAATTTGTTGCTTGCTCGAAATGTCTTAATCTTTTCGGTGTTGCTTTTATTGCATCACATGACCTTCGAAGTTTATGTCATAAACGTCCTAGAACCTTGTTGTATACTAACATAAATTAAACCTTGCGAAATGACAGGTGTTAAACGTCAAACAGATTTTTGTTTTGCACTAGATGGCGTTACTGTACAAAGAAGTGAATCAGTTAAAATGGTTTTTCCATCACTGGTTTCCACCATTCTAAATACTTTTCCTCGCACACAACTCCCTCAGAAATGTGAAATAACTTCACGTCAATCTTTGGCTCGGGTAAGTAATCGAGCTCCTACGATAATCCATGCTTATGCGCGGCTAAACCAATCGATACATTCGCCCACAGCACGCGGCGGTACTTCATCGCGATGGCGTGAACGTGGAAAAATGTTGCACCCAAAGGCCCCCGTCCTGTCCAATCCAATCCGACCAGCGATCCGTGAAAATGTGTGTCACGACAGTTACAGGTTCTGGAATGGCGGACCCACGATTCCTATCCCAATGTGCGCACACGAGCGTCGTGGTTGCGTTCGCTGTCATAAAGCGATTATGTTGTTCCCGCTACCATTTGCCAGCGCTCGAACGCGACGGATCTCGCAACGTGATGTCATCGTGTCGGTCGCACGGCGTGCGATGGAAGAAATGCCAAGATCGATGAATGGAAGCCACTCTTTTGCTGCGATCGTGACGCGGCCTGTGCTGTGTACGGCCGATGTCAACGTCGAAGCGCCGTCGAGATCTGAAACAGGGCCGGAGCTTATTTCGCACGCGAACGGAAATTGCTCCCCTTAGGGCAGACCGGGCACGTACGTACGAACCCGAACGGGGCACGATGGGTTTGATGAAAAGGATTTTGCCATTGTTTCGCAACCGCCAGGCCGCGAGCTGCCGAGCGGGAACGACAGCCTAAGGGTCTATTTATCTTGAAGCATGATTTGGTGACCCGTTACATTGTGTTTAGGTTGAATGAGGCTAATGAAACGCGCGGTAATGAGCACGTTTTGATGTAGTACAAATGGGTTTCGGCTTTCAGCGGGATTGGATTAAAACAAACAGCAGCCATTTATTATTCACAGAGATTGATGTAAGGGCAAGGCGAAAAGGGATGCCTTGGATGTTGAAGGTTTCCGAAAGAATCAAGAAATTGATACAATTTAAATTTTTACTCAAATTCTTTTTCATGAAGACAAGAAGTTTTTTTTTGAAATTACAGACCAACAGCAAAATAATGAACAAGATACATTGAATCCTAAGTATAAGAGAACCTAATATTTGAAAAACATATAAAAATCCATCCAAACTAGATTTATACCCGACTGGGTGTAAAGCCCGAGAACATGGAGCGCAATTCTCTTGCGTCATCTTGTTTAACACAAGCGCCATCTGTTAACAGCTAGCGAAAGCTGTTAAAATCCATTTTCTTCCGAACATCAAATAATCGTAATGTTTAACTTGATTTTCATCTGTTTGCGAAAGGAAAAAGTATAAAATACTACGAACGTGTCATATATTATCGATTGAAAATATTTCAACTCAGTTTTATCGTTAAACAACGAAAGATTTAGCTGTTTATGGAGCGATAACAGATTTCACAGAATGTGGTCTTTTGAAGGCGGTTCTCAACAGTATCCAAGAAATTTTCTAAACATGCCGTCCAGATTAAAGTTATATCTTTAAAAAAATGTTTATCTCGCTCAAAAATGACGTCATTTGGTCCTTCGAGCCGGATACAACAGCGTACCAAACAAGTTAAGAAGAATTCTAAAACCCATATTCCATCCAATTTCTGGCAATAAAAACCGCACATTTTCTAGAAATAGCTTTTCTATCGATTTGTTTACACATCACAGCTAACGATTCCCGGCCTGCTTCGTGCGGCACAAGCCCAACCTTAACGACGTGTGCCAATTCCGATTTCTTCCCCCAATGTAACGGGTCTTTTGCGTTAGCAAAATCGAACAAATTTCCGCAAACAACATGCCACTGCCCTCCCTCCCTTACGTACGTGCTCGACAGAACGAGCCGCTTGACAGTTACAAGCGCGTGCCACCGTACGAGTTCCTGCTCTTCGATTAATAATTCATTACATCTTACCGGAGCGCACAAAGAGCCGTTAGTGTGCCAGGCTTTGCGATTTCGTTGACAGCGCCACAGCGATTGCCCGATCGCACGAGTAGATTGAATCGACTGCGGGCCAATAGAGCACAACCACGATCGGAATCGTGTTCTGTGTCCTGCTGTTGTGATTGTCTGTCCGGTCCCGCCGTTCCCTCCGGCTGGGCTACAAATAGCATGCCCCCGAGAGATCAATTTACGCTCGGCACACCATTACTGCCGGTAGCGATTGTTACCGCTAGTGCAGGGACAGTTTCCAACGATTCCACATCCTTTCCCATCCCGGGGAGCCTGATTTTGTTTGGCGGCACGGCGAAGGTTCGAAAGCGTGTGCTAGAGCACGGGCTAAGCGTGCATCCGGCTCTTTAGCTTCCGGGGCTAATTAATTTGCAATCATCTTAGATCGGGAGGCTCGCTTCGAATTCACCGTACGACCGCAAGCGATAGCACTCGAATTGGGAAAATTGCCCAACTCACAATAATTCCGATGTCCATTTCCTTAATCTCTTTGCATTAGCCAAATGAGCAACGGTGTAGAGATGGGAGGAAGCTCCCCCCTCGCCGCGTGTGTGGCAAGATTGTGTCGCCCAAATTTTCGGCAGGGTTAATTAAGAGCTCATAATTTCCACCCTCGCACCAACATATAGTGCACACACGCGCATGTCGGTACAGAGAAGCAATAAAGTACATTTCATTTGCGGGCGCGCAGATTTACGGCACATACGCGACTTTGGACCGCCGGCTGGGTTAGTTATTCGAGCAGTGTTTACACTTAAGTTACAATTTAACTACCAGCGCGCACCATCTAGGGCAAGTAATTTTCGGAAGTTACGGAACAATGGGTACGCATTCAGTGGTTCGCGCTCGGTGTGACGAATTGGGCCAGTATGTCAAACGCTGGGCGGATACGGGGATACGAGCAGTGTGCTGTGTTTTTGGATGGGGTGATACAATCTTTGCCACATAAATCATTAAACCGTGGCATGCAGTGCCGTCACAGGCACACTATGAAGGGAGGAAAAAATTGTTACCCCTGTTTGTAACAATGTTACAGTATTTAAGCAAATTTGAAGTTTAAAGAGGGTTTTTTGTTTCGTGTGACAATGACTTTTCTGTACGGCAATCACTTATCGCTGTTTTCATATCACGAATTGGAGAGATATGTTGAAGGTTATGACACACAAGTTTCAAAATGGAATTTGAGTTATGTCAAATCCAAGTTATGTAAAGATCTACACTAGCATCACCTAGGCGCGACTAGTGGAAGCTGTCCAAAAAAATTTTGAATCACACACTCGAAAATAGTAATCTCTTCAATAGAATATTTTAGTTTTCCTGGCATTGGATCATTTGACTTGTTCTTTAAATTTAATTTCTTGGGTAGTTTTACTACAAAATTAGCGAGCGTCAAACAAATCCTGTAATTCCACACGGTTGCGCTAACCACCGCTAGATGGCGCAGGCATGACGACTCATAAAAAACATTCGGCTGAAAGCGTACAGAAGCTCCCAATTACGGTACTTTAAACAAAAGTAGGTTTGCAAATGCTTGCAATGCTGAAACAGAGCGTAAAGTTTATTTAAAATATCTCGATTTCATGAAACTACTATTAAAACAAGGAAAATCGCACACTCCAATTGGTCACTAAAAAAATAAATATTGCTCAGAAGCACCAATGAAGCCACATCCTACCACGATATTAAATAAAATACTTCCTTCCTTTTCACTGCACCGCACCAAAATTACTTTCCAAAGTATTTATATTTATTCACCTCTCAGCGATGGCCATTAACCCAGTAAATGAAGCGCACACACACAGTGAGCGAGCAGCGGATAGGAAGCAACAACAAAACCATCCCAAAACAAAGTGAGGAAACGAAAATCAAACAAAAACTGTTAACGTGAGAACTTCCCGTCGTGCGCACTTTTTTTCTCCCTTTGCTCTCTCTCTGTCCCAACATCCGATTCACGAATCTCGTACATTGCAGAACTGAAGTCAGCACTTTAATCGCGTCTTTAAAGACAAACACAAGGACACGTCGTTTGCTTTTCTGTTTAGCTTCTCGCCAAACAAAGCGCAAACCACACACGCAATCCGGCCCTTCCTTAACAACGCCGATGGGGCACTATCAAGATGAGAAAGTAGCAAAACTGAGAAGGGGAAAAAGTGCATAAACAAACACGCACCTCTATCAGGTTCATCAGTGATCAAACCACACACACACATGAAGGGGGGTAAATGGAAACAAAAACATTCCCATCAACGAGGGAGAGGATTGCGATCATTCATTGATCGATGGAGATGAGCATCCACACGCTGAGGCAATATGGTGGAGCGTCCCCCTTGCTGTGAGATTGCGATGAAAATTAAACAGCACAGTAGATGGAAGACCCTAGGAAAGGATGATAAAGTGCAGCGGAGATGTTAAACGTTGTTAACAAATTTGCATCCGTAGCGAAAACAGTGGCCGAGCGGATGCTGCTACATCTTCTGCCCGGACCGTTCTCGGCACGGTGGCTGCACGGAAAGGAAGAAGAGAGTAATGCAATCAGTAATTTCAGTTCAAATTACTCGTTTTGCAAATTGATTTTTCATGCTAAAATCTCGTTATATTAAGACTGAACGGTGGACATTAAACACGCTCGAGTAAAAAAAGGGATTTTTCATAACAATTATTATTGCCAGTGCAATTGATGTCCGCTGCAAAAGTGCGAAACTGTCCCTCGGTGCTGCTGACACAGTTTTCCAACGGCACGGCAGCCTGCCCCTGTAAGGCTCTTTCGAGCTCGTGGAGCAGGAAAAAACAAACAGAACATGATAAATAAACTGCCCACGATTGCACACCACGCGGCTCCTTCACGTTCCGAGGCGTTATTATTATGTTCTCCATTTTTCTTCCGCCGTGCAACCGGTCCGCAAGGCTGCAGTGGTGTGTAAAGGCAAAAAACAACCCAGCCCGGGCACCACAAAGGAAGGAACCGGTACCGTGTCGCGTCGTCTGCTTTAATGCAGCTTCTCCGATGCAGAAATCGATGCACACTGGGCTTAGGTAGCGCGGTTCGGTGATGCATCGGTGGTGCCACTTTAACATCCGGCCATGGGGTTTTCATCAGACCTCCAGCGTTGACATTTAGTTAACAATAACAACAACGGTACGGGTTGCTGGAGAGGGAGAGGGGGGAGAACAGCACGATGATGATAAAAAACACTCACACACAGAGAGAATCACAAAATGCCGTCATCATTCATCGTTCGTTATTGCCTGCCTTTGGACGGGATCCACCGCGCCTAGGAAAGGTCAGCCGAGAACACCCAAGGCTTACACTGCAGCACAGGACGCTGGTTTTGGCGCAGGCTGTCCTTTCCTCCCATCCCGTTTCACTACACGATTTCTCAAAACCTCAAAGCTAAAATTGTTCAAAATACAGAGAGAGAGTGAAAAAAAAATGTCCCTACCGGGAACACTAAAACAACGCTCAACAACACTCGGCCTTCGATGACGAGACCTGGACAGCAAAAAAGCATGGATCCAGAAAAACGGTGCTACGGCGATCTCACACCAGACGCTACAGCTCCACAGGCGGGAGGTCGGGCCCATTTTGGCGCTGGTATGCCGGTCACACACAAGGACGAGCACATCCTGCAGTGGTTGGGTTGTGTGGGCATTGTTTTTTGCGTTCCTTCCCCCCGGCATACACAACCGTGCCACGATTTCTGGTGCTCCTGGCGCCTTCCTGACAGCTCCTCCGGTTTGTTGTATGCGCTTTGGAAGGCCAACCCCTCTACCCCCTGCGGGGATTAGTCATCACTGGAGCACAAAGGGGAGTTCCAGTTCGTGAAAAGCGTCAAAATTCGGTAGAAAAACTCCAAACTAAAGCACCCGAAGGACGCTTAAGTGTCGAATTTCTGGAAGAATCAATTTAATACGGGGAAATATTTGAGCTTCAAAGGTGCTTGGGACAAAACGGAAATTTAACGATGAAATTTGAAACGCTTTTAATTTCCTGGAACACTGCCAGCCCACTGTGTGCCAGTGTGCTAACGGCTGTAGTAGACAGCACCGACCTTCCGGCGAGCCGACACGTAAAACGTGAAGTTGTCTTATCATCAAGTATCGAACCAGACCCCACTAAACGTTCCCACCGGCAAAACCCCAAAAAACACTGAAATCACCCTCAGCAACAGAACCGAACCGAAAACCGGTGCTTCGGAACAAGCGTCCAAATAATGACCCTTATTCCCTATTGTTTCCAGGCGTTCACACTCCCACTCTCCCAGTCTCCCTCTTTGTTTCGATTCCCCTTTACATCCACATGACATCGGACGTAACGGAATCGGAACTTAAAATGATAAATTTCCTCATATTTGTCAAACCGTTCCCGAAAACTTTTGCACCATTGGCGCCAGATCGTTTCGGTGAGCTCGTTGCCCTCGATTCGGACCGGCCAGTATTCGGACCGGCTCCATTGGAGGGGGATTTCGGACCGGCTCCATTGGAGGGGGAGTAACAGAAGCGACAACAAAAAGAAACCACCCCACACACATACACGCACTTTCCCCTTCCCCTATGCGTTGCCCGAAGGCGGAAAAGGATCCGGTTGTCATACGTGTTACTTTTGGGCCATCGAGCTCCGTGGAGAGGGGCGTAAGGGATGAGGGGAAGATATCTGATGCCACCGAGCAGGCCCAAAAATGTTTTTGGGCCCACTTTACCGTATCCTCTCGGATACAAGTGAAGCATGAAATGGGCAGCTCCCGATACGTCATTCTGTACCGTCGATGCCCTTTCTCGGGCGAAAGCAACAAACGGGAAGCACATCAGTGAGTGCTGGTTATTACAAGCGCTGCTACATGGTTTTAATTAGTAACGCACTACCCTACCCCTCCCCACCTGATGTCTTACGGGTGCTAGAAACAATTAAACTACGTGCAGCGCCTATAAACTACGGGCGTGATGAGCCATTCCACAACGGACACAACGGTTTGGCCAAATGTGTGAATGAACTGGCGCGGAGAGCGCGACCTACAAAAATTGGATGGCAAATCGAACCATCCTTTTGCACAGTTTGCAATGCGGAGACCCCATGTCCAGAATTTGCTCGAGTCATCGGGATGACTCACGAACGATCGGCAGGCAAGCTGCGTTTGGTTTCGCTTACTCACGGCAAGCATTAGCTTATGTCATTCGCGTTGGGAATGGGGAAGGGAATTAATAACTCGCGCTTGGGCAGGCTACTACAACTTCTAAGTAGATGCAAATCGCGAAAAACCACCCCAACAAAGAATAGAAACGTTCAGTTTGGTAAAGCGGCGAAGAAAACGAGCAAAACTAACGGAGCACAACGAAATGACATCACTAACGAGAGGAACAATTAAATTCACCAAAATCCAACTGTGGCCCACTTCAGCCCGAATCGTGTTAGAGTGCTGACCAAAAAAGGATTACCTGTCCTGAATGATATAACGCCACCGATGTCGCCGTTGTCTGTTGTCATACCTGTCACCACTCACCCCCAGTGGGTAACGAATCGCCTCCCACCCCTCCCTCCACCAACATCACTAAACCATTCCCGTTTTCCCTAATTGGAATCAAAAGAATCGTAACAAATGATCGTTTGCGAGTGCTTCCAGCCAACGAGAGGCTTTCGTGTGTCTTTAGGGCAGAGAGAAAGAGCCTTTGTTTATAATGACCCGTTTGTGTTGGATTTGTCACTTTCATTTTCGGACCGCAGACCTGTCACAGGGCTCTCCACAAAGGGCCGTGTGGTCCATGTACGGACGGTACTACAACCAGCCCATCGGTACTCACCTCACAATCCAACCAGCGAATGGGCACTTTCTAGCGGGGACGAGAAGCTTTCGTCCGTAGTTTTCATTCAACGTCTTGCAACCGTCGCAGGGCTGATAAATGATCGGGCCGGTCATAAAACGGCACGTCTGTGTCAAGTGTGGAGTCGCTCGACTGCATTCATGCACGATTAAGCGCCAAGTGTTCATGCATATTACAAACCAACAGGCACCGTTGGTTATGTTAATCAACCGATTAGTTATGAGCAACAGCGGAGATAGAGACACGCACGGGGAGGGATGGCATTAAAAAAAATGACGATGATTAGACATCGAAGTCGACGGCACAATCTCGGCGTAAAAATCTCCCCTGCACCATATTAACACATTAGCAGCGGCGGAAGAATTCGATCGCAAAAAGAACCAGTCTCGGGAATGTGCCATTTGCGACTAATGGCGAACAAATAAAAATGCCACAGTTCATTTCTTTCGCTTGCTGCCCTGCACCCTTCGTCCTGCTGCGTTTTATTCTTTGTTGCTAATGTGTCTTCTTGAATGAAAGAATGAATGAATGTGTTCCATTACATGCAAAGCACATCATTACCACAATCCGTGAGCAGTGGATAATCAACAGCTATGGGAAAGAGCGTGATTACCATTACAGATGATCACACATTCCTGAAGCGAAATTAGGCTTTTTATCTAGCTCAATCTAGTGGAAGGCGAAAGGGAATGCACGTAGTTGCTGGTACTCGACGCTAGAGGGCAGATAGGTTTGCAAAGGTTTCTAATAATGCTTTTGCGCCTATTTTTTGTTGATAAATTGAATTTTCTTATTGTATCTTAAGGTTAGAATATATTAGATTTAATTTGAAAGAATAGACTTGATGTACACAAATACACAAATTATCAGGCTACACAGGTCCACCATCCACCGGCAGAAGGTGCTAGTGTGGATCCTGATTACCCTGATCAATAATACCCCGTGTTTCTGACCTTCACATGTACATCCCCTTGAAACTGTGTACATTTCAGTTAACCCCTTTCAATTCTACACCTACCAAAACACTGTTACCGACATGACAAAATCGTTTCGTTTAATCAGCAATCATCGCACTGGAATTCCATCACACATCATGCCGAAAAAAAAACAACAGGAATGCGATAAAACTAATAAACGCTGAATTGTAATTTTATCGAGCCACAATTGCGACACGTCGGAGGGCTCGCGGCTCATTCTACAATCTGACAATCACACATCACTTCCCTATGTGTGTGGCTTTCGCTGTCATAAATAGTTTTATTACCATCACCGTTCCGGGCGATTGAAATGAAAAGCCACGACCAATGGCGGCATCATTCCTGCCCTTACACGCTCCACCTTAGGGCACTAGCGCACGTTTGATGGGCAAGATTGTAAGTGAAAAAAAAAACGGAAACATTGTGGCAAACGTCGGTTTTCGTTAGCAGCGATTTAGTATAACGTCATCGCGTCAAACGTGACAGAGTTGTTTTATCGGTTTTGGGGAAGGTAACGAGTCCAAGGATGAAGGTTACGAGTGGACAAGGAAACATTCAATTGCAACCCTTCATTGCAAACGAACGCTCGATATTAATGGTCAATTTGTATCGTTTCTGTTCGGACTATTTCACAGCACTGCCCCAGTCGAGCGTGAGCGTGTCGAAGGAGCAGCGCAACAAACAGGAAGCCGTGGAAAGTCCCGTCGATGACTACGATGAGGATTACGATGATGATGAGGATGTGCCGTCGCAGGAGAAGCCGGAGATCAGTGACAATGCGCTGCTGGGCACGAATCTGCTGACCAAGGACTACATCGAGCAGGCACGGGAAAGCGAACAGGTTACGCTACGGTGCGACGTTAGCAATCCATCCAGTAAGTATGATCTGTCTGTTGAAGAGTTGCCGTCAAAAAACCTTCAAGGTTTTTGGGAGTTTCTAGAGTAGTAAGTCACTGCATAATTTAAGGCAAGAGACCAGCTTAATGAAATGATCACATATCTTCATTTATTCATTTAAAAAATAGAAGAAGACAATATCGAATGTTTGGAATGACAATAACAGCGGATTTATCACAAAAATATAGGCAACTCTTGTCCCGAACTGCACCAACTCCCTTGGGCCAAAAAACTCCTATCACATACTGATTCTAAGACGTACAATCCTCATAAAATGCCTTCATACACAACCCAACACGGATCCTTTTACGTCAGCTTAACGAAATGCTTTCACGATCCATCACACCAGCCGATCCTCGAGGTGTCCCCTCCCCCTAGGTACGGCAGCGGGAAATCCTTTGCCAAGTGCGGGATTTTCCCTCTCAGACTTGTGTTTTTGTTTAGCCATCTCTTGACCATTCCCCGACATTTTTTTTCTTGCCTGCGCTTCTTTCCCAAATGGAAAGGATTACTCATCCTTGGCAACGGCAAGCCGCTGTCATGTTGCCACGTCCACCCAACCGGAACGTGACCCGTGTGCATGAACATTGTAAACGGCACATCGGAATCACTTTTCGACGGCATGCACCGTGATTGCCGGTACACATGTGCTGCTGGGCGATGATGAGCGTATGCAAATGCTGTGCAGCTCGATCTCAACCGGTATGCAAATGTGGGCACCCACCGTGCACACCGAACGCAGAGACAAAAGGGTGGAAAAAGCATCCCTAAACGAAAGAGAGGGCCCATCCTCGGGGTACACCGCTGACATGATCGTCGATAATCCATTGATGGAGTGTTTGTTTGCCGATGCCGATGGTCGAGAAAATCTTTGGTAGGAAACATATTTCTTTCCTCTGTACGAAGCGAGCCATATTTCATTGCCCCGCTTCCCGGGCAAGGCAGGACATTGTTGTACACGGGAGTTTGAGTGTTTTTTTTTTGTGGAACGAAATGTACGACGTTGGCTTACACCGGACCTAGCGCCGACCAAACGGTCAGCCGGCGGGTCCGACGGAACGATCCATCGATTGATTGATTGATGGTTTAATGAAGCCTTCCAGAACGCTAGGTTCGGTGCAGAGACTTGGAATGATAGTGCTGGCTGAGCATTGGGCAGTGCACAAGCAAGGCACGATTTGCAACATTTGTAAGGATAAGCTGACAACACAATTTCAAATCAAAGTCCATATTGCACCTACTGGGTGGCGTCGGATTGTGCTGACCTACCGCAAACCGAACGTGGGTGCGACAGTCGATTGAAGCATAAATCAATCCAATGGATGGGGCGGCTGGGTGGTTTTAGTGTTTATTGCACGATGTTGGTGTGTAGAGAGCAGAAATTGAAGGCACATATTGTAGGCAGTTGTTGAAGCTGCCAAGTTACAACAAGTTAAAAGGAATGTTAAAGCTATGGAAAGGAAATAATGAATATTATTCATGGTGTAAACGTGTAAAACATGATACAGTAAATTTCAAAATTCTGATCATTGGAAAAATATTAACTTTCAAATATTTCTAATTAAAAATGTGAAGAAAAATTGGCTGAGAATGCTCTTTAATTTTACTTTTTTTTTGATATTAAGAAAGGATTCCACGGAGCGTAATTAGGTAGAGTAAGTTTATTCTACACTAGCGTCACCTAGAGGCGGTTGGCGCAAGCGGGCTGCCTCGCGAGTCGATCCGACGTTAAAAAACTTAAATTATCATTTTATTTATATGAAGTTGTTCAGAAAAATTGTGGTGGTGACGGGAAGTGCTATTTATCCGTGCGTTTCGGTCTCAATCATTAAAAGCCTCAATTTGTCTCTATTTGTGTTAAAACTAATCGGCAATAATTGTTTAATTGATAGAATAATTTGTATGTTCCATAGTTTTTAGCTTCGCAAAATCTAGTTAAAATAAAAGATTACTGTACGAAGCACACTACGCGTTTCTCATAGGACCCAAGAGTAGCAAGTTAATTAGAAAAGTGTAATTATAGTTAACTTTAATAAATTTCTGGAGATCTTACTATACTAATTAAAACAATTTAAACATGAATGTAATGCTTCTCAATAATCCAAGCAGTTAATCAATCTTATTGCAGCGAGACTGCTTAATTGAATTAATTATTTTCTAACGATATCCATACATTACTGTAACTATCGCGATCTTGTCAGCTATCAAGCGGATTCGTTAAAATTCAAGGCTACCACCAACTTCTTTATGATCTCCGTTAGCATAATTCCGCTTGACTCACGATTCATTTACTGAGAAAAATTCTCCAAGCCCTTCCTGAAATAGACGTTGCTTTTATTTTGCATTCCATCCCTTCCCATTTGATCAAACAGCGTCAAACAGCTGACTGGCGTAGTGCACCTTTGGCCATACCTTCCCATACCCATAGATCGATCAGAACCAGAAAGTCGGTGTGTACTGTCTGTTCCGAAGCCCGCTACCGGGTTCGGGTGGTTTTGCATTCGTCTGACAAGCAGCTACGAACCTTTCCTCCCTTCCCGAGCAGAACCCATGGCGTGACTGTACGGCGTTTGTGGGCACCAAGAAGCCTGCCAGAGCTCGTAGCTTAGATGAATAATTTAATTGCTCCATTGCATCTCCCCGGGTGCGATAAATTCAACTCTACCACCGGCGGAGTGCCGGTGCTCGGCGAGCGTCGTCGCCGAGCTGTATTCGCTCACCGCTCGCTGCAATTCATTAGTGCCCAGAATCGATAAAATGCACGCCAAGTGGCTTCTAACGCCGCAGTCCGCCTGTTTTTATGGGCGTTTTTGCTGTATTTTATTTGCATGGTGCAGGTGCATTTTATTTACACTTCCTTCGAGCCATTGCTTCCGCTGTCCGGGGACGGCGAGGCGGAGAATCGAAATGCATTAGTGTACAAATGGTTTGGCATTCCGTGACGGTTTTGTGTTTCCAACGGGTGCTCGCTTAAGCGAATTCTAAGGAATGCTGACGCCGGTGAGCATATTTTGCCAACGGGAATGCAAGGTC
The DNA here is from genome assembly GCA_000349105.1 of Anopheles epiroticus. NCBI lineage: Eukaryota > Metazoa > Arthropoda > Insecta > Diptera > Culicidae > Anopheles > Anopheles epiroticus. The sequence goes on along the minus strand of KB671487.1, from coordinate 578,999 downwards.
ATGGCATCTTAAGCTACATTATTCGTTTCGTTTGGGGAGTTACAAGAACCGGGGGTCAGGGAATGCTAACTTTTAGCCCTAGGTTTGCTGCTCTGGTCATAAAATGAAATTCTTTTCCATTTCGCAGCCAACACCATCATCTTTTGGTACTACAACAACAAGCCCATCTTCCAGCACCAGAACCGGCTGATATCCGATGAGCGGTATGAATTGAACCCGGACTTCTCGCTGCAGATCGACAACGTGCAGCTGTCGGACGAAGGTGTCTACACCTGCCAACTGCTGCCCCAAAAAATGACCGTCAAAATTGAGCTGCAACTGTTGACGTAAGTATCACCAAGGCACCGTCGGATGTACGGGCTCAATCATGCAGCAATTCTCTATCTGCAGACCTCCGCGAGATGTCCACATCATGCACGGTAGCAAGACGGTGAACGAAACAATGGAAGTGCATCAGCGCGACCGCAAGTTTGTCCTGCTGTGTTCTGCCGGCGGACATCCCTCGCCACTCATCACCTGGGCTTATCGGGTAGGTCGTAGTCGTGTAAGATGTTCATGGGAACAGATTTGATCATTAAGCATGTATGATCATCCGCAGGGTCGTCACTTGGACGAGGAAAACAGCCACCATATTGGTATCAAGCTGCGCAAGGAGTTCCTGGAGATCCACGAGGTGAAGGCACAGCACGCGGGAGACTACGAGTGTATGGCCCAGAACGGTATCGGCAACCCGATCAGCCAGACTGTGACCGTTGTAGTGAAAGGTAAGGCTAGATCCTTGACATTTCTAGTACTTCTGAAGAGGTGAGGGAAACTTGGGCCACTACTAAGAATATTTATACGATATCTACATGGTGTTTAGCGCTGTTGCCAATTTCTTCTAAACCTTATCCATCTTTATACTTTCATATACTCATGACTCACAACCCCCTCACACATCCACACTCTAACATATCGCTAATGGTTCAATCTGTTCACGCCATCGTTTGCCAATTCGACATCATTTCGACATCGTGTCTCATCACGGGCACCCGCATTCATTATGCATACGTACGTTCAACCACATCACATCGCATCGTAAAACCAAATTCCAAACACACCACACGACGCAGACGATTCATCGGAAGAGCTGGAGGATGATTACATGGATGACGCTAATGTAACTGCACCGCCGCCGGAGAAAGGTCATCAGTAGTGGAAATCAAAATTCGTAGTGTTTAGCGTTTTTGACATAGATTTGACTGCAGCTTGCAGCACTGCACTTGGTAGAATTGCCAGGGGATTGGAGGGGGGGGGAAGATCACCTGTTGTATATAGCGCACGAGAGCACGTCCATCGCATTATGTCGCCGCACTGATGAAATTGAAAAAAATACTATTACGCTAACACTTATTAGTATCGCTAGGATAAACACTTTTGATCTTCATTTTAAGCACATAATACACAGCAACCTTGCAAGTTGAGCTTTGGTTTTGCGTCACCCGATAGCCCATACAACGGATTATGCCTTAGTTCCTGCCTTCCTTCCATCTGCAAAGTGATCTAGCATGGTACAACTAAGCTTTGTTTACGCTTCCAGCCAGGGAATTAGGTCCGGCGGCCTCTGTACGGCCTGACGCATGTTTTCCGAGTTTTCCTGCCTGATTGGTGATTGTTCACACCTCTCGAGTAGCTTCTTAGAACCCTCGTAGATGCCATTTCTGCTCAACCACAACGGTACCTAACAGCAGACACCTTTGTCATCTCGATTGCAGGAAGCCCGATCATTCACAAGCACTCCAGCTACATCAATACCGCCATCGGTGAGAACGTGGAGATGGTCTGCCTGTACGACAGCAATCCCACTCCTCGCAAAATCCAGTGGCTGCGGAACGATGAGATCGTGCAGCCGGCAGCCGGCCAGACCACCATCACGAACGATCATCACAACCACCACAACCGCACCCGGCTTTCGATCAAGAACGTGCAGCAAAAGGATCTGCAGGCGTACTACTGCAAAATTGAGGTACCGTTTGTTGGTGAGCGGCAAATGTGAAGTTGCAACTGTAACGCAATGGCTTACTTTCAGAATGAACTAGGCGAAGCGGTGTCGAAAACGATTCTGGGACTGGTGCCGGGTGGCGCGCATCTGGTACACTCCAACGTGTCCGACGGTTTGCTGCACACGTGGTGGAAGATCCACAGCATTCAGCAAATCTCCGAGATGCAGCTGCTCTACCGCGGTGAAAATGTAAGTACGAGTAAGATGCAGCGAAGCATGGATATGAGAGAGATCTCAAGGGAAGGAAGAAAAGATTAATTTCAGGATTCGCCCTACTAGAAAGTAAATTAGTTAAGACATCTCGCAAGTACATTATTCAACCACTAATAACATGACTTTACTAGCGCCCTCTATAGACTAGTTTGTGTAGCGCCATCTACAAAGTATGAGTAGATCCATAAATTCCACTCTCGTCTCGGATAATTTGCTTTATGTTTATACTATTTTATATATTCTACAAGCTCCAGACTCTTCTAGCTTCCATGAAATATCAGACCCAATCTAAAAAGCCCAATCTAAATTCGAAAAAAGGCTACAACAAATGCACGACAAATCACTACCCGTGACGTTAAGCACCCGTATGAAAGTAACCCTATTATTTAAAACCATCGATCCATCGGCTCAATTTGTCTTCGACACCTTCGTACCTATCCTTATTACCTTCTTCTTTCATCCCACCAGACCAAATACACACCGGTCAATGCGGAAATCTCCAGCCACGACCAAAACCCGGACGGATACACCTGGACGTAAGTAGACGCCAAGCCAAGTTCTAATTTTTTACGCACCGACAAAAAAAACATCAATCCCTTTCTTACACAAATTCGTTTCGCTTCGATTCATCCCCACCCCCTCCCTCGCCAGGATTCGCAAATCGGTCCGACTTCCGGAGGGCGAATGGTACGTGACGGCCCGGGCCCGCAACACCGAGGGTTGGTCCAGTGCCGAGAGTCTGCCGCACCAGTTCCAGATCCGTGACGCGATGGACAACATTCAGGTTGCTTCGATCGGTGGTGGTGGTGCGAGCGGTGCCCACCGGACACTTCCGGCACTATCGGTCGGTGGAGTGGTGCTCCTACTGCTCCTACCCCTCGTTAAGTCGCTAGTGTATTAAGATGTTTCGTGAGCGTGTGTGAATGGATGCAAGGGCGCAGAGCGATAGGCAAAAGGACGCTTCTAAAAGTAGCATAAATAAGTGAAACCTCCCTTACCCCACCCCACCCCCTCTCTCCCTCCCCTCCTTACTCCAAAACCGAGGCCACACGCAAAAATTCATGCGAGTTAAAGGCTCCACAGCAAACCGAACCGAACAGCGAAACGTTCATCAAGAGGTTCCGGGATTGTTTGTTCTCGATACTTCATCATGATTTATAAAGGCAGCGCAAGTGGGGATTAATCCTTCATTTCGGACAGGGACAAACAAGGGTGGCGAAAACCCGATCGACCGAACTAGAATGTGATGGCTATGGTGCGTGCTGGCAATTTATCTCGGTTTTCCACAGAGTAACACTGACAGAAGCGAGCGGGCAGTGATACGAGTTACGCCAAACCGAGCTGAGAAACTCCAACGTCCAGCTCAAACTACAGCAGCATAAAGGGATGGCCCAGTGGTAGTGTAGCGCAAAAACTTTCCCCATTCGCAAAGACAGTACAGAACATCAAACAATTCCCCACAGTAATGGTCATCCCCTTTGCTAGACCGACAGACAGACAGACACAAAACCGCCGTGAATGAGGCGACCAAGTAGATGCAAAATCAAATCGATATAGTTATTACGGTAGGCAAGTGTGAAAATGGCGTGGAGTAGCAGTTTAACCAAAACAAGAATCTTCATAGCAAAGGTCCCTGAAAGAACTCATTCGCCCTGACACGGTGACACAAGTAAGCAGATGATGCCATTCGTGATAAGGATGCGCACGTATACGTGGCACATAGATGGGCCGAGCGAGCAAGCGAGAGCACTAACACGCATTAGCCACGTGCTGTTACCTACTCGTGCCCAACATTAAACTTTAAATTAAATGCGCTTCCGTGCGCGTTCCGTTTTACGTTTGTTTTAGTGCCCATTTCGTGTCCCCGTTGCCTGTTCTCGTTGCGTTGCTCATTTCTTTAACCCTTTTAACACTCTTTTACCAACTGTTCCCTCAACTCTGTTTCAAATGCAACAAGAAAACGGGGCAGTATAAACATACAAAAGAAGAGCGTGTTAAAATGTTAAAAACAGATCAGGAAAACAACACTACGAATCGATCAAAACGAAACACAAAATTAAAACCAAAATTGCCTTTGGAATTCGCACGACGTGTATTGTGAAACAAAACAGTAAAAGAGAGAGCGAGAGAGGAGAAAAACACAAATAAACACAAAAGTAAAATTTGTTTGGTTTGCAAAGTAAAGTAAAACACAAATAGCCAAAAACAAACAACGAAAGTAAAGAGTACGCAATGTGCAGGAGCAATAACAAAGATGTTTGAAGCAACTCCGTGTTCTTTTAAAGCAAAAAGTACCAAATTCAAGTGCGCGGCGTATTCCCTAAAATCCATCGTACCATTCTATTAGGTAGGCACCTATACATTTATACCACACTCCGTTTGTTCCCTTCCATCATCCTTCCAAATGTACATGTAGATCACACAAAAAACAATTGGCGAACCGCGTTTTCTCTTACACTCGCCAAATCCCCCCAGTGTGTGTGTTTTAGTCGATAGTGTAGTGGTTTAAGATGATCCTTCATTTTTTCTCTACTTCCTTTCATGTTTGTCTTTTCGACGTTTCTTCCATTTTGTTTGCGTTTACGTTTTTCCTGTTTCAGTTTTTTTTTTCTATTGTTTTCTTTTTCAAACAATCCTACATCTCTAAACACTTAAGTTAAACATAGTTAACCTTTAACTTAGTGCTTTAAGCTATCGTATAGTATTTTGAGGGAAAGATCAAGTCAAAGATGCGGTGTAGCGAGGACGGTATGTACTATAGATAAAATTGCAAAATAAAACCGTTTAATGAAAGCAAAGGAAACGAAAGGTAGCAAGGAGAGAGATTTTCTATGGGAAAGAGGGAGCGAATCAACAATTTTGGCAAACGTAGAAACAAACCAAACAGAGAAAGTGCACGTAACTTTCCACGTTCTAGTTTTAGCATGGTAAGATTCCGTTCCGTTAATTTTATAATTTTACAAGAAGACAACAAACACAAACAGCTGCTCTGTCCTGTACGGTAGTGAAAAATATATAAGTATAGGAAAAAAAACTATTCGTAATTTTTATAGCACACAATCACTTTGGAAAATTGCAATAATGCAGGGGCTTTCGTCCTTTCTGTTTCGGTTGATACACTTTTTGGACTCATCTGCAATGGGATAGAATAAATTGCCATAAAAAAATAAACCGTAATCCGTGGCAACAAATATGGCAAAAAGAGATTAAAGCTTATCATACTTAAAATTTAATACAAGCTTCACACGTACGGTTATCAAAAAAAGTCATGTTTAGCAGAATTTAACACCATATAATAATTAAACTGAATCCCACAACAAGAAACCCAACACACAAATTCCCCCTTGAAGATCAAAACATAATCAGAGCAGCGAGTTTGATTGTTTTTTTTTTTGTATTGTTTTTTCGTTTCTATCAACGGGCACAACAACCCATTCGCCATCTAAATGTTAACCAATGTAATGTTTTAATGTGCAAAAACCAGAGAATGCACAGTATAAAACGGTGCGCATCGTAAACGAATTGTGCTATAGCGGTGCGTAATGTGCAGAGCGATTAGTAGCAAAGAAAAAAAAATACATAAAAACTATTTAAAAAGCAGAAAAACTGTTTGTTAAAATCGGTAGAAACAAAAAGCATTAAATGATGGAAAAAGAGCAAAAAACATATGAGAAGCAAAAACATACAATTGCAGCAAGAGTATATAAAATTGACTAACAATAATACAAAAAAAACACAGCACACACATACACAGAAACAAACAACTACTAATCCCAAATATGAGCTATGTTCTGTATCATTAATGAATGTTGGAAAGAATTGATGAAAATGTGGAGTGAAAAAATTGAAGCAGATAAAAAAAAGTAGAAAGAAACAGGTGCGACTAGTAAGTGCAGACGAGTTAATTTTACGCAGCAACAGGAAGTGAAATGTAACAGTTCGAGCACAGGTACAGTGAAAATAAATGAAAATCATAAATCCGTAATACAAAACAAAACCTTTGCTCTTCACCAGCTGATCTGAAAGAAAATCGTGTATGTATTGTTTGCGTTTTCACTTGTTGCTTTTATGCTAAGCAGAAAATAAAACCTTATTTGGAGGTAAAATCGCACTAATTGCATTCTAATGCGGTAATTACCATTTTTGAGTAATTTACCATAGCCACTGGAGGGTTTTGTTTCCAGAAATTCACCAGGGTTTTTTTTTTAAATTGGTTCGCACCTTGGCAAGTGTACCTGTTGTGTAGAGAAGGGAAAATCAATAAGTGCCCATCCTCTATAAAATAATTACGGTACCCTATGGGCGGAATTACCTATGGGCGGAGTTGGCCTCGCTGGTGCGAGAGGCTTCGCCGGTCAAGGAACACCCTATAAGTCCTGCAACATAAACGGGACTTTACTGGAATTCCGATCAGGACTTCCAAAAAGCTAGATCCGCTATTGAAGATACCGGGCAAGGGATCTACTGCTTTCAACCATCTGAGGGGCCCTTCATTTATGCACCTTACCTGTAATATCTTAATTGCACAGCGATGAGATGCTTATTGATCGTGCAGAATGCATACGAGGGTGAGATATAAACATTATATCCGAAAACAGTTATACATTGAGGGTGTTTTGAAAATGGGAAACGTTATGTTGTACTTCTCGATTGCAGGCCAGTACGATAGTGATCATCACAATGCGGTTCTTTAACGATCATTACATATACTTAAGCTTATTAAATTAAGCTTATGTTTCATGTTTTACTTTATGGAATGAAATGCATTTCAAAAGGCAGGACAACAGCACAACGCAATTTTAAGTAAATTGTTCTCAGGCATTTTATAATATGTGTTTTAAAGCTATTGTTTAGGGAAAAGCTTTTCTCATAATTCTGTTTTAATCTATTGAATATTCATGTAAATAAAAATATACATAATTCGAAACATTACCTAGAACGCGGAAAGTTTTGCGGATTAAAATAGCCTCTTTGGATTTTCCTTTGAGCTGTGTTTTTCCACGCTTTCGGCGGAGTATTAAAAAAAAACGTTGCCCTTTTCGTGACAGAAAAATTTACACCAGTACCGTACAAAATGTGTGAATAATAATGAACATAAACAACGGTCCTTTTAGAGGTTTCACACTTCTGAGTTCAGTATTACCTGTGCTGGAAAAAAACCCACAAAAGGGCGTATTTGCAAATCGTGATCGATACCCGTACCTGCATGGAAACACCCCGCTCCATCAGTTTGTTGACCAGGTAAGGGACAAATTTCGTTTCTGCATATACCTATAAAACCTGCGCTTCTGAATCATCGAGCATTCAGTCGCTTTCCAACAACTGTACCGACAACACAGCTTAGAAAACATATTTCCCGAAAGTACAAAGCTACAACCGCTAGCAGCAGTCAGCATGAATCGTATCGTTGCACTCAACCGCTTGCAACACCTTCCGAAGGACAATACGGTCCGGTTCATCCCGAAGGAACCATTGGCAGTATCTTCCGCTAACGCGCCATTCCAAGATCTGGAGGACGATACGCAAAGGTTGCTCAATGAAAGATCGTCGAACGCTTCCTCGCTAGCAAGCCGGCTTTTGCGGCAAGAATGGCTCAAAAGGACCATCCCGCAAGTTATTAGGAAAATTGGCCAACGAAAACATCCGCAAGAGACGTGGCAACGAGTTTAATCTGGCGTTGAAATTAACCTTCACGCCCAACGACCTCTGAGATGGGTCGTACGTCAAGCATCAAATTCAGCAGAGTGCGTGCAAAGCACAGGTACTAGTGTAGAAAAGCCGCTACAATTAATTAGATTTGTAGATTTTTTTAAAAAAAAAGTCATGTTATACTCTATAATGATAAATAATAATGATAATGAACAATCAGTTTAAGATACAATAAAAACGATTAAAATTAAATCATAAAAACAATCTATTTTCTCAATACTTTTTCTCAATGCGAAAGAGGACGCAGGATGGTTAAGAATTTAGGTTTAAATTTCTTATTTTCCCACAACTATTCGTAGTTTGTTGTGTTTTTTTTTTGTACAAGTAAAGTTTGTTTCTCTTCCTTCGACCCATTACGGTCGCCTTTGCTATGCCAGCGTACAATAGATGGGCACAATAGTCGCTGGAAGTTGGTTGTGACCCCAGAAGATTGTGGATAACTACTAGGCTTGCCCCATGGCACTGGCCAACGTACTATTTGTGAGTAATCGAACATTTTGCAAGGCGTCCTCTCCGTCTTTTCTGTCCTTTTTAATTGTTGTTTAGATTAGCAGTAGAAAAATATTCTTATTAGTCTATCACAACTCACTGCACACCGTTTTTGTTGTTTTTAATGCTTTATCAGCTTGTTTTCAGTTAGAATCCCGGCTTTTGGGCTTATACGACTTTGGAAGATTATATAGTCGATCGTTGAAGAAAGGGACTCGAGTTTTGCAAATACAACGATCAAAGGTTTACTCATCTAACCGAGCAGATATATTCCGTTGGTTAGTGTTTCCCGGCTTTTACGTAAAAAACTGAACCCTGAAATAACAAAGATTTCCACATGAGTTTGAAATGAGTTTCATTTCGTTTCTATAAAACTGTTCTCTTTCCACAGAACGTTGTGTGAGATACTTTAAGATTGATCGGTTGTACGTCTAATTGTATTAGCCTTTTCTGTTCCGTCTAATTGAATTTCACTTCGTTCAACAATTATTTTGAGCATAACAAGCAGCTGATTTCGTTTTCTTATTTTGCTAGCGACATTGAGTTAAAAATTGAAAATGAGTGTATCGTCCCGAGGCATCTATCTTGTCCCTTTGTTGAATGTGTTTTGAATATCGTATTTTCCTGTTCTATTGCTTCCTTCTTTTATTCTAATTCTCTCTCTCTCTATTTATGTCCCTCTCTGTACTATCTGTTATTTAATTTAAGCTAGTTTTGCTACTCATCGTCTAAGGATCTCAGAGCAAAGCTATAATTTAAAAAAGGTACTTTACGTTGCAGGCGTTGTTACATGTTACGATTGTGGATTTGAGTGTGTACTGCTGCGATTGTGCAGGTTTTGGTGAAGCTATGAGTGGGTTTCTTTTGATCTATATGTGTTGCATTCCTTCTAATATCTGCACAGCGTGAGCGTTTCCTGCGCTATCGTTAAGTAAGGATCACGCTTAGTGGAACAACTTTAAACAACAATTAACTTCTATCAACCTTTGCCCGTGTTTAACTATCAATATGCTTAATTTTTTTGTGTTTTACTTTTATTTTGGATCACGCGCTCTTCTCATCCATCGCACCCGTCTGTACACGCTACGCCATTAAGAAGAATTAAATTGAGAGACGCAAAACTTGCATGGAAAGATAAAACAAGAGCTCCCATTCGCACTATCGGTGCGCAAACATGCATTTTATAAAACTTGGTGAGCATCAAACACACGAAGATAGATAGGATAAAATTGAGTAATTTTATGTAGCCCGGTGCTTAGTATAGTAAAGGTTCGTGTAAGATAGTTACGCTTCGTGAGAAGCATGCTTTCTATATTGACGTGATTTGCATTGAGCCAGTCAATTGTAATTGAGAGGGTTTTAACAACATCAGGTCATATGTTACCTGTCTGATTTGCGAAATGAGTCGTGTGTTTTAAAAAAGGTATATAACTTATCGAAGTGAAATGATAGACCACTTAATAGCCGATAGATAGTTAAACATACACAATCATTCACGCATGTGCAGAGAAATACTTATGAGACATCACTAAATACTAATCAGATGACTTATCTGTACACCATTACGAAACGGTACACACTATACTACTACCTTTTCGCGTGAAGAGCGCGATTTGCACAGCACAGAACGGAAAAGCTTAAAATTGGCATGCTCACTACACATCAACCCGGTATCACCGGCTACAATCCTTACCGCCTATGGTTTTACAAAACGTAAAAGATTAAAGTTTTATCTCATCCGTGTTGCATAATTGCTATGAAATTTCATATCACACAATACTTGTTTTGTTTTACTCTCTTTGGACCGTTAGACCTCTCACCTCTGCTGCCAGTGGTGCCCCACAGTCCTTACGATAAATTTTGCTAGTTGGATACTATACATACAGACAAAACCGTGCGTGCGGTTCGGAAATATTTTCGGCCATACACACCCCACTGACTACCACAAATTAAAATCCTCTTATCCGTTAGAGCCCGGGTGTGCGATCAGTGGATACGCTATCCCGCAAACGGATATAGGGAGAAATATATCGATTACGAATATTGTATAAGAAATGGAAGAATTTTGACTTTCACAAACGCGCGCATGAGTGCTGCGTGTGTAATATAGTTCCGGCGAGTGGATTGTATCTTAACAAACAATTAATGACCAGATTAGAGCCGCCACTCGAATGGCAGACCAGACGGCAGAGGGGTGCATCTGCCCATCTGTACCATCGTATCATTTTAAAACGTTTCAAAAAGGTTTGGTTTTACACTGATATTACACGACAAACGTCCACGAGTATGTAATGGAGGAGATAATAACACATCTGCCCCGCGCGCCCCTACACATCTCTACCGTAATGGGTGAATTAAATTCGTTCTAAAGATTCGTCGTTTACGTTTTAAATCGGTGTGCCAGTTGAGGATCGCTCTCGGGTTCGTCTAGCGCCACAGTATAATTTTCGGTACGTCATTACGTGCACACCTGTCGTGAGGTCTTAATCGAACGAACGTCCTCCTTTACCAATGCCACCGTTCATGGCGCTGCCGTTATGCAGGGTCAGCGGTTTGCTGCCACCACCGGAACCACTACCGACCGAGTAGGAGTTGCCGGTGTGTAGCAAATCGTCCGTACTCAGCACGAGCGTTTCTATCTCATCGTCCTCGTTGTCTAAATAATCGTCTACCGCTAGATCACCGTTGCTACTGTGCAGCGTATCCGAGTCCCGGTGCACTATGTGCGGTGCTTCGTTGAACTCATCCAGTTCGTCCATCCCTACACGCGCGCACGGTGGCATTAAGTTAACATATTAAAAAAAAAAAAAAACAAGTTTCCCATTTACTTACCACCAAAGTTTGTTCCCGTCAGCAGCAAATATTGGCCGGCACGGTTAGGCCACAGTAAGCCCATCATCACACAGTACGCCAAACAGTCGGCAGAATTTGTTATACCTAAAATTGAATTGCAAGCTGAAGTGCTCTTCTTCTGCTATGGTTCGGCTGCATCGGCTTACCTAGTAAAAGCTTATACCGCCACAGCGGACTAACGTTCACAGCAATGATGGCCACGATCGGCAGGTAGATGAACCACACCAGACTCGATGCACCGAAGTGAAGCAGAAAGTCCAGCTTCTGCGACGAATGTTCATACTTCATCGTGGTGCGCAGTTCCCACAGGAACCAGAGCATCATCGTGGAGCGGCAGGCAAGCACCAACCAGCCGGGCCACGTCTGATACTCATCAATATCGGAGATAATATCAACTTCAGTCTGAAAAAGAGAGCAAGTGCTTTAGTGTATAAAACTATTTTTAAAAGAAAGTGCAATCTACTCACTCTGTTCCATATGTAAAGCAGCACGTGTATGGCACAGTAAGGTATCCAGATAACCATGAGTAGTATCCAGCTGCTGACACTGATCTGTAACCGCGTAACGGCCCATCCCTTTGCCAGCAACAGCAGTATGAGCATGAAAGAGGTCTGCAAAACATATTAACAATTAAAACACGTGACAACCCGCCTCAAATCCTCTTTCCGTATGAAACTGCTAGCACTTACTCTGCTAAAAATATCAAATATATCTCCCATAATGGCTAGCTTCTCGTCTCCCACACCATTCATCGCGTATCGAATCGTGTGCGTGAGCAGCAAGCAAACGCTCACAAACTCCAGCACCAGACTGACGGTGAACAGCCGCGTCACGGGATGCTTCTGCAACCGGACGGCATAAATTTGCAGCGGCACCATCAGGAGATACACGACGAAAAAGATCAAATACATCTCGAGCGTATTTTGCCGATCGAAGGAAAAATGGAACAGCAACGGATTGAAGAACGACAGCGTCTGGCGGTTCGGGTTGCCATTCACGAGCGTAATATCGTAATCGATCGCCGGCGGGTCCGCACTGTACTTGCGATAGTCGTAATGATGCCACTGGCACGTTGTCACATTCTGATAACAGGCAACCATCGACACGTACCAGAATCTGAAAACGAAACGGCACTCAACAAGATAATATAAAATAAATTCTCCCAAGACATGTCGACTGCTTATCAGCGGCCTCTCACCTTGGCACATTAGGATCGCTAATGACGAACGTAAACTGACTTCCCGGGACAACGTTTTCCCGCGTGTCCTCGTCTACGCACAGCTTCCCCTTCTCGCACGGAATACGCCGCAGATAGTCAGCTTCCGCGTGCGGATTACACGCCCGACTGTACACGATCTTGTCCAGCTTCTCGAACATCCGCTGACAGGCCACGTCCCGATCGTAATCGTTCCTGTTTGCGTAGTACTCGAGAAAGCTGCGCTTATCTAGCACCGCCAGCGTAACCGGAACGGTGAAATTCACCCGCGACGTAATGTTGCCATAGATGTACCCGAACGTGTCCCACTCCGTGTCCTTCTGGGAATGTTTTTCCGTCTTCTGGAAGCCGAACTTGTGCAGAAAGAGGAAGAACTCGTCCACCTCGAACTTGCCGGTCAGATGGGCGGCCCGTGCATCGGGAAACCCACCCAACATCACCATCCAGACGACTGCGGTCAGTGCAATCCATCGCGAAGGTCCGGATGAGACCGTCCTCACACTGCTGCTGCTACTGCTGCCTTTATGCTGCATTGTTGTCACTCCAAAGCCACGTCGGTGACGGCTGGTTGCTCCTTTTCTTTCTTCACACCCACCAGCAGCAGCCAAAAAGTGGCCACCCGATTCCAGTAATACCGCCAAAATACGCACACTCTCGCCCACCTGAGAAAAGGGTAACTTTCCCTTTGTTTCCCACACGTCACACTCGCCCACCGTTTTCACTTTCACTTTCCCTTAGCCCACCGTACGCCCGTCCGGAATGTAGCCCTATCGAACGAATTGCAGCACATTTGCAACTATTACCGGACCAATCTCGACCAGGGGGTGGAAAGGAGAGACACGAAAACTACATTTGAGAGCAACCACAAGCGTTTGCACCGTTTTTCCACCACAAACTGAACTGCGCGTGTCGTCAACCTTTATCGCATCGTGTCCGTTTGTACGCTCGGTCACGATAAAATGACCATTGTTTGCTGAAAGGCTCAAAGGTGTATTAATATTTTATTGTTTTTTGCACCGTCGTTTCTCCAGTTAGCGAATTCTTTGCCTTTTTTTGTGTTTTTTTTTGCTCCAACGCAAACTTTGTTGACATGATAGTTTGACGTGACACTGTCAGACAATACAGTGCCGGCCACGTTTGACGCAGTGTGTGAAACGATCGATTTGTGTTTAGGAAAAAATTGAATTATCGTTTCAATAGATTGTGACTGAAGCAAACAATCCAAACAAAAATTAAGAACATTATTTCTGTTCACGAAATGGCCAAGAAATCTCTCTTCATGCAATTATAAAGCAAAACAAAGCGTGCCGAAATTAATCACATGCTGCAGCCCCACTGTGCTTCGTTTTTATTTTCATCATCTGACAGCACCGCGCTAGCCATCTCACTCTTTCGCGCATACGCTATCCACCTTCTTGTTCGCTTCCACTGGCCCATACCGATACCTTCTTTTTTTCCTCGAACTGTCAAACAACCAGAGAGCCAGAAAAGTGAAGCAACTGTGCGAAAAGATGATGTTGTAAGATCCCGTGTGCCTGCGCCAGCCTTTTTCCGAAAGGATTTCCTGTTTTGTGCAACATACACGCACGAATATTGCACCACACACACGATACAGCTAGCGTTTGTGCTTCAGCAGTGTTTGATCCTGTCCTGGTGCCTGGTATGGTTGAGCCCTAGAATTACCCTCCAATCACCCAACACTCGGGGTGGAGGTGATGCGTCGTCGTCCCAGCCTTCATAAAACTGCTGCAGCAAAAACAGTGAAGCAAAAGCGTACCACCAAGCGTAGCACAAACGCAGAAGAAAACGGCCGCTCGGTGCAGGATGGAACGGAACACCCTTGCCGAGTGTGTCCATGATCGTCGTGGGGCAGTAGTGTAACGCAATCCGGCTCGCGGCGTTAAGAAGCTCCTTGCTGTGTGTGAAAAAAAGATGTGAAAAACCGCAACATCTCATAGATTATACAGTGTGTGTGGTGTTTAACGTGCCGAGAAATAGAACCATTTCGTCGGTGGGTGTGATAAATTGTCCTGCCCCCGGGTGAAGGGCAGCACTTCTGTCCGCCCTTCCCAAAAATTACGGTTCATTTGTCGCTCCCGTTCCTCTTGAGTCGCCGCAGGCAGGTCAGGCAGACAACAACCTTGATCCGGTTGCTTACTACGTCAGTACAGCGTGTGTGTGTGTGTCTGTGAGTGGGGTGGGTGGCCCGGGCCAAGGTCCACGGCAGGAAGGCAAAACCATCCAACCAAAGCGCAAAAAAACACGCTAAAACACATCGTCGTGTGTCGGTAAACATTCCTTTTTTAGCGTGTCTTGTCGTTGTGGATCGTTTCGTAAAGGATGCTTTTCGGACGGTGTCTGTCGATGTTCGAAACCCCGTACTAGGTGTGTAGTAAAATAAACAAAACGCACCTCCCCACTCCCTTTTGAATGCCACCCGCGCGAAGTGCATCTGATCGAGAAATTAGATCGTTACATGATTACGGTTCAGTTGCAAACAGGAGGAGGGGAATGTTGAACAGCTCCCCTAGCCCTTATTACTTGACCACTGATAACTTTGTGTGCGCAAATCGTGTTGTATGTACTGTGTTGTTTTGTGTGTTTTAAAAAGCAGTGCAAAAGAAAGAAGCAATTAAAACAATCGTAGTAGGCTTTGGTGTGAGCAAGCGCGCGCGTGCTCCCGTCTCCGTTCTGTTTCCCCGTCGAGCGAGAACGATCCCCTTGGAAGGGCGGAAGTTTTTTGTTTCTCCATTCCAAGATTATTTATCACTAAGCACAGCACAGAAACATGTTGTGCTAAGGAGGTGCACATCGGATTGCTGCCGTGTCGGTGTAAAGTTACTGAGATTTCCATGTGGCAGAGAATGCAAACGAAGGTTCACCGGCCACAGTGAACAGCGCTGTCGTAGAAGCTGAAAACAAACGAATCGATCGCATCACCTTTGCACTCGAACGAATATTTCATCCCGGAAGTAGAAATGGGAAGCGTGTGGAAGCGGCTGCAGCGGGTCAACAAGCGGGCGGCCAAATTTTCCTTCACCGTGTCGTACCATGAGCTGTTCATGGAGACGACCGCCAAATGGTAGGTGTTGCTTCCCACTTGAACTATTTCTCTAATGTGAAGCACTCTTTTCTTATTTGTAGCTAAGGACAATTAGTTTTAACAAAAACATGATTCTTTAGCTTTTGAGGTACGATTCGTTCACCCTTACCTGAAGACAGTATATCACCCATCATGGCACTGTGTTACCTCGAACGCGCTGTGCGACGACGTAATCGCCGCCTCGGAAAACGAACATCATAATTTCCTGTATCATCATCATCACCACCATCACGAAGGCAACCCACTTCATAGCGTCATCGGCGTACATCTACTACGCCGTCATCACGTCATCGGCCGGGGCAGGGGGACGAATGTTGTCCCGTCCGCGTCTTGTTTTGTTTATCTTTGCCGTTTCGTCTTCTACTCCCTCGCTTTTACGGGTGCCTCATGGCACTCACTGCTTCCTCTTCTCCACGGGGTGTGCTCCCGGGTGAACGAGTTGAAGCGAGCTCGATAGGATTATTTTCTTCCACCCGCATCGTCGGGAACAATCTAAGGCAGAGAACGGCAAACATGACGTTGGTTCAGTTGCTTGACCAGGTGACCTCTCATTCCTTTTTGACTGGTTTAAAGGTTTGAAATGGTTCTTTTTTAGGAAGCTTATATCATTTGAAAATAGTTTTTAAAATAACTATAATCTTATCATAAATAGTTCTCTCAAAATTGGTAAAAATTGGTATTTATTTTCTGGATTAACGAAAAGGGTAAAATTTTTGTTTTCTGCTATGGGATACGATAAATCGGGCCATCTTCATTCCTTGCTAATCCCTGAAAGCTGAACTGAACACGACGACCTACTGGTCGGAAGATGAACATCGCTTAGTTGGAAGAATTCCCAACGGGGAGAAAACATTTGCTCGATTATTTTTTATTATTATTTTTGGACTATGACGCGCGTTTACTACAAGCCACATGAGCAAATGCATCAATATTACGTCCGTGGTAGCATCTACTACGTCTGTAAGGGCGTTTTTGTTTTCGTTTGTTTTCGAATTCGAAGCACCCGAATATTCGTCAGCGCGCTCCAGCTCGGTGCACTTTGCTTTTGCGGTCAAATTATTTTTATTTCCATCGGTCGTGTACAACAAGTTTTTTTTTTGCATTTATTTTAAAAAAATCCGTTTTTCATGTTCGACCATGAGCATGGGTTGGCGTGCGGTAATGGAAAAATATTGATCAATTTTGTCTATCCATTCTCTGCCCTTTTTTCGCACAGGGAATATAGCTGTTCCGGTTGCATTTTCATTAGCAAACCAGTGTCCTTGCGCGCAGGCCGTAACCGTGGATGAGATTTGTTCAGCATTTGTCCATCAACAGTCCGTAAATAAAATATGCATCAAAAGCCTGCTGCCGCAGTAGAAATAAAACACATTTGAGTGAACAAGCCATGAATTTCCAATGGCAATGCGCGATGTACCACTTGGGTGCATTCTTCACGCTGCGGCCACAGAAATTCCCTTCCTCCTAAGGGTCAGAGGCCAGTCGAACGCAATCGCTATACGCTCCAAAGAGGTCATTCGATGCGTCTGCTGCGGTTAATTCATTATCTTCATTAAGTACCCCAGGGAGGGTTTCGCGGTGCCCCCGCGAAGCACGAATGTGATGAGTGTCTCGGGGCCAAGCAACAAAGCGTACTGCACTGCTGCTGCTGTTGCTGCTACTTCAGTGATTTCACGATGCTATATCGCGTTCCGGAAGCACTTGAAGTGCCGGTTGAAAGAGTTTGCTGCACTTTTTATCTTGCTCGCTCCGGTTTTTTGACCACGGGAAGCGTGGCACAACGCTGCCATTGAATAGGAAAGAGAATTCGGACTAAATTCCGGCACGCTTTTGTTTATTTGTTTCGGTTTTCGGAGAGAAGTAGCTATAATTAAGTAAAAGTGGTGTAATGGACATCTAACGGTTCGTTGTTTATTTACAAAATTGCGTTAGACATTTCATTTGCCGTTTGACACATCCTTCCTCTTTCAATCTGATGAGTTCCACCGTCTTTTCTACTCCCGTCCCGTGAATCAAATTTCGCACATTGCACACAAACCCATTAACAGCGGAAAACAAATCAATTAAGCGTAATCAATCGACATCTTGTCGGAGTCGCCGTCGATGGAAGCGCCTTCGCTTAAATTGCAAGAATAACCGTCCCATGGAATTGATTTCATTAATTTAACCGCCTTTCGCTGTCGTTTTGCTCCACAAACAGGCGACCAAATAAACTGCACGTCGTGTGGACACGCCGCTCGCGTCGCGTAATGTCCAGCGCGCTTGAATGGCAACCGGATCTAATCAACCCGCTCAGCAGCACCATGTCCTGGCCGATGCCCGACAACCACACGATTGCCGTCACCCTGTTCAAAGATATCCGGACGCACGAGCTGGAGGATAAGGACTGGACGTTCGTGCTCGAGGATGTGTCGCAACTCGGAAAGAAGCGGGCCCTCGCGTCGGCCACGATCAACATGCGCAAGTACGCCAGTATCGAATCGACGCAGCAAACGTTTACGCTACGGTTGCGCCCAGTTTCAAAGAAAATCCTTGCCGCCAATCTGGAGCTAACACTGAGCTGCGTGTTTCTTCGCGAAGGCAAAGCGACCGACGAAGACATGCAGAGCATCATCTCGCTGATGTCCGTCAACAACGTGTCCGACATTGCTCCGCTCGATGATCTGGAAGATATACCGGATTTGGAGAATTCAATCGACTTTTCGGAAAACATGTCCGAGCTAACGAATCAGCTCGAACAGCTGACGACGAGTCTGAACAGCTCGGAACTGCTAACACCGATGAGCGGTGTACCCTCGCTGCTTTCCGACGACCAAACGCCCATCGTGTGTGGATCGCGTGAAATGTTCCTCGATATGCTGCAGGGGCGGGAGGACGATATGAAGCGAGAGTTGGACGAGAATGAAAATAAATCTTCGCTTCACCATCGACCGGCGCACGAGGAGGGCACTGGCAATGCTGCACAAACATCTTCTCATTCGTCTCCTATTCAAAGGGAACCGCGTGATGCAACCATCCCAGAAACGGTACGTGCATTAAGCGAACAGAGAGCCGACGAAGAAGAGGAAGACCAGCTGGACAAACAGCTCGACGCGCTCGGTGTGCTGGAAGATGAAGAGGATAATGATGATGACGCTTCCGGTCGTTCAACACCGATCCCTTCCAACCGCGTACCGACCCCGGAACCGATTTCGGCAGCCATTGTGGAAGAGGAAACAAAAGTGTCTGCACCCGAACCGCCAAAACCATCGCCCTTCGATGGGAAGGCGTTCAACAGCAGCCGGTCCGATCTCAAACCGCTTAACCTAGTCAAGAGCTACGACAACGAACCGAAGGAAGCAGAAAAGAGCGCTCAGTCGTCGTCCGATCGGGAAGCGGAGGAAAAATCGGACATTTCGATGGTTCCACCGATCCGAACCGTACCGATGCCACTTACGGTCGGTGGAGAATTGCTGAAACCGCTCGGTACGCTAAAAGACAGCACACCAGGCCAGGATCTGCTGGAATGGTGCAAGGAAGTGACGAAGAACTACAATGGCGTGAAGGTAACCAATCTGACAACGAGCTGGCGCAACGGCATGGCTTTCTGTGCGGTGATACATCACTTTTATCCCAATCTTATGTGAGTAACAGCAGGAAAATCGAACCTTTTCTTATAGTTCCATCTAACCGGTTTTCTGCATTTTTAGCGACATGACTAAACTGTCCCCTGGCAATGTGATTGAAAACTGTCGGACGGCTTTTGATGCGGCGGAAAAGCTGGGCATACCGCGCGTTATTGAGCCGCGGGATATGAATCTGCTCGCGGTGCCGGATAAACTGGCGGTCATGACGTACCTATATCAGCTGCGAGCACACTTTACCGGCCATCAACTGGAGGTACAATCCATTGGTAAGTAGGTCCAGAGCGAACGTGTTTTGTTTGTTCGATGTGGTATAGGAAATGTTGCATTATTGGTGTTGTGGGAATTTCTGAAGTCACATTCTGGTTCCGTCTCTAACACTCTCACTTACCCGTTTTAAGATGGCAGCAATGGTCCGTGTCGAGCATGCAGCCACGCGGCTGAACAGGCAATGTGTTCTTATCACTCGCAAACGACTCTTGCCGGTGAGGGTGAAGGTACTGAGTGGCATTTTAGCGAAAGTTGAATTGTTTGGTTCTCAGATTTTCTACTAGAATTACTTCCTACAGAACTTGTGGAAAAGGACGCACAGACTCTGTAGTAGAAGAGTTTGCATTTTACTTATAACATTTAATTGCAAACATCTGTATTGCGAAGGAGATAAAACTAGTGAAACATTCTCCGAAGTAAGATTTTGAAAGCAGATATTTGAATTTGAGCGCTTCAAAAGTAACAATTAACGCCGTTCGCTGACCCAGAACTAAATACGATTTTCTGTTGTACTAAAACTTTGCTCTTCCATACAATACCCACAACTAATCAACTTCCTAATACACTTTGTAGGTGAAACTACGGACGATTCCAGCTACGTGATTGGTAACTATAAGTCGGACAAGCTTTGCAAGAATCTGCTCAATCTCACCGACATCATCACACCGAACAACGACGATCCACTCGGAACAAAGATGGACTCGAAGGCGGCGCTGCTCGCGAACTCGAAACACCTGCTGGGACGTGTGCTGTCCCCTACCAAAGATAAGCTTCCCAACTTTCCCTTCAGCCTGCTGGACGGGCCGCTCGGTCCGGGTCACGTTGCAAGCAGCAATGCAGATATCGCCAACCAGCAGCAGCAGCAAAAAGTTGGCAGCGAGAATAACAGCAGCATTAAACCAACGAACGGTTTGGGTGGCCATCAGAGCAGCGTAGACAGTGGAAGTAGCAATTCTTCTGCGACAGCTAATGAGGAAGAGACCAGCGAAAGGCGAAACGTTGCCACAGTGGTTGATAGCGGTGACAGCGAAGGAGGAACGGCTGTAAATGGAAGTAGTGCTAGTCCCTCGCATGAGGATGGCAGAACTGAATCGATTGCCAAGGAGGACGGATCCTCGGAAGGCCAAAGACGTACCCAGATGGAAAATAACTCCCAGCAAGTGGGTGATGATGAAGAGATCCAAACGCTACCAACGTTGGATTTGAACAAAGCGAACGTAAGTAATACTATGCCGGATACCGGAAGGATACCGCGAAAGGAGTGAAGTGTGTTTGTTACCCAGGCGGGATGTTTTTTCTTTGAGTTTGAGTTTGAGTTATATACCGTCTCTGGGCCTGATTGATTTTGTTTTAACGTTTATCGTAGTTGTGTCACAGATACGAGTTTCGGTTGATGATTGGTTGTTTGAAGATTAGATTTAATAATATTTGCAGCGATTACGTCGCATCACCACTCCGGTTATTACAGGATTCTTCTGTACATATAAAATTCGCCTATCCCAGCAATGGTTTGTATTATGGTTTTGTTTTCGTTTTTTTTTTCTTTTGGCTTTGTTTTTTCCTCGCTCCTGATTTTAGAAATTGATTTTACGGCACAAAGAAATGACCGAACGGGCCAAGCACATGATTGAACGGCTTAGATCGTCGCACGTAGATAGCAAAGGTGACAAGGATGCAGTAAGTGTTTTTGTTTGTTTTACTATTGGTTTGTTTTATTTAATTTGTTAATTTCAATTAGTTTTGTTTTATATGTACAGTCGTTTTATTATTTTATTTAAAAATAACGCTACATTACCGGTTAATGCTACAAAGCATTTGATCGGTTAAATGCCTTTGACCTGCTCATGAGAATGTCACTAACCCGAAGTTTTTCGTTTGTCAATTTGCTTCGTGTGTTCGAAATTGCTCGGAATCGTTAAAAAGGCCGAACGTCAGGCTAGATTACGTGAGGAAGCCCGCAAGCTCATTGCCGGAGCAAAGCTAAAGCTCTCCGGACTGGATTCACCTTCATCGCCCACAAAACTGTTCCCGTCCGGTGGTCGCCAGGCGGCACCCCTCTCGCCAGATCGAGCCATCTCACCCATCAACAATGGATCGGAGTTTATCTTTCCCACCGGTCACCATCCTCATCGAAAGGATACGGTTTCGCCTGGACAGCAAGACGGGAAGGATAGTAATGGGCACGGTTATAAGACGGCGGAACAGAATCACCATCTGCTTAAGCGCAGCACACCTTCGCCGAGCAAGTTGATTGAGTTTATGGGTCCAAAGAGTGAAGATGAAAATGGGCAGGTAGGTTGGAGTGGAGTTTTGGCGTTTGATTTAAAGCGATTGAGTGTGTGATGTTTGAATAATGCTTTTCTAGAGCAAAGTCTCCCATTTGGAAAAAAATATTCTAACTTGTTCTTCGCTTTATAATTACCTATAGGTGGAACGTGTAAATTACATTCAAAGTGAGCTTAACAAACTGGAACGTGAGCAGGAAGCTATTGATCTGAAAGCAAACGCTCTGGAAAAGAAGCTACGCGCTGTGATGGGTGGAACTATGACAAGTAAGATGAAGAATGAAAGGGTTTATTTTTGTTGTGAAATTTATTTTTTATTTCTTTTTATTTCAGACGTTTCCGAAACCGAAGATCAACTGATGTCACAATGGTTCACTTTGGTTAACAAAAAGAACGCACTGCTCAGGCGGCAAATGCAGCTTAATCTACTGTGAGTATAACACGGCCCACGGAGTACATGTGTTTCATTTTTTTTTATTTCGGTAGTGACGGCCAGGCCGTATTGCTATGTGTTTCAATTTTGAAATCCTATTTTTCACTTTTTCATTTCACCAGCGAACAAGAGAATGATCTTGAGAAAAAGTACGAAATGCTTAACATGGAGCTGCGTGCGGCCCTTTCCGTTGAGGATTGGCAGAAGACGGAGGAGCAGCGTGAGAAGGAAGCGCTGTTACTGACGGAATTGGTTGCCATCGTGGACAAGCGTAATGAGCTGGTGCAGAATTTGCACAGTCAGGAGCAGGCGTAAGTTTTTCTAATGCTTTAGCTGCTTTCTAATGCTGCTTCTAATAACGATGGATATTTATTATAATGTTTTTTATCTTTCATTTTAGCATTGAAGACGATGATGAAATTGAAAGGAAGCTGGAAACGGTAGACATTAACCAAAAGGACGAAAAGTGTGTCATCCAGTGAGCTGGTAAGTTCCGACGCGATGAAATTATCCATCCAGAACTAACCAAATGTTTTACTTTATAAAACATTTTTTTCTTTTGTTTTAGGCTTCGTAAAGGATGGAAGAGCTAACGAGACGAACACTATAGCGTAACTTCTAACATTCGACGATATTCAACGGATCTCCCCAAATGCTGACTCCGAAAGGCTTGCGTTGTGGTGCCATCCATAATGCGCGAACACGAGCCGATACTCGTACAAGTACAATCATCGTTTAACACACGACAAACCAAAACCAAGCATCCTGTAAACTACAGTAGCGACCATTTCCGTTCCGGGTTTTGAATTCCGTTTTTCGTAATCAATTCCGTCCGTTTGATGAAAACACCCTGACGCGCGCCCTTCGCCAGTTGTGTGTGTGTCCGTGTGTTTGTTATTGTGTGCATAAGTGCTTGTATTTAAGGCAGCATTCGAGGACGATGCGTTGTGTAGTTGTGTTTTAGGATGTGTAACTGTATTATCACTTTCTCGTCTCGTATGTGTGTACCACCGATCGGTCGTTACCATATCCAGGGTATAGAGGCATAAAAACGCATCACCTTTCCTCTCCCAATGCAATAATACTGGCGTTTGCCAGTTTATATCAAATGTGAGGAACACGGGCGTTGATCGATGTGGCCGATCGGAACGGTTAATGTTTTCTTATCATTCTAATATGCCAACGCCATTGACTAAAGCTTAGTAAGGATCCTTCCTACTTTTGTCAAACTGGGCGAATGTGCTACTTCGCTTCATGACAAACTCTTTACGTGTAGCACTGTTCAGTGTCTTTCACAATTTTATGTTACGCTTTCCAATACGATACCAGAAATGGAAACTATAACTATGCTTGCAACGTAAAGCGACACAAAGAAAACGGTCCCAAGTGCAAATGCTTATTTATTGCAATAATACAATTTAGGTTTAGCGTCTCTTTTACGATTAAGTTTCCGTTGCTTTTTAAATGAAGTTGTAACTCTAACGTTTTATTGTTTATTCTTACCTTCTTATCCCTACTTTAACTGTACTGTAGGTTTGGGTAGTGTCGAAACCTAAAAATAAGCCAGCCTAAAAAGGAAGAAGTTCGAACAAATATCTACGAGTTTAGGCAATAGGCGACTACACGGCGCCTATGTTTAAAGACGGTGTCAGCTAACTGTTAAAGCAAAGGTGTAAACTTACGCAAACGTGATATTAGATGGGAGCGCAAAAGTGTGAGTGAGCGTGTTTTATATGATTAGAATCTTTTTATTACTAACTTCCGCGAAGCTGCCTTTCACCAGAAGAAGAAAAAAGGGAAAAAGTATTTGGTCCTGATTGGAACATTTTCCTCTGCGGAAAGGGTATGAAGTTTGGAATCGATAGGAAACGGGGCGCTTGGTGGGAAAGAACCATTTTTAATTTAATCTATCCTACTTGCGTAGCCTATCATTGATAAACACTTTTCTTCCGACTAATTGTAGTTTTCATCGTAAGGAACGATCTACTCTAAGTTTTAGATCATCTAGCAGATTGGTTGTTGTACATAGATATTGAAACAAAGAGAGGCATACACATACAAATTCCAGTCATTATTACACATTTTCCACAACAATAAGGCTTTCAGGTAGTTGCTTCTAAAGTTATACAGCGTATTTGCTACTACTTTTTCTCATCGTAGTTTTGTTCACATCACATAAGTGGAGGAAGAGGTTATGAAACTAAAGGCCAAGGATGTCGCTTCACACTATCGCATACTACTCAAACCCTCCATTGACGGACTAATGTGTCATTTATATTTTTTACCTAACCTTCCTTTTTTATCCTTAACCTTCACCACAACACCTAATACCGAGAGAAAGAGAGAAAATATTCTAGTCACAGCGGATAGGATTTACCAGAAGAAGTTTTCCGTATTTTTTGACAATTTGCTTTTGTGCAGGTGGACAGATTGTATTGTTCTTCTATGCCTATGTAGCATCTGGTGAAGGGAAGGGAGGGTTTGGTCTGACTATACCTAGATAAGCTTGTGTTAGTAACTTTTCTTTAAACGCAATTGATCACTACTTAGTGACAGGTAAACCGCATCTAGTGACAGTGTTTAAAGCGAGAAATGCGAGGTGTGTACAGGTTTATCCTACAGCCAAAGAACAGCACAGAAAGCATACTGGATACATGATCACGATGAGGATGGTGAAGCGGGATTTCTTAAACCATAACTTTCCACTTCGAACATGCTCAATTCTATAGAGATTTTTTTTTTGATTAGCTTGTCGATAGGTATACTGATAAGGGGCACATGCTTGTCTTTCTTTGTGGTTTACTTCGTCTGGAACGAAGACACACTGACAACGTACAGCGGAATGCACTTACGTCTGAATTGAAACCAAACGGTTGTTGGCTTTCCTGTTTTAATCGCAGTCGCGCAATGGGCCATAAGGTTCTTTTGTGCCACTGCTACATTACCCACCTTTTTCTAGCAGAATAGATTTCACAAACACTCAGAAGCAAATAGTAATTGAAATCATCCAACGTTTTCTTTAGCATAGAGCAGAAAAAATGCAGTAATGCTGGAGCTTTCTTATCTTGTTTACAAGAAACACGCCAACACACATGGCAAATGAACAATCTAATCTTATTCCAAAATAGTTCAATAACACACGTGACGCGAACAAAACTGTGTTGGTACGTAATATTTCATTCGCTGCGTTCATGTAGCTTTAAAGAAGTGCATAACACATTTAGCACATAAACCATATGTAATCAACCCCGTCATTCGTAAAGCTTTCTATCATACAATCGGAGAAAAAACTCGTTAAAATGCGTAGGAAAGAAAAAAGAAATATAAAACCGGATAAAACAATAGGGCAACAAAGTATAACTTTGGCCTTTCGCCTAGAGAGTTGGGGCAGGAGTGCGATATAGAAAAATGAGTAGAGAGAGAGAGAGATAAGAAGAGAAAAAATGCTAACAGAATTACTAAACCAGACGAAATCGAATAATGCTTGTATGTATGGTACGTCTCATTGCCTAAGCATAAACGTGAAATGAAATGATGAAACCATATTTTTAGACTCTATGAAACAAAACAAAAACGAGATAAATGAAGTGAACGTCACATTTGATCGCAGAAACAAAAAAGGAAGAAAACCAATGCTACACATCACTGCGGGGCACGAGAACAAGAACAGAAACAGATGCTTGATAAAAACGGTTGTCACTCGATGCTCGTCACCGTCGAGATAGCACAGATATTTTTCGGATAGAAAAAAAACCTAGTAAAAGCTTGCAGCGGAGGAAGGATGAACCGCGAGAACGTAGCGCGAGAAAAAAAATCCCCTAGCGGAAAATTACCATCACAGAGAGCTGTATTTATATACCATATATATACACCCGTTTGCGTACATGTAGAATGAGTATATACTTATACATAAAGAAAAGAAAATAAAAAATCATATATATTTTTTCTCATACCTATATGTACATTACATCCAATTACGCATTACTCACGTCGCGTACGCGCTGCAATGATGGTGATGATGAGAGAGATAGAGAAAGAGAGAGGAAGAGAGCAAGAGAAAGCTGATGTAGGTTTCCTATTGTGTGTGAAGGAAAACTCGGAAACGGAAACAAGTTTAACAGCACACATACTCACTCACAGGTGGTCAACATGCTTGCGGATTGTATTAATAATCTGATGCCGGAAGATAAATGAAATGTATCGAATGATGTCTAAAACTGGAACAACGCCGAAAGTTGTGTTTAATATCGAAGGAAAGAAAATGTCCTATTTCCCACCTATAGTCAATAAGAGACGAAGGTAACAGAGATTTTTTTTGTGTAAAAGTTAAAAGACTTTACTTTATTCTTCCCAAATTTAAACATACTAAACAGAGGATAAATGGAAAGGAAATAGGAGGTGTGTGGTTTGTTTTCCTTTCATTCGAGTTTGGTTTCCCGTATTTTTACATTAATTTTAACATTCTTGCTACTACATATACAGTTCAATTCCCTACTGTACAAAAACCGGCAGTAATGCTCACTTTAGGGGGGTGAATCTGCCTACGACGCGTTCCTTCTTCTTTTCACCTACCGACCCGTTTCAACGTCACGGTGTGTTTTGGAAACTAAGGCCACCGGTGGATTGGAGGCACCGGTCCGGTTGGACAGCGTCGTCTGCTCTTCGCCTTCCTCTTGGGCCGCTTCCATCTCAAGAATCTTTCGGTGCTGTCCTATTTTTGTTAAACAGGCAATAGAAAAATCAATATTTGTAGGACAAAGAAACATAGATTTGGCTGAAAAAGATGGGAAAACTTCAACTCACTTGCAAGCCGCAGCATGATCGTGCCCCACCAGATAGCCCAACCCCATCCAACGACGCAGAAGATGATCGTGAAGCACTGCGACACGCCAACGATACAATTGATGATGAAGGAACCGATGCGTCCCTTGATGGAGTCGTGCTGGGAAAAGCGTGGCTTGCCGATGCACAAACACAACCCACCGGAAAGCACCGTTCCCGACCCCGGAACGACTACGTTTAGGAACTGTAACAAACAAACAAGGATCAAGCATTAGAAACTGAAGTCCCAAGGTCTGACATGCTCTCATCGACTCACCAAACAAAAGTAAGCCAAACAGATCGGCAGCACCGGAATGGCACCACGCATTAAAGAGGAGTGCTCCACCAGTGACATGTCGATTTTTGGCCGCAAGTCCTGCAAGCAAATGGGACATTAAGGAATGTAAGGCACTACACAAAATAAATCTCGTCTCGTCATTCGAACCTCGGGAGGAATCGTTGGAGCGATGCTTTGCTTCTTGCTCAGGTTGCTCGTCCGGCGGCTCTGGTTGTCGCCCTTCTTCTTGCAGCACATCATGCAGCAGCTCAAACAGTTGAAGCTATGTTACAGAACGCAAAACACGTTATTAAGTGCTTCTGGGGAGTACAAAAACCTTTTTGAGCTCTCGCTTATATACTTACGTCGATTTTACCGGGACCTTTTTTTTCGGTTTCGCCTTCACCTTCGGACGCTGGCGCTTGAAGCAGAAGCAACACTTGACCGTCTCCATCTCGACCGGTTCCTCCATCTTGTGGCGCTTGATCTGCGTACTCTTACCGTCAGCCGGCTTCGGTCGGCAGCAGCAGAACAGGCTACTCCAACACGACCGACATCGGGACTGGTCCTCCGCCGGTGGATCACTATCGATCGAGGAACGGGGCTAGAAAATACGGATAAGTAGGCAAGTACATCCATACAGTTGAATCTTGAATTAATTCTCTCCTCTTATGTCTCTTACCACCAGCTCGCGGGACTTGTTCCGGCGACAGCTCGCGCAACAGTTGAGCGACTGCCAGCAGGAGGACGACTTTTGCTTCGCTTCTGCCGGTGCCGGGGCACGCTGTACGATTGCGGTCGATTCCGGTGCCGTCTTAGAGTTGCGGCACCGCCGACAGCAGCCAAACAGCCGGTCCCAGCAGCTCTTGGCCGGCTCCTTTCCGTCCGTCGTGTGCCGCTGTTCCTTCGCCTTTGCTGCCAGCTGCCCGTCCGCCTTACGCTTGCCGAGCCGGCTTCGTCCGCAGCACCCGCTGCAGCTCCGGAAGCATCGCCTAAACGGCAGACAGAACCGTGTACAGCAGGGTGCGCAGCAGGCGCAGCAGCATTTCGAACACTTGACCTGTTCGTCCTCGTCAAACTCGTCGCTAGAGGGAAGAGAGAGGAAGGAAAGGAATCATTTTAACAAAAAAAAAACAACGGAAACAATACCGGGCGTGAGAAGGACTTTAGATAATATGGGCAGACAAATCGACGTAACAAGGCTTGTCACCTAGTGTGGAAAAACGTTTATTGCTTCCCGTTCCGTCACCGGGCGAAGGTGAAAAATGGTGAACAATTAAAATTTATTGCCAGCACCACGACGACCCTACGTGGGTGAAGGATGCGAATTTATGCAAAACGAGTTCCGTCCCTGAGCCTTTCGCTTCCCGAGCGCTCACACGTGCGTGCTCGGCACTGAACGGTTACCAGTGAACTGGCGGATGTGGAAGCCGATTTTTCCGATGAGAAGTTTCCCTGCCAGTGTACACACACACACACACATCCACACCAAGAAACACAAGCACGCGTTGGGGTCATTCCCGCACCACGTATTTATGTCGCGTTAAAACTTCCAGCACTCTCAAGGACGGTGGGACCTTTTGCGGGCTTTTTATTTATTTTAGCCATCACGTCACGGACATTTCATGACGGTCCAGTTTATAGTTCAGGGCTTGCTAAGCAGAGAGAGAGAGAAAGAGTGGGAAATTCTTTCCTCCGTCTTCCCTTATTTGCAATAAAGCACCAAACCTCCTTGAGTTGGAAGGACAAGCAATGTTTCTGGCCAATTAATCAAGCGGCCGCGTTTTTCTCTGAAAACAAGCTAAACCCCAGACAGTGGGTGCAATTCGTGCAATGCAATTCATTTTATAGCGTCATGTTTTTCTGGTTTCTGTGCGTCTCAAACTATGCCGCTAATAAATTAATCAACTTTCTTTTGTGTTGTAGAAACTATTTTACTGTCACCAGTTCCGATTCGTTCGCTTCAGGATAACGTGAATGCGCGCACATGGTGGACTCGAGTGGACGGAAACGCCTCCATAATGTGACACAGGGCACAGATTGGTGTGGTGTAATAAAATCACGAAACGAATAACCACCGGTGTGGCTTCTCCGCAATGCTCATTAGAAATGTGTCAAAATGTTTTGATGTGTGCCCTGTGTTGTTACAAGTGCTTTATTTTCTATGCTAATCAGGGTTTACTGATATCCGTTTTGCGCGCTTGTTCATTATAAACCTTGTGGGCTTGTTTTCTAAAAAAGCCGAGGCTTTAATGACTTTATAATCAGATTGCTAGTCAATTTCTTTATTTTCTTATGTCGTGTTAGAACTTGTTGCACAAAATAAATCGTACAACAGATGAAGCGCACACACCTTCCTAATCCGCCAACCTAGTTACCTGATTCCCGATCAAGGTCTGGCCGTGTCTCTAAAAGCTACGTAACATCACATTGGAGATGCGTTGCAGATGAATTCAAAGGATTTTATTCTGCAAAATTATCAAAGAGCGTCTTGTTAGGTCAGTCCAGTGATTCAGGTTACTGCGCCGCCGATCTTTACAACTACAGAACTAAGGTGCAAATCCCAACTAGACCATTCCCCCACAGTGAGAACTGAATATCCAATTGCGTGGTATTGATAAGTCTAATAAAACAGAAATGGTCGACATGACCTAGGATGTAACTATTTTAAGCCAAGAAGAAAGGTTGTTGTATTACTGTCCTATGACCACCTTAGCGAATTTCCAAATGGTTTGAAGCAAAATTTATATTCACCATAAATTTACAGCTCTAAACTTTCTTGTCCTTCCAAGATAACACGGAGTCAAAATCTTAGACATTTTATAGAAAATTAATATTTTTACTAAGTTTAGGTTTGTTATGAATTTACAAAAAGTTATTGTCTTTTGAATCTCTTGAGTTAACCATATCAAGATAGTCAGTCCAATTCATGGGGGGTATTGCAAATAGAAATGAAAATTTGGCAGGTCTTGCTAGGGCCATTGAACCTTCAAACGTTACTTTACTTTATAAAATAAGGCTCCAATATTCTACCAATTTCACCACAATTGAAATTAAGCGCCACAATAGTCTTATTGTAAGGATGAATAATTTCGATTTCCTCTATCCACCGACGAATCCTGATTAACAGTAAACGTTATTCCTTCAACTGGCGCAAAGTAACGCGTCAAACATAAACAGAGATGAGATAAGGATAATCTTTTCCTTTCCATTTAGCGGAGCCTTCCCTTGCCTACCCTCTCCAATGCTCACGAAATTCACTCTGTTTAAATGATTTTTTTTTTCTCTATCCAAGATACTTTTTCTCATGTTTCACAAATTTTGCAACACCAACACTTTGTATTAGCTAACCTCAATCAACACCGTTTTTCGTCCCAATCGAAGGCTGAAATGTCCTTAATCCCAAAAATAGGACATTTTCATGTATATGCTCCTTACTGCCACTACCCGGTGCGTTGTAACACGAACGATTAATTCCTATTTGTGGTCACTCAACGACACCTCACGGTAAGGAACGCGCCACAACCAGTAAGGACTTCAGGACGCGACAGAATCGAACTTCACCCGCGACTTGTTGGCAAGCATGCCCGTTTGCTACTGAACCCTTCGAATGGGGTTGATTAATCCGCATCCGTCTAGCGTTTTTTCCCCCCTTTCCCCACACCCTTCCCCCTCCCTTCCCATTTTGCTAACCTGTGCCACGTACGAATTAATTCACTTTGGCTATCGTGCAGCGAAATGCTGTACACGGAGGACTCTCTGCTGACCGTCGTCGGCCGTCGATTTCCGTCGTATCGTGCTGCCATCATGGTTTTTCGGGGGGAGGGTGTTCGTGGGGCCACCTTCTTGTTGCGTATTGTTGCTTTACACACCACGCGGCACAGCACACTTCACTTTTATTTTAGTTCCATTTCATCCACCCGGCCAGTCGCCGAGCGGGAAAAAAACTATGTATATTCGCCAAACGGCAGATATCGCAACGGAGAAATCTCTTACGAGCGCACGTGCTGGCAGTACCTCTTGGTTTCTTGCCGATGGTTGGAAATAAAAAGGAGGTCGCTACACACACACACAACCACGGAGAGACCTCACGGCGCACACACTGGCAAAGGGTTTGAATAATTATAAAGAAAAATATATAATCACACCAGCAACCGCATATGCGCTCCTGCCCGGTTGCGCTGCCTTGGCTCGAGTCAAGAGTGGGCTTATCGCACCTTAAAACAACTGCACGTGATGCACTGGCTGTAAACTGCCCCCAATCACACGACTGCAGCAGTACACTCCATCTTTCACTTAATGTCCACTGGTACGTGTTGCGAAACGTGTATTAAATTAACAATCTTTAAAGACAAAGAAGTAACTCGAAAGACGAATTTCTATCAGGACACACACAACCTGCCAGGAAGCGCACTAACTGTGCCGAACCGATTGGATCAACCGTACAAACCGGTATAAGGTGACGACTGTAAACAGACCCTCAGCCTGGGACAGCCCGACAACCTAACGACAGTCCCCGTGAGGGCCGGCCGTGAAGCATTCTTCGGGTTTTTCCTACTTCCTCGCACACCGATCCACAGACCTCACAGGCCCTACGTACCTCCAACACATGGTCACTCGGTCCGCTGTCGGGTTTTTGCACAATTTCTAATCAATGCACAAACTATTGAATCTGGCAAAAAAGTATTTTAAATTCAAATTGGTTACAGAAGGTTCTTGTTTTTTTTTGTTGTTTTGGTTATGTGTATACGTTTGTTGTAGAAACATATGCTTTCCCTTTCTAATGGGGGGGGGGGGGATTTAGAAAGGTTGTGGTAAATTTAGTTTCCTTTTCAGTCTTTCCCTCGTTGGCAAACCATTCGGTTCGTTTTTGCCTGATTTTGCTAATGACGGAGAAAATTGAATAAATTTCAACTTTCTTTCCACTTGCTCTTTTCTTTTCCTATGTGCGAGGACGGAACAGTGTCCCTGAACAAGTACATAAAAATATGAAAAACGTTAAAAATAAAATATAAAATAAACATAAAAATGTATAGTTAAAATAAATACATAACAAATATCAACAATTTTATTGATAATAAAGAATAAATATTGTTAAGCAATACGGCCTGGTCGTTACTACCGAATATAAAAAAAAGAATAATTATAAGAGAACTAACTATACTAGTTTTTTTTTTCATTTCTTTATACGCTTAGAGGTTTTTTGAACAAATTATCTTCTTTTTCCTAACATGTACACAACTATTAAACTTTTGAGAAATTGTTCCGTTCATTGATTGCTAAATTGAAAATAAGTTATTAAACTGAAATTTTTCCGTAAATTATTATCCAAGAACAGAAGGCGTATGAACTCTAAAGAGCACATTAAATTAAAACAAAAAAATAGCTAAAGAAACGACTAGAAAATTCATTTATGTAAAAAAAAACCATAAAAATATATTTTTGGACCATTTTTGGTACTACCCTTCCATCAACATTTCCCACTATCACCAACTGACCAAGCTAAACTGACTGGAAAGTGGCAAAAAAAAGGGGACGTGAAATCGATTTGTGACACTTTTCCGTGGCCGCCGTCCATCCTTCCACCCCGCGTCCCATCTCGTCACGTGTACACACGCCGTCTCACACGTACACATCGTAAAAAGAAACCGAAAGGATCGATTGTTTTGACCTGCGGGCCACCCTTTTCGCAAGGTCTCACAGCAGCGACCGACCAGCTTGGCTTGGTTTCTCACTTTTGCCCGATGGCGAGCCACCGGTCAGCCGCGAAGCCGTGTGGTGGAAATTTCCCCATGACTTAGAGGCTCCAACCCCCCCCCCCGTCTCGGTGTTGCGTGACTTTGACTTTGATGGGTTTGGGGCCGTTTTGTTTTTTGGAAGACACCTTAATGGTGGGAAAATTCGGTCACAAACCAACTGCTTAGGGTTTGGGTGAGGGAAAGAAGTCGTTAATCATTTGCAGTGCGTCTTCCGGTCTTGCAAAATTAGGCAGAGGGGACCGTTCGGATTCATTAATGGAGAGCTGAATTTACATTAATGAGCGAAAGCAACTCAGCATTGATATCATTGCGAAATGTAATACATCATTTTGTGAGTTCTTCTACTCTGGTGTGTTATTCTATTCCTTTCTATATTATTTTCAATATTACTTAGCACAAAATTCCCTCTTGAATAAGGGTAAGAAAAGTACCTACAGCCATTAAGTTTTCCTTGCACTTGCCCCATGCAAACGTACACGTGCCAAAACGTAGACGCAAGACCTCGGCATCAACAGCCACCAGCCCTCCCCGGTAAGGAAATGTAATAAATAAAAACAAAAAACTCACAACCCCACACATACTTCCCGGCAGGTATGTGGCACCCCTTGCAGAACGAAACATGGCAGGCAGGTCAGGCACGCTAGAAAATCTGCATTCCCAGCCCGCTCCTTCCACCATACCCAAATGTAAATGCAAAATCACTTCACGTGAATTATTTTACGGTGCGAAACAGCGTGCCCGGCAGTGTAAATACAGGAGGCTTACCCTCCCTTTGCGAGTGGAATAAAATAACTGCAACAAACTTCACTGTCACGCTACGTGGAACACGGGGATATTTCGTTTTTTTTTCTATCCCCTGTTACGGTACGTTACAAGCACAAGGCCTTGGCTTTAAAATTCAAATGCAAGGAAAGTTGCAGGGTTTCAAAAATGTTGGTGGTGTGCCACAAAAGGGAAGCTTCGCGAACAAGGATGTCAGCTGAAAACTGTTCCACTGTCTAGATAAATGACTGTTGCGTTATTAATCAAACGTAACGTCTTTGCCGGGCTTAACGTTTTAATTGCTTCTGTGCGAGCGTGGCTTGATTTGACGCCTTTATTACAGAAGATGGCATTAGATGATTTGGCGTGCATAATTGTCAATTTTAATTAAATGCCATATGCAGACGACATTACAATGTATTTTAAAAAGGTAAAATGGATGCAAACTGTATTTTTTTTAAATACAAAACACCTCATAAACATTTTAAATTTGAAATAGAATAGATTGACTTTATTTTAAGCTTTTCTCTAAGCACAGAGAAGTGTTTAAATTCGTTTGCATGCTTTCTTCTCCAAACCCGTGCACATGATAAGAACCACCCATCAGCTCCACCCAACTAATAAGCGGGTGACGGAAATATGCAAATTCGCTAACTACCGTCTGTGTGGTTGAAGCAGCGAGAGGAAAGAGTAAGACACAGCATGGCTTGCAAATCGCTCCCGGTGCTCCCACTTACGACAACCCCGGCAAGGAGCAAGAAGTGTCCATCAACGGCAAGCCCAGGCGCAGTGAGTGTGCATGAGCACGCTTCCGGTCGAGCCTGGTGCCAGCATAATTCACCACTCCCCCCTTAAAGGCCCCATTTTGCTTTGCTAGATGTTTTCGAAACGATAAACGTATAATTTTCTTTTAAACGAGCGGTGCTTTAAACCAAACCACACACGGTCGGCTATACAACAGATGGAGAAAAGGAAAATCTAATCACGTCACGTTACTTAAATGAGCGCTATGAGACAGGTCGAGCGATTAAAAGTGGGTTAGTGTGTGGCCTGTTTTGTGTCGGGCGTGTGTTACAGGTTGGTTTTGGGGAAGGGGAGAAAATAATTGGCTTCAAAATAATGAATACAAATGAGCCCATCAGTGCTAGAGTGGTTGTTGGAGCGTTTGCCATAACGGGTAGTGGGACAATCTGATAAGAAACATTTAAGCTCTTATCATTGTAGGAAACAATGAATCGAATGCAAGAAAGTGAGTCAAAATATGATAAACCTTTAATTTTAATTCTAAATAATAAGTGATTTATTTTTACTATTTTGATTTATATAGTATTGAAGATATCAAATTTTTCTTTTCATAAAACCCCAAAATCCATTTTCTTTTCCTAGCTTTACGACATCTATTGGACGCTTTACGACAAAGCAGGATAACAACGCGCAAAATCGACCAACACAGCGAACTAATTCATTGCCTTAATGTACTATAGACTTCAACGCCACTACAAGCAACGAACCCCATGTTTTAGTGTTGGGTAAATCTAAATCAGATTCATCAATCTGAATGCATCTTTGATATGAATTAGAGATTCTCGCCTGAAAAGATTTATAAATCTTGGTATTTACCAATCTTCGTAATGTTCGTAAAATTTGGTGTATATGTTTTGAATAACAAATAACAAACGGTGTATAAGAATTTTGAATCCTGTCGGGAAATGAAATTCGACAAAAACTAAAAAAAAGTGTTGAAGTTAAGGAACGTTTTATCACTCACCTGTTGCTTGCGCCACCACCACCACCCTCCATCGTTCGATCGCGCATTGACTCCGTGTTGGCACTTGAAACGTTATCCATCCCCGGACTCCGACTCCCCTGCTGCTGCTTGTGCTCCGCCATCGGTGACTTCATCCGGTGCTCACCGTTGTACTCATTCGATACCTTCTCCCCTTCACCATCCCCCGCCACTGTCAGCTCGTGCGTTGCCACTCCCATCGACCCCTGTCCATCGCCGCCTCCCGCACCACCGCCATGACTCGTCTCGGTGTCCGTCGTATCGTCGTGCTCCTGCGAGCCTTCCGTCACCTTCGTCATCGTTTGCGGTGGCATCGTTCCACCGCTTCCCGTCTCACCGTCACCGCCCGCGCCACCTCCAGCCCCTCCAGCCGTCGGTGGACGAATGTTGGTGAAGGATCGCGCATGGGCTATGCTCTTGATCGATAGAAGCGATCCCCGGCTCATCATTCTACGGAGTGGCTTCGTGCTGGTCGGTTTCTCGTTCATACCAGCCGCTTTCGATCCAACCGTGTCTTCCGTTGCACCCTCTGCTCCTGCCGTGCCGGGTGCGTTTCGAATGGAAGCAGATTGTAGGCGAGTCGAAGACGCCATCGCACCATCAATAGCCGTTGCAGCTGTAGTGGCAGTGTCCGGACGTTGGTTGGCGTCGGCTCCTCCACGGTCCAAATTCCGTTTGCTTCCCTTCAAGCTGATTAAGCTCAGAAGCGATCCCTTGCTCTGGAGCTTCGGTGTTGGACGTGCCGATTTAACTCCAGTATCTGTCGCTCCCTCAGTAACCGAGTTTAGAGGGCTCTTGCCACCCAGCTCCGTTCCCGAGACATCTCCACCGCCACCAGAGGACTCTCCACCAACAGATCCAGCCGCCGTCTGATGCAGACTCGAGCGCGAATCCGATCGTTTATTAATCAAAGAGCTCTTTGAGTCACTCTTCTTCGGCTTCCCGCCCATAGTGGCCAATGACTTGTTGCTATCACTCTTCTTAAGCGATCGTTCCGAGTCACGCTTCTCTATTCGGTCCTTCGAGTCGGATCCAGCACCGTCCATCGCCTTCGCCGAAGCTTTTCCACGCATCTCCCCACGGCTGTCACTCTTCATTAGACCACCTCCCGGCCCGATCATATCGTTGTCCGAGTGTCGATTCGCTTTGGACTGGATCAGGGAGCTGCTGCTCTTGCCGCCCCTACCACTCTTGCCCGCTCCCATCATACCTCCAGTTCCGGTGGCAGCTTTTTGGTTCTTCTCGTACAGCTTGTTCGCTCGTCGTAACTGCCCCGGATCGAGAGCAACGGCCGAGCTACTTCTTCTCAGTGGCCTTCCCCGTCCTCCGGCTGCAGATTTCGCCCTGTTCGCCGCTGCTCCAGGTTGTGGCTTTCCGCTTTTTACTCGCCCCATACCACCGGGTCCCATTCCACCCATTTTGCCCTTGGGATCTTTCTCACCCGCCTTTGCACTCTTGTCCCTCCGACGAGCGTTAGGCGTAAGCTTCTCCATACCGATGTCTTTGCCTCTCTGTCCAGGGCCCACTTTCGCCCCTTTTGGAAGCTCCGAGGCTGTTGGCTTTCGGCGCCCACCCGGACCGGCCGTACCAACACGATCACTTCGCGAACGGAAGCTTGCCGCATAGTTCAGCGCACTCTTCAGCATTCCTCCTCCACCGGTTGCCTTTTTCGTTCTTTTAGGTCCAGAATCATACGGATCGTAATCATCCTCATCTTCATCCTCATAGCGTCCTCCTTTTTTGTTTCCAACCACCTTCTTTTTCCCTTTAGCACTTGCAGTCGTCGACTTTGCTGTTCCCTTTGTCGCCTTACCCTTCTTTCCATCCGCTCGCTTTTCTTTCACACCATTACCCTCCGAATCTTTGCGTACTCCGGATCGTACGATTCCAAACTTCATTTTTAGTGCCATTTTGCGCTTTTCTCCGGTGTCTTCCTCTTTCTGGGGAGCTTTTGCTGCTGGTTGCTTCGCTGCTTTCTCCACTGGTTCCGGCTCAGTGCTTCCTCCTTTGCGTGCACTTTCGATGATCGCTCGGGCTAGATTGAAGCGACGCTTCTTTGGTGGAGACGCTTGCACGTCTGGTTCCTTTCCAGAAGGTTGTGGATCTTTAGCTTGCCCTTTGGCGTCCTTTTCCGCGGACGGTTCTTTGCTGCTTTCTGCGCGCCCGGGAGACACTTCCTTGCTCTTGTCCCTTGACCTGGGTGACATCAAAAGTCCACGAATGTTGAACACAGGCGCACGGAATCCTCCCTTCTCGCCACCCTTTTTCGCACTCCCCCCTGCAGCACCGTCTTTAAGATCCACCTGCGAACTCTCCATCGAGTCCTTGTCCGGCACGGGCGAAAGTGTTGGCCGGCCCGAGAAGGGTTTGTAGCCGAACAGCTTCATGTTCTTCAGCTGATGGTCCGGGATGGATATGCGATCACCGTCCGTCCCTGTCCCGGACAGGCCCGACTCGCTCAGTGTAGGCGTTATCGAGCGACCGTCCTCCGACGGCTGCGTGATTGTCACTTTGGCACTTGGCACGGTCGATTTTTTGCTAATCACCTCCAGCACGCCACGCTGCCGTCGGCCCGGGTTTGACGCTAGCGACAGTGAGGTTTTTGACTTTGTGGGCCGTTTCGTGCGGGCTGAACTCGCTTTCGGACGGCCACCGAGCGTGCTGAGGGAAAGTTCCGAACCGCTGAAACGCCTACGGTGGCCGTACGATGCACTGATGGAACCTGATTCCTCGGGAAAGTCGGCACCGTAACCGTAGAAACCAACGTTCGAGGTGCCGTGAGTGGCGGAACTGGCTGACAGAATGCGGGACGAGGCAAGTCGGTGCTTCTCACGATACGGCGAGTATCGGTTACCGCCGGCCAGATCGAACGAGCTGGACTTGGGCAGGACTTCGTTAATGATAGTGAAGGCGGTGTTTTTGTGCTGTCGTGCGTCCGACACCCTAAAACAAGGAGAATATGAATTAGGTTACTCACATCTCAAAAGAAGACAATGATAAAAAAAAAACTTAAAACTTTTTTTCAAACAATTTTTCTTAAACAGAGAGATGAATGGCTTTTACAAATTCTTTTTTGAACGGAAGACATATAACTTATTCCACGATCGTTTACTTCTGCTACATTAGTCGTACATGGAGACGCCTGGTGCTTTTAACAATTTATCGGCAAAGGAGGCGCCTAGTACTTTGTAGCACAAAAACTTCTCACTCACCTAAAATTAGATCCCGTGTTTATCTTATCCCTGATAATGGCAGTCGATGGATCGGTTCGTCCATATCGTAACATCCGCTCGAACTCGCTGGTGCCATCGCTCGACGTCGTAGGATCGTGAATTCCACCCACGGGCAGTGCGGAAGCTCCTCCCTCCTCGTATCCCACCGGTCCGTGCCCGAGCACGGTAAAGGTGGCCGTCCCGGAGGCATTATCAGCTCCCATATCCATCATCGCCCCACGCATCCCATACGCGCTCGAGTCCGTGATGGAATTGCGCCGCGACGCACGGGCAGCCGCTGCCGCTCTCGGGTTCTGGAAGACGCCATTTTCGATTCGGCGCGTTATGTTGCCGCCGGTGAACTGTTGCACGTCGGCTACGATGCGACTGTTGGTTGGGATGAGGCTGTGCTGGTACTCGTGCTCGGAAAAGTCTATCCAATCGTTCTGCTTGAGCAGATCCATGTCGAAAATGTTCGATCTATTAAAGGACAAATCAAAAAAAGAATATGTAAATGTAAATAGAAGAATATCTTACAAATTATTTTATTTACAAAATCATACAAAGTATCACAATTTTTGCCGCATGAAGGGCCTAAATCATAATTTCCTAAAAAAAACTTACGATAACACCCAACAAAGCTCTTGGCGTCACTTTGACGTCTACCGCAGACATTGTCAAAAGCTCACATTCAAAAGTGTGTCAAACAGAGTTTGCGTGTAGTGGTAACATTAGCGGAATGGACTCCACTTTGTACATAAAACAAAAAACCGAGACCCTTGTTGAGGTGGTCTCAACAATCGTAGCGTTCCTTGCCGGTACAGCCCAAAGCAAACTAATACAGCTAAGAAGGTAAAGTAAATAAGACCTCCGTGAGTGACTGTATGTGCCGTAAGGCACAAGTTGGTCAGTCGAACTTACTCTCTTTTCCCCTTTCCAATCGCTTCACTCTGCTTTTCAACACAATGGAATGTAAATGATGGACCCACTTCGCACCATTTCCTTTCGTTTCTTTTTCGCTTTTCTTTGTGTGGCCGTATCTTGCGGCCAGGCTGCTCAGCCCGACGCTCTCCTTGACCGGTCGTCAACGTCGCTTTCGATGAGGATAAGTTCAGGGAGATAATGAAAGGTGGCGCAAGCGATAAAACCCGGCACCTGATTTGGTCACCGCACCGAAGGCCTTTCCGGGGCCCGGCGCTGACCGTCAAAAAAGTGGACGTCATGGCTGGACAGTCGTTATGTTTGGCATTTGCTTACATATTTGAGGGTTTTTTTTTCTGTAAGTTTGTTTTCCCCGTTTGTTGGACGAGCAATGTTTGCAGATAGTTTAAAACCGTTTAGACTAGCTAATATGTTTTTAAAGATGATTTTAAAAGTATTGATAAGGAGCACATTTTGCAAGGTTATTCAATTTACATTTTTTTCGCATTAAAATATACGATATTTTGTACATGTTTTATCGGGTGAATGGTAAAGTGAAGTTTTTTGTAATTTTCATGAAAAAAAACTCTTTATAGCATTTTAACATCAAAAAACAACGTTTTTTTTTTCAATATTTAAACATGTTTTAAATAAATATAACAACACGTAAACTATACCAATTATATCTTCGTTCTTTTCTCCTAAATGCTCTAGAAAAGCATGCAAAAAATACGATGACATTTCAAAAATGTCAAACTACCCAGTTCAAGCTAGTCCGTCCAGCGGACAAACTGAACATGAAGATAGGAATGCACATGCACTCGAAAGGCAAATAGTTTTCCGATGACAAAAACACACACAACCACGTAAGAAAGAATACCGAAACGTCCTTGAATTGTGGTCCCATGGCGATGGGAAACTACTTTCATTCCCATCGACCAACGCGAAGGAATGTCAAACCGGTGGTGGGTTCTTAAAAATAGTTTAGGCAAAATATTGCCCACCATGAGATCATGACTCTGATGCGTTCCGACCATCCGTGACCGGTACCCCGGGTCGATTCGTTCTATTCTGAGACCAGCGAAAGAACGCCGGATTCACGGTTTACCACGTCATCAATGTGATGACATTTCTTGACTGCCTTCCGTGGGAAAACTCGCGAGTGGAATGTGCCCATTCCCCGACAAAGGTGGCAAAAAACAATTCACTGTACACTGGGTGGATCGGAAAAACGGCGAACTATTTATTTGTGTAACAAACACTGGGCCAACTGGGCGACAAGTGATCGCGTTTTGGAATGCAGCTGACGCGGTACAGTAGCTTGAGGGCTTATTTTAGAAGGGTCATTCGGCTTTATGACGTAACGTTATAATTGTTTTCCTGGTTGGCTCTACATGTGTTTTCTGTGAGCTTTTCATCGGGGTATAGGAGTTGCAATTATATCAGAACGTCTTCATGAAAAAGGGATACACAAACACAACATATTAAGAACATTCTTAAGCTAACTGAACTGTTGAAAAATAACCTATCAATTATCTTATCTTTTGATGGTACAAGAATTTCAATGATTTTAAACTGGTAATTTGGTAGAACACAGCACGATAAGCTCTAAAAAAATAATGGGTATAAATTGCATACATTCAGGCTCTCATAAAATAGCATACATTTAGGCGGTTCATTATTGAATCCATTTTACAGGAGGATTTAATGTAAATCGTAGAGTTCGTTTTATTTTTTCCGTACATACAATAAACAAATTTCAGAGTTTTTGATTCAACTCACCTGCTTGTGCTTAAGTCCACTCCAAGGCTTGCCGACTGCGTCCTACCGAAGCTTCTCCTTCTTGCCGGCATTTCACTGTAAGTTGTCACACTACTTTCAACGGCCGGCTTCACCATTCCCCCTTTCACACCGGCACCACCCATAGCCGACACGGCTCGATATCCTCCAGCACCAGCGCTGCCCACAGCTCCATTCG
Source organism: Anopheles epiroticus (assembly GCA_000349105.1). Classification (NCBI taxonomy): domain Eukaryota; kingdom Metazoa; phylum Arthropoda; class Insecta; order Diptera; family Culicidae; genus Anopheles; species Anopheles epiroticus. The sequence goes on along the minus strand of KB671487.1, from coordinate 537,248 downwards.
CGTACTGCTCGAATAGTGCATCCCGCTCTGCTTGCCGCTGTCGTTCCTGATCATTGTACAGCTTCGCATGGTACAGCTCAATGTTGTTCTTCAGGTTCTGGTAAAGATCCTCTCCGCCAAGCAGATCGGCATGACGGGTGGATGGCAGTACCGGATCACCGAACAGGCTCGTCGTCGTGGTGCCGGTCGTGCTGGCACTGTGCTGCCCGTCGAGCGATCTTTGATTTTCCAACGATGACGATGGTGTGGAGGAAGAACCATAACTTCCGAGGAAGCCAGGACGACCACCACCACCACCACCACGACCACCGTACGCATGATTGCTCGATGTGTAGCGCTGCTGCACGGTAGAAGCTGCCGACGCTCTGGCTGTGCTGCTGCTTCGCCCGTCATTCTGGCTGTACATTCTGGTGCCCGGGCCCGGTCTGCCAGCGTCGGCGGTTTGCTACGTTGGAGTCGAACCGGGTCGGTCGCGCTCGAGTCCGGGCTGCAACTGGAACACCTGTGAAAGAGTGCAAAGAGAAAGAGAGAGAGAGAGATCGATTGGTAAGTTGTGTGTTTTAAGTCCAGAGGTCCAATTAACGACAAGGAAGTGAACCCTTCCGTTCTGGTTTGTTTAACGATATTATAATTATGATTATACGCTATAAAGAATGACGAAGAAAAGGGTAAAATACATGTTGATTCAGTAGTGAAGGAAAGTAAGCAAAGCTTGTTTTAGCAGCCTGTTTTACACTGAAACCAGACTTTTGAGTTGTAGATTAAAAAATTAATCAAATAAGAGCAAAATTAGAATATAAGCTAAGTTTTTCTATCACCGCGAACCCTTCTTTGCTTTGCCAAAAAATCTGTGACACACATTAAAACCCTGCCAAAAGTACTCTCCATTTAATGAGGTGACTGAAACGATCAACCCTAAACACGTCACCCCGCCAAAAAGTTTCCACTAAATGCTATAGCGAATAAATCAAAACACCCTACCAAGCGTCACTGGGAAATCCTCCGGCCGTCTACCCTTACGCACCCTTTGTTTTATGCAAATTACCACCAAAATACGTTCACCACCCACTCGCTCAACTAATTGGGACGTGCAGAATGTTTGCTGTCGTACGCTAGTAAAAAGTGTGTATTTATTTTGCGTGTATGAGCGACCGTTTCGAGGGAGCACCCCTTCCTTGCCCCTAATAATTCGGCCTCATTTTCATGCCAGCGTCCGAAATAGACCGGCGAAAGCTATCCTGGTGTTGGATTAAATTAAACGCAACCGGCCGGCCGGTTTTCTTATGCTTCTACCACAAAAGCTCACATTTCACTTTCACCATTATGAGTGGTTGTGTGTGTGTGCTTGTGGTCACCCAAAACGGGATGTGTAAAGAAACCAGTGAGGAAATGGTACCTGTCGTCACGCGAAAGGAAACCACGATAAGCGCAGCCCGTACCGAATCTGGTTTCTGGTACAAATGTTTTACCATCTCGCTTTGCGTGAAACTAGCGAGAAATTATAATTTTTCAAAAACCTCCTCAAGCATTCCACCACCGGTCGTTCTGCAGCTGAAAAAACGGGTACACAGATTATTTATCCGAGTTTTCTTCAGGGGGGTGCAGTGAAAAGATTCCACGGGCAATTTAGCGTCATTATAAATTAGGCTCAATTATAAATATTTCCAGTCGCGAAACGGCGAATAGTAAATTGAGTATTGTTAAGAAATAATTTGTCAATTATCTTATCTATTGATAGTTTAATATTTTTAGTGATTTTCAACTGGTAATTTGGTAGAGGTTTGGTTACTATAAAGAAAACCCTCTAACAACTTGTCAGTAACAAGCTAATTATCAACTATAATTTGCATATATTCAGGCGGGGTTTTAATTGCATAAATCAAGGCGTTCTTTAGCAAAACTATGTCAGATGGTCGATAGTTACATTTTATTTAATTGCCAGTGTTAGGTGATTAGTGATGTCTTGTGCGAGGCAAGACATCCAAAATTATTTCTTTTTAATTTAATATTCTGCTCTGGTAATTTTAGAGGCTCTGTGCAAGTTGGCCATTAAGTTTTCCGATCAAATTTAATGAACGATTTATATTGTTGATGGCAGACTCATTGAGGTATCCATCACAACAAAATATCAAAGAGAGGCTTAAATCTATTACACTCTACTTTACTTGTTTTATGCCTCAACTTAACTAGTTTGATAACCTATTCATGCCGTGTAAGGATCCTTTGAATTGAACATAAGTCTCTCGAATATCTTACAATGATGGTTGAAACTTTTTTTTTATTCCGTAGTGACGGCCACGCCGTATTGCGTGATGGTTGAAACTTGAACAGCGCCTAGGGGTTTTCAATTTTGCGAACGAAGTTTATTCCATCAGATTCAGTCAAAAGTGATCTGCGAATCGATGCACCCAATATTCACAATATTCACAATTTCTGCTGGTCCGTATTGTAAAAGAACGTAATTAATAGATTATAATATTTTGATTGGCCAACATGTTGAATTTACAGCAAATGAAGCAGAACTAACAGAAGCCGTTAAATTGTAGAACAAATCCCCGAACCAATAATCTCTTTAACCCTGTTTATTAAACGATTCGTTATGGTGCTTTGTTTTGAATACATCGTAAACTAACTAGCTTGCCAAGGCAAAGCATCTGATTCCATCTCTGAATGAAGAAATCGTGCTCAAAAGCTCTGACCAGTGCTAAATTAGGATTGAAAGAAAACAGGAAAACCAGAGCTAAATATGTTGAACACGGGCACCAGAAATTCCTTATTGACACTTTGGCTAGCTTGTAGCACGACCCAAACACAAGACCTACCCACCAGTGTATTACGTCAGCAGCTTTTCCTAACCCATATTCCTAAATCATACAATAAAATTATGTGTTATTTTTAGTGAAACAATCATCGCTCGCAGCCTTCCATTAAACACTGGCTTCGGCTGAGGGCAGATTTGTTTCTCCTCCTGTTCGTTCCGATGCGTGGCCTCCGAAACGGTCAGGTGTGGACTTCAGATTCATTCATAAATCGGCCGCTAACCCAAACGTCAAGGAAGCATTGGAGCGTACTTTAGTACTACAACTCAACCCCGAACCAGATGGCAGACGCGTTCGAAGGTTCGCCGGTGGTGTTGAATGTATTAAGAAACATAGGTAGGTATGTTCGACGTTCGTTTTTTTTGCGGACTTCAGTTACGAATTGAGGATATTTTTAGCACCGATTGTATAGTAGCGGTTTTTCCTGACACATAAACGATCTCGTGATAAGATCAGAATTCATGGACTGCATATTTAATTTGCTGGAAAACGTTTAAAGTGCATATAATTTGCTGTGTGCTTTCTAATAGTATAAAGAACCTTTAGAGGCTCTTTCAACCTACATTCACTTCAGAAAACTACCCTATAAACAGTAAAGCAATACGACATAGCCTAATAAAGCTTACAGCACTCGTCTAGCGCACTAGCTAGTCATGTAAACTTTAGCGAGGTATGTGGGTCGTTCCACCGTGGTCACAAGTTAGAATCACCCTCGGAATTTTGCTTTGCCGTACCCCTCCGACACCCACTCAACCTCAACCTCATGCACGCTAAAATTTGAGCCGTTTTTGCATGTGACTCGTCCGATTGGGGTGAGAAAGGCACTGAAATCGGTCAGCAGGACCGCTTGGTTAGTAGCGTGGGTAGGCAAATTATGCTGACCGCTATCGAGTCCGCGACTCTCCCCAACGCTCTCCGTGGCTCTACCCGATGCTGTACAACTGCAAAGCAACTGCTGACCGCTACAAAAAAGCGCAAACGCAAACAATCTTCCCGTTCTACCTTTGCGGCGGGTCCACCTGCCGCCTGTTTGCCTCGCTGCTCCGCTTCAAACGACGGTACAGTCCGAAAGGAGCTCCAAGTGGTTTAGTATATCTTTCAAAGAAACCGATGACGCTAGCGTCAGCTCGAGGGGGTTGTAGTCACAAACACTTGCTTAAACACCCCGATGACCAACACACGTTCTAAGGGAAAAGAAACCACAAACACGTACCCACACACAGAAGTGCCCACTGCTTCTCATTTGAATGAGGACCTCCTTCTAGCATTGTGAGCAAACGGCCCACATAGTTCCCCACCCGAAACGGTGTGTGGTCATTTCAGATACTGGAGGGTGAACGAACTTCTCGACGACGGTACGGTAACTTGGGCAAATGAGGACCCCTCCGGTCGGGCCGGACCAATACAAGCACGCCCGAGAATGGGTCTTGGGCCAGCACCACGAAACCGGACCCGGGAGCCTGGTCAATATCGATCGTCCAAGCCGGATGGAGTGACCTCGTTTCGTGTCAACCAAGGAACGGTGCCAAACCAAAGCGAAGCGTTTTGTTGCCTTTGGCGAGTTCGTTGAATTTCCTTGGACTCTAAACGGCTCGAATGGAGCTGGTGTCGGCGTAATGCCGGCTTCAACCTGCAATATTTTTGTCAGGAAATGCAAGGATATTGCCGAATGAAGAATTTGGGTTAGAATCAAAGGGGTTTTCCTAATTTGTTTGTCGGTAGAAGTATCTCCAAAATTTACAAACAGTTTTGTAGACTTTAAATAGAAAATTCTGTGAACGAAGACCTCACAACTCCACGACAGCTTCAAAATTCTGGTGGCGTCTCAGACTTTAGTTCGTCACGTTACAAGAATTAACCTACATAATTTCTTCTTGTGACTAATTGAAAGCTCCTTCGTTCTTGCTCTTATCTCACTATTTCACCGTCCACCGTCCTAGACTGGTTCTACTCCAGTTTGATGCATATCATGGGTGTATAAATGCTCTGCGCTTTGACTGAACCATATCAATCCAACAACATACCACATATTCTTTTTCTGTAGAGACTGAAAGTCTCTTATAAGCAGAGTATTAGCGTAAGTTTGGTGTCAGAATAACCCGTGTGCGGTACACAGTTTTAAAGTCCTTCCAAACGCAACCCTAACATGGAACAGAAAGGTTAGTCTAAAATTTGGAAAGTCTTGTTAAACACCAAACTAACATACTCGCTCACACGACTACCTTCATTTCAACTGCTAGAGGTAGTCAAACATTGCATGTCGTGCCAGCCAGTGTGCCCAAGCTGTCTTGTTGCGTACCGTTTAGTGGAATCAATCAAAAGCTTTTCCCACCCGTTTTCGAGCATGAGTCGTTCGTTCCCGGCTACTCACGGGCAAGGGTGCAAAATTAACACACCAACAGCATGGATGCGCAATGAAGTCATTTGAAGGCACGGTGGCCTATTAAAAGGCGAGGGTTTGGTAAATTGCTATATTCACGGAGTAGAATAATCCCCCAATTGCAATCATTTGAGGTGGTTTTGGTACAAAACCAAATCCTTTAAGAGAACTTCGAAGAAAAATTGGGAACCTTATCAAAGAAAAGTATCGTTCAGTGCTCAATAAACGACAATGTTTTTGAGCAAATAGAGTAGCTGTTAAGCTAAACCGTCGTTCCTTAAAAGTAAGCTAGCAATACGACCGATTTTTGAACGCACATACGCTCTCCACACGTTTACACACCACCACACACAGCCCCCTTTCGGGTGAATAGCCTCCTTTTAAAATGGAAATTCCAATAAACAACATAACCCTCCACTCCGCGTCGGAAAAGCTGTCAACGACGGGAACACCGGAATGCGAAATAGAATCACATAATCGAACGCCAATCCTTCTGGGAGCTGAGCTGGGTAAAAATATCCTCCGACGGCCTAAATATCGCTCGGAAGAGCGGACAGAAGTAGGTGTTCATGTGTTCCCTAACTTTACAGCCAGTTAATGCGATGGAACAAAGATGTGTATATGTGTGTGTGTGCACATCAAAACCTTCACCCATAAATCTACACCGAAAACTGCAGTGTGCAGTTACAATAAACAAACACCCTCTTTTCACCGACTCTTTGCACTTACTGCGTCTCTTTATTGGGAAAAGAAATGCCATTCTGATTGTGTTGTTGCTTCCTGACTGTTCAAAATGTAAAGTGCAACCTGCAGGCTTGCCGATGTTTCTCTTTTTCCCTCGAATCCCTTAACTTAACAGTACTTACCTTAAACATCAGCACGTTTGGGTGGGACAATGCGACGTCGGCATCTTTTCTACCGTTGGTGCCGTGACCGGGATGCGCACTGTAATCACTGTCACCATTATTATCGGCAGAAGGAGAACCTCATTTTCAACTCGATCCTCTATCGCTCTTCGACTATTACGTTACACTTATTAATTTTTCTATTAACTTTACTTCGCTTAACAAAAAGCACGCAAACTGCACAAGTTTTACCTTCGAAATGGCCTGCTACGATAGATTGATCTAACTTTCCGTCTTATGCAGTTCCAACGTAATGATCGATTGCTTCCGCTGCACTCATTAGTCGGAGTAAGGGTTCTGCATGCTTTCCCTTCTGGCTAGCGATGACCAAGCAATTGAGCTAAGGAAAAAATGGTCGCTTTATACGTTAAACTACCCCGGTGTACCTCACCGCAGCCGGAAATGAACACATCATTTTTCACTCAACCGCACATATTTTACATTTTCTCCGCACTACCGCAGGCCCCTGCCAAGACATAGATGACGGAGGCACCCGTTGAGCATGCACGTGAGCTGCACCAAGCCAAGCCTCCTTCGATCAGTCGATTAGATATTGGAAAGCCATAAATCTTTTTCTTGTGCAAATTTCCACGTACCCAGCACCACACATCACGATATGATTGATCCAGAGCGTACACGCCCCATTCCATTAGCGATAATTACAAAACTTTTTAATATGATTATCCGCTTCGGGAAAAGAGAAAGTGAAAACACCACCCTAATCAATCAACTCCTTTGCAGGACACTTGCACTGTGCATTTGTTTTATAGTAATGTTAAATGAACATTTGAACTTTGTGTTTCTCTGCTTGAAGAACTTCAACCACCAATTTCGTGACTTATTTTTATCCAGCCAAGGTGTGCTTTTGGGAAGACACGTCACGAACACTTCGCGCGGCTGATTGCACTTTTGCGCTATCGTACTTGTTGGTAATGTATTCTATTACCTCACGGCTGCACGGCACTTGTTCGATTGCACGCACGTGGAGCAGCGGAATTATGTAAGCAGTTTTGTGGCCGCGGAATCCTTGTTTTTTTTTGCGAAAGAAAGTGACACTTTTTAGCTGCGGAGGGAAGACGAGCACACAACACTTCACACTTTGGAACGGAATGGTTTTACTTCCCGGGCAGCATGCTTCGATCTGTAGGTACTGCAATGGAATAGGTGTCACCCGCTGTCATTCCACCGTGCGTTGTGGACTTCAATCTATCAACATAAACGGAGCATTTAACCCAAATGAAACGTTACCTATTTTAGTGCAAGTAGTACACCAACGAATTTGTTAACTAACACACTTGACTACTACACTTTGAGGACTGTTCGTTCTTCGTATCGCTAAAACCCTTTTAAAGTCCTCAATTTAAATTATTTTCAAACTACCCTAGTAACACTACTTGCTCTACATTCTTTTCCAAATATTCCCAAGTCCAAGTCAGGCGCGGTTCCACAGTGACAAAGTGTGCCTGCAGCAGACTACGCCCGCACGGTAACGATTCTTCAACGGTACTGGCGCCACTCAAAGCTTTCGCGAGCACCCGAAGCCTCCAAAACGGTGTACTAACGTTACGGGACCTATGTAACGCCACGCCACTCAAACACCCAGCGGTGTTTGTACATAAAACGGAGCCTTTTGCTCTCTGCTATCTCTCACGGGGGTCCATGTGACTTGCCTGTTTATGGTCTTTACCGGCCCCGGACGCCGGGTGTCTCAAGCAGAAAAGAAAATGACGCTATTTTCCAACACTCACTCTTGCTAAGTGGCACAAGCATTATTTACATCAGGCGAAATGTAACGCTTCTGCTGCATAAAGCAAACAAACAAAACCCGGCTTTATGATAACAAAGCTTCTAAAGGGATGCAAAAAAAAAAACTAAAATTGAAATTGTACAAATTATAAAAAATAAAGATAACATAAAAAAGATAAAGAAAAGATAAAAAAAAACAAGCCAGTGAACCTTACAAAACTACTGAATGTATCCTTCTAAAGAAACTAAGTACAGTAATAGTAAAACAATAAAAAATAGTAATAAAATATACGCAAACCCAAAGAAAACAAAAATCCACTGACGCAAGTAAAGTAAGCTGTAAATAGTATCAGTGTTTAAATTATTCGTTTCATACATCACTTTTTAACCGCTCAGGCGTCTCCAATCTAGTACAGAAAGGATTAAAATCTGGGTCAAAGTCCGCAATAACAACAACCAAAAAAAGAGGTACACACACTCACACGGCACCAAAACTTTGCAACAACTATTGCCCATTAAACAGGTGTAAATGAGGAGCAAAGCTGTGGATTATTTACAGTGTGGTGCAAATTTCTCCTCTACTTTCATTTCAATTTACAATAGTTTTAGATTTATTAATTGCATTGTGTGAGTAGCAAGAATTTTAAAAGCATTTTTTAGGTATTTAATTTTTTTTTACTTGCAAAGAGTGTTAGCTGCAACAGAAACAAGCTATTACCAAACCGCGTAGCAGACTGTGCGCTTAACAAACACTCGCAAAGACCACCCGACTGACCCAGTCAGGTGGCGGTCCGCGATCAAACCATCGAAAAGGAAAGGGCCCTTTGCGGCCGGAAATTTTCCGCTCAGTCACACATCGTGCGATGGTTGTGGTTTGCGGTGTTGCGCGGAGCTGTAACGTAAAGTAACACACGCGTCATCTACACCGTGCAAGAAGTACCAGGCGCCCTCACCGGTTTCACCCTCAGCACGTGGGAAGCGGATTTTTCACCCTTTTTTATTTTGGTAGTGAGCGGTATTCTATGCCACGTTTTTTTCGTTTTCCTTTTTTATTAGACGACAAAGAGGAGTACTTCCTTACAGGTCTGAGAAAAGGGCGTAGTAGCGTGTGTATTTGCGTTAGCTCGTAATGTTACACCAATTTTTCGTCATCAACAACGATACGATCCCCCTGATAGTGTAGCAAATCGTACCAAGATTAATGCCATTTGGTAGAGCGAAAGTGGAACACTCGACAGTGAATATGTTGAGTACGGCTGTGTCGACTGTATCATATCCGTAACCGTTTTGGGTGTTTGTGGTTGCCGTTGAGGTAAGGCGTGAAGCAAAGAAAGTGTTTATTAATTATTTTTGGCCCTCAACGCTCCTCCCGCTTGCTGTTGTCCGGTGTGGCACGATTTGTGAAGTATTTAAATTATGTGTGTGTGTGTGTCGGTACAACGGAATACCGTCACCTGTAACCGACGTTTCGTTCTCAACATGAAATAAGGGCATGAAAGGACAAAAAAGACAAATTCATGCCTCATGGAATGATTAATCGTATCCACTTTTCTGGTACAATCGAAGCCAATTTGTTCCGAACCTATCGATAAGATAGTGTGAATAGTTTTTTTTCGGATTAAGGCACAATAAACACTTCAAAGCTTACAATTAATTGATGCATTGGTTTGCGCATGGTTTATTTTAAAAACTTCCTATCCGATACGCGGGATTGATGGGAGGGTGTTCGCTCTCCTCTCCACCGTGGCTCTGTTCCGTGACTGGGGTTTCCTTAAACACTATTAGCACAATACATTACACAGTTTTACATGTAAAAAGTTACACGAGAAGGAAAAGGAAGCGGGGTAGAGTTGATTTAAGTTAAAGCAGGAAAAACATTTAGAGGTAATTAAGACTTTCCATCGCAAAACCCACTCAATTGGTTTTAGGGTGATGCTAAGAGAAACACCACAAAAGTACGTAAACTTAAGTATAATTACATATTACATAGCACAAGAAAGTGAGATTTCGCATCGTTGAGAAAAATGCGATTAGCGTTGGACGTTTTCCTTGACTGATCGCCAAAACGAAAGGAAAGGGGGACAGGAACTTTCTCTCTCTCTCTCTCGCTTCCTCTAACGCTCGCCCTGGTTTCGAGTGGTAAAGAGTATTACAAGTTGCAAGAATGCTAATGCAAGAATTGGCAAGAAAGTCGGTGCTTCGATCGAGAAGGGAAACGCTGTCGCCTTTTTTGGTTTGTCTTTGTTTTCCACACTACACACAAAGCGACTAAGTGCGTTCCGTTTCCTTTAATTAATTCTATCGTAATAATGTGCAGCACTTATAAATATGAAAGGTCCCCTTATATAGGACAAATCTGTCCACTTTCCACTGTATAAGTGTGTCTTTGTATATAGATATAGAGTCCACTAACCACTTAATATGTTTACGTTTACAATTCCTGTTTCTAATAATCTCTTTTTCGTCAAATAATTTTTGACCTACGGTTTTTATCTATCCGGACACAATTTTCCCAAAAAACGCCCAAAAAATGCATTAAATAATGAAACAGTTTAGTGAAACACTTGGCTAACACGTGTACCGGGGGGCCGGGAATATACATTATGAGGGCATGTAGGGTTTGTATAAAACACAAAGGTAATATGGCTGACCGGATACCGTTCATCCGTCCCAGTATGTGTGTGCCTGCTTTTAAGAAGCATTTCAGGCTTGATCAGGCTTGATAAGATCGCAGTACAGCTGCTACTTCTATTACCTACCACCTATAAAGCATATGACGAGATACGTTCTGATACCCGAATGAGTGTTTTGTTCAAATTTGCACGTTGGCACATCGCTTTCCGTGTTTATATGTGTGTATGTGTGTAAATCAACTCCACTTCTGCGTGTGTCATGTGTAACGAAGATTATTCTCACGGGCATGGTGATGCAGTTGATGCGCCGGTTGCCAAGTCACACATCAACAGTAGAGCTTTTAAAACTAGTATCTAACCGTCCTGTAACAAATAGCCTAACCATTCCAATTGTTCCAGTGGTCAGTGTTGCTGCTCCCTGTTCCCAGGAGGAAGACGACCGCTCACAATACCGCCGAACGTAGATTCGGGCTGGACCAGCTGTGCGACCACGGGACCCGTTCCAGCACGACTGCCATTGCTGTACTGCATCGTGGTGCCACCGCTGCTCGGACCGTTGCTACCGTTATTTGTACCATTGCTACCATTCATCGTCACCGTAGTTGGAGCTGCCGCCATCGTCGTCGTTGCCATGGGTACGCTCTGTAGGTTGATCGTTCCGATTGCGAGGTTTCCGATGCTGTTGCTCGAGTTAGTCCTACAAATTCCTCCGTTTACGCCTCCACTAATCATGGCTGTACAGTTCGCGGTGGTGTTCGAGATTCCGTTGGAGCTGTAAGGGAGCAAAATGTGAGTATATGCATGGTAAGAAAATATTTCCTCTCACTTACGCAAGCTGCATGTGGGAAACGTGCTTGAGATGCGTGTTTACCGCCAGCGCAACCGAATCGTTCACCGTGTGCTGAAGGGTTTCTTCCATCTTTTTCATCTTCTTGTTGAGGTACACTTTCAGCACTTCGTAGTGATACTTGCAGCTACCACCGTGCCGCTTCCGCTTGGACGAAACGGACGAGGCGCGCTCCAGCTCCTCAACAGCACGTTGCAGCGATGACTGATCTTCGAGCGACGAGCTGACCTCTCCGCGGATTGAGTTGAACTCTTCGCGTGTTACAAACGGCACCTCGAGCGATTCCATAAACTGCTGCATCTCGTCGTACTCCTTGCCGAGCTCTACCGTCCCCTTCACCAACCGATTCATCAGCTTGTTGTGGTGAATGTAATTCTCCGAGGAGCGTGTGATGATAGCGGCACACTTGCTACACTTCATGGCGAACGTTGAGTAGCAGCCGCTAATATACTCCTGGTACGGTTTCAGCAACCCGCCCGGGCAGTGCTTCGAGTGCATAAACTGGGAGTATGCGGACCACTGCAGGAAGTGATCTATCTCTATGATACGGTAACCCTTAAACTGTGGTATCTCGTCCGGATCCATACCGTTCTGGGCGAGTGTTTGCTGCACGGGGTTTGAGCCGCAGGCGATACTTGGTGCCGTTCCCGTACCATGCGTCACGTTCGGGCCGACTGGGTTTGTGGTTGCAGCGCTAGTTGAAGGGTTGGCTATGGTGCCTCCTACCGTGGACTGGGGCACATCGATCGGTGCACTCCGCTTCGAGATTCGGGGCGTTTTGCTGCGTCCCGTTGCGCTGTGCTTCCCTCCGTGACTGCTGCAGTTGTTGTTCGAGCCGCCCGATGTCCCTGCTTCGTTCGGTGACATACCGGAGCTCTTCTTCGCCAGTTCACAGCTATACGGAGACTGTTTCAAAAGAGGCGATTGTGATACTGAAGGGCCTGCTGATGTGGATGCAGAAGTCGGACTAGCACTGGGCAGCGCTTGTACACTCTGCACACCGGACGGTGAGCTTTGTGAACTTTGCGAGGGCGAGAGTATGTTGGCGATTCCGGTCGCCAGTGCACCGAGCGTAAGCTGTTCCTCCGCCGCACGCTCCTGCATCTGCAGCTGGGCCAGCAGTGTTGACTCGTGGACTGATTTCCGCCTGGTCATCATCTTGGGAGGTTTCGATTTCGATGCTCTCCTGTCCGGGGCCACGTTCGCGGTAGTTTGCACCGAATGGGTAGAAAGAGTACTGCTGCCCCGCAGAAGATTCCAGTGCTTGCGGTGGACGATGGACTGCACCCACGCTCACGTTGTGTGTCCACGGCCGTCGTACGCAGCTCGGGTTTATAATTAAACGCAACAATGTTTTCACACGTGGGTAGTAAACGCTTCGAATCGGTGCCGAATTTTCGACCAACACACCATGCAGGCACAGGAACACTGTAATTTTCTTTTCTGCAATACCGATGCACTTGTGTGTGTCGTCTTACTTGCGTTCTGCGAGAAGAGGAGTAAAAAACCCAAACAAACAACACACACATATATACACACGTACATCAGTGTTGTGAAGGAATGATATGTGCGAGCTTTTTCACCGGAATCGACCAATGGCAGGTGCTGAGATTTTCATGATTCCGGTTGATTTTATCATTTGTTATCAATTTTATTTCATTTTTCTTACCGGAATTAGACCCTTCTTTTATTATGAAACAATTAACTTGCCTATCTTATTTCTATGTTCGTTCATACTAAAAAAAATAACAAAATGCCCAACGAACAAATTCATTGCAGATAAAGGCCCGTTTTTAGGAGTAACTTTAAGAATAACTCAGTAATGAAAAACTGGATGAAAAAAAATTGTTTTCAGAGTTCGTAGTATTCTACTTCATTTTACCAGAAACTTTAATTTGTAAAATAAATAAATCAAGGAAGGTTGACAGTAGAGGTACCTTTCATTACCATCCTGTCAAAATTATGCTCCGTGGGTATCGGAGTCTCCCGATGCGTGTCAAAACTTTGCTCGTTGGGGAGGGGGTTGGTTGCGCTCGCTGTCAAGCAGCACCCATCAAATCATGAAAGAAATTTGAGCAGCGAGGAGTCTGCGAGACCGTCGCGAAGGGAAAAATCGCACTGTTTATTACGCTATCGTGTAAGCCTCGTGAAAAGCAGTGAAAAGAAAGTGCAGCTGTTGAAATTGGCACATCCGCGCACTGGATTGCTTGAGGTAAATTCGCGTGGGATCTAGTGCATCTGGTGTGGAATGGTGCAGGTTTACGATGGTGTGTCGTGTCGGAGAAAGCAAATGCCCTATTCGGGGTGAATAGTTTAGTTTAGTGTGTCTGTTACGTATTTGGTAATGTTTTTTTTTCAGTGAGTTTTACGCATTCCCTTTTGATAGTTAAACAAGCAAATGGTTGGAAACTTACGCTCCTCGCCTACTCGAATCTCGATGGCCGTGCCAAGGATGATGACGACATAAGAATTTGTAATGCCCCCAGATCTGTGGCCCCTAAACGGGTGTGCTGAAGGAGGGTGTAACTGATTCATGTGCGCGTTCGGTTAAGTGAGTGTGGAGGTTGTGTTCGCGTATTTCTTCAATTGTTTCGTTGTTCCCTTAATATCATCCCCTTCCGCCCTTATTGATGGTGTAGAGAAAAAAAACACACACGTAACGGGAATATTTTTTTTTATGCTGTAAATGACACGATCAAACGCTGCATACGCAGTGGAATGCAGTGGCGGAAGCGCGTGGCTTGCTTTGCGTATCAGCACGGAGTGCACATTTGCATTGTATTCTAATGCGCACTGCGTTTCACAGCCACCTGCATAAAATCATCGTCTTCTACTCATCGTCTAATGTGATGTGCGTCGTTGCCGTGGTGGAAGTGTGTGTGAAGAAGAGTGGCACAAGTCGTGGAGTGTTTTAAATGGCTTACCCGTCGCCGTAATGTTTACGAAATCAAATCAGGTGTATTGATTAGAATGTTTCGTATGTTCCTTTTTACAGGCGTTTACCAGCAAGTGTAGAGTGCAAAGTGATGTCTCGTTCGTGTTGGTAACATCGAGGGGATTTGTTATTAAACGATTTCCCCGCCCACTCTCGATGGCTTCCGGATGGATTAGTGTGCTGTTCTTCCGATTTTGCTGCCATCGAGCTGCCGTCAACCGTTCTCGACCCACCGCATTGTGTAATACGTGCGGACGGGTTGTGCGTAGCGTTTGAAGTGAGTTTAACATTCGAACGGGACCCGAACCGGAAACAGCACACGGCTTGAAAGTGGTCGATCGGTCGGTCGGTTCGAGAAACAACCAGTGTTCAAAAAAGGAAGCACCAAACACTAGCGGAACGGAACGTCAACAAGGCAAGAGAGAAGGAACAGCAAGTGAACGAAGAAAAGCAACAATAACAACAAGAAAAAACGGTTTACTGAAACAGAAACGGTACGATAAAACCACCACAAAACAATGAGTTGGTTACGATCGAGCCCGTTGCGGCAAAGCTTCAGCAGAAGCGGCGGCAGCAGCAGCACCAGCGGACACGGCAGCAGCGCGAATGACCGTTCGCGGTCCGGTGGTGGCGGGGGCGGTGGGCTTTCGGTGATTCGCCCGTTCGATGCAACCGAGTGCGACCCAAAGGCGTGCTACGACAGCTTCTGCATCCACTGGCAGCAGGCGTACGAGATCATACAGCGGTCGGAGGTAAGCGAAGTCTTAGAAGGATTAAGCGTCTAATTTAAGTCCCTCTGCGTTCTGTTTTTGCTTTTCGGTAAATGCAATTAAACGAAAACGAAAAAACAAACATCCTTCCGAAGGGTTTCTTTTGCAAACTAAGCGAAAGGGAAAAGAAAAACCATCAGAACGATACTTTTTCTTAAAGAAATTTAATAAGACAATGCGATTTGCGACCTTGCACTGGAGTTCCGTCGTATCATGGACTTGCTATCCTATGCTATGCCACAAATGGGCTGCATGACCAAGAAGGTTGTCAACCCAATGGGAGTGTTGGGCGGAGTGCGGCGAAAGATTGTCACGTTTAATGAAACGGGGTATTAAAAGCAGCGAAACGAAAGCCATGTGATTTGGAGGTACATGATTTGGACTATGTACAACTATACGGATTTTATAGGAGCTCAAGACTCTCTAATCTTTCCATAGACATTGATGATAGACATTGAATATTTATAAATATTGGTTCTAAAGGAGGCTACAGAGCGTGGAAAGCGTTATAGTCTTAGAGCTTCATTTGGGAACAAAGATCTACTGGTTTTAATCAATGCTGGTATCCACCAAAAAAAGACTGCAGGACTTTCCGGACAAGTCCAACAAGTTAACTTTTGTCTTGTTTCAACTTGATGCTAGAGAAGTGGGGTCTTCCATCGGGAACCATCTTCCTTAAGTCAACTCAGACCCTGGCATACGCTGATGACATAGACACCATTGGTCTGTGGCTCTTCTATGTACCGGAAGCCTACCAACGGGTCGATCGGGCGGCAGAATATCTCGGAATGCAGATTAACGAGGCAAAACCAAATTGAGGGTGACACCACCAAAATCTGATCTACGTATGGATAGACCTACGTGTAGATGAACGTACTTTCGAGTTCGTCTCAAATTCCACCTATATCGGGTCAAAAATTAGCAGCTAAAGCATGGGAGTCGAGTTACGCTCCTGGATGCCGTCGATCAGCCGGTCAATCCACTACTTGAGGAATCAATTCATCTCACAAAAACTGTCGTGACTCACGTATGTCTCTGAGACATAAATCCTGACCAAATCCAACGAAACCCGCTTAGCCGCGTAGAAAGAAGAATATGCTCAGAAGGATCACGATAATGTCCGGAAAGTCCTCTTAGACCGTCCACATGGATAGAGGAGGGGTGCTAGGACCACGAAAAAGATCTCTCGTTCAATGTAGACAGTTGCTTTTAATTGTCATTGGAGGTGCTTTACTACCGGATATTCAATAGAATTTCACAACGTTTATCAAGAGCATATCTCATAAGAAAAATACACATTTTTTATGGTGGTGAAAAGTGCACCTTTAAAAACGAAGAAAATGATGTTATATCCCATTGTCCGCTCCGCCACTACACAAAACGGACGGGAACTTGGTTACGTATTTTATTGATACTTTTAATCGTGATCACTTCCGAATTAGCCACCATTAAGACATTTCGTATAAACCCTTAGTGACGATAAAAAAGGGTGTGTTTCTTTTTCACTTTCCGTTGGGTTCACTTAAATTCCAATTTGTGGCGCACTTTATTATCGCTTGCGCGCCGACATTTGTGGGCGCTGGAATCGGAAAGCCTTTTAAATGCTTTCCCTTCGCGAACGCCGCGTGTCAATCAGCATCGTTTCGGCATATTAAATAGCAATAACACATATACACACACGAAAGCCACGTGGGGACCGGCGTTCCCTCTAAGAGTTGTTTTCTCTGATTGATTCCTGCACAAGGAGGTGGATGAGGCAAAACCTTCGGCCACGCCACAAACAACATTCACCAAATGCCATCAACGTGGTCTTCGCGGTTCGTTGATCTTGGGCTTTGGAGTCAAGCGACACACACACCTGCTGCTGCTGCTCCGTTACTTTCATCACGGTTTGCGTCGCGCCGTTGTCGACGCCCGATATGGATGTGGCTCGCGAATGCACAGGCCACCGGGGCCGCTCCACACGTTGGCCAGACGCATAATGCGCGAATGAAACGATTGTGTACGATGCCCAACACCGGTCCTAGCAGCGCATGTTGCTTTCTGATTGCGATTTCGAGCGAGAGGTATTGCTGGTTGTTAGCTTTTCGTTATGGTGTTGCTACGAGCCAGAAAACTTGTTTGGCGCATTTGTTCCGGTCTCCAGCACCGTTTCCCGTCCCCCGTATGCCCGCTGCGCTTATCTGTCGGTGAGACGTGTTGCGTAAACAATGTCCAGTTCCGAATCCGGATTATCGTAACACAAATGCCGGGCCCAGACCGGCTCCGTGGGCAGGTGTGTGACCGCGACCATTGCGCTTGTCGCTTCTTGGTAAAGATTAAGATAGCAGTGCAAATATTGGCACAAATACTTTGTTGCTGCTCTGGTAAATTCTTTGGAGCACATATAGGAGTAAACTCTCTCGTAACGACTTTTATTGCGAGTACTTCCATAGCGAGTACTCAACAAATACCCCCTTCAACGAGCAAAATGCCACATGGCGACTAATATCATAATCAATCACTATGATCGTTAAAAATTAGCTTTCCCATATTTTTGTTAACCGATCAGGCAATTTTTTAAGAAACGTTCTATCTATATCTGTATCCGAGAGCATCAATATCGTCTTTTTCATCGATCCTTCAATGTAAAGTATGTAGATAACCAGCTCTACAACAGTTTTTATCGATCTAATCGCTGGAACCTGAAACTTGGAACTAATTATTTCACATATAATACCAATGGAAAAGATCTTCCCACATAACGAATTTTCTGTATAACAATAAACTGGGTTTCACTAGGACGAATTAAAGAAGAATATCCCATAATTTTCATATTTTAAAACATTAATACATAAGATTATAATTTAGTAATATGCTGATAGCACTACAAGGGTTCATTTTTCATTTTTTGTTTTGTTTTTTGTTATTTTTTACTATCTTACGTAAAATTCTCGTTACGAGGGTTCAATACAACCTTTACTCTATTTACACAGAAAGAACAAAAAGTAAATTGCTCTTTAAGCAAGAAATTACTCATTAAAAGGGATATTCATCGAGCATTCTGATATACTCGTGATGATAAAAGCTTGTTAAAAGAGGTAGTCGTTAGGAGAGGGTCCAGTATACTTATTTTTTTATCTTTTCTCATTCTTCCAATAGCAACTCTTCCACTTAAAAGAGACGATTTTTACCACAAAACCTAATTAATCGATTGTGGCCCAACACATAACCGGCGTTTCCGTTACGGCACCACGTGTGAGGGAAACCGTTGCGACAAAATGCCACCGTTGCAAAATTCGCCTGCTGCCTTCCCGCATACGATCCAAAGAGCGATTTTTAATTGTAGCGTGAATAATAAGCACTAAATCTCTTTTTTCCGCTTTTACCGTGCCGGTGGTACGCTGCATTGAGGAACTGTGCGCAACGCTGGGGGAGGAAACGTATTTATGCTCAAACTTTGTCGTGCAATTTTTCCTTTTCTTCTTTTTCAATCCTTTCTTATGGAAATGTTGCGCTCGGAGCGCCACTTTCACCTGTCCGTGTGGAGTGATCGGCAGAATCTGCTATAATACCATTCAATTTAAAAAAGCGATGCTGATTTGGGAACGCGTTTGATCCAGTGGCCGAGCAAACAGTACAGGATGTGTGTTATGCGTGCGCACACGATCACATCGCTCCGAGCGGTGGTTGCCATTGTGGTTTACTTTCGAATCGGGTGGAAAATGAGGGGGTGGGTTTTCGGGGGCCCACGCGTCGCGAAATTTCTTCGTCGAAACCACGCCGCACACGATCTCACGCGATCTCAGACGCCCCGACGTCGTCATCTCCACCGATGCAGAACGCGGACGTCGTTGGCGGAGAAGAATGGTATGGCAGGTGAGAGTACTCATATAAAAAAAACTCCCGGTGCACGAATGCATCAGAAAAGTGTTACGTGTCGGTGTAATCGTATTCATCAAAGTACTATAATCAAACGAGCTTTAAATCGTTCCCAGAACCGTAAAACCTCCACCGTAGCTGTGAGGTGTCTACGAATGTCTATAAAACCTCCAAAATCGAAAGACTGCTCCAACAGGGAGGACAACCAGCCACAGATCCATGCCATGGCATCACACATGCGTAACACTTAATGTGGTAACGTGAACCATCTCAGGGGCCACGATGCAACCTTTTACACCTTTTGCATTGCACTTTCGTGCGTTCATTTTTTCTCCTCCATTGTTTCGTGAATGTGACCCACCCAGCCTGCCGGCCAATTCCAATTAAAGATTGTGTAGGCGAGAGACACAATGGTCCGAACCACTCTCTTTCGCCGCGAGATTGGTGTCAGTGTAATGACATTTGAGTCCGCGAGGTGTAGGTGTGCAAGAGTTAATGTCCAAAGTGAAGCAGACAAAACGTGCATAAATTGATGTTTCGTTGGACAAACAAATAATGCAGCTGGGTTCTACCCCACAATTCATTGCGACACGGAAGCAAGCCCAAAAAGCACAACTGGAATATGTATTATTTATCCGCCAAATAGTGGGAAATGTTTGGTCATTGGCTGTGGCTCCTTTTTGCCACAGAATACAATGAGAAACCAAGGGCCACACGGGGAGACCACCTTCCAGTAGCTGACACACAAATTCCGGATGCCATTTCGCCGACAGCATATCAGTGATGAATAATTTAAACCCACGCGAAACGGGATCGAGGGCATGGAATTGGTAAATAATTGGCAGTAAGCAAGCAGGGAAGCCAACCAGATAATCCAAAAGAACCCTGGGAAAACCAGCTATGCTTCCGCTGGCTGATAAATGGGTGCGTCATTAAATGTTAATTGAAATAATTTTAATCAGGCATTTTTTTTTGTTTAATTCGCTTCAGTGATTAAGCACACCAGGCTGAGGTTAAATGCCGACTGTTGCTGTGGCAAACATTGATTATTGCTGTGTTTTAATTTAACTCGACCCTTCTAATTGTTGTCGGAATTTTCTCATCGCAAAATTTGGAGCTTCCGAGATGTTTTGTCAAGTGTGTTTAATATTTCGTATTACCTGATACAATTTGCTATTCTATTTGAATCTAATTTAAGCTTTATTATTTAGACATATTTATTTTTCGTTTTGCTCTAAAGACTATCTGTTTATTTCCTTTCTTTCGCCAATATTTCATTCTGCAAAAGAACAACAAGTGTTTCAAGTATTGTACTACGCCTTATAAACGTGTCGAAAATCATATTTATATTTTGCAAATCTCTGTTGAGAAAAACAAAACATTGAATAGCAATTACTGTTGTCAGAAATGAAGCTACACACGTTGTAAAAGGACTTATTAAACCCTGAAAGACCAACATATTAGGTCACCCAGCTAATATGTCGTTGAAAGTCACTGGGAAGCGCACATTAATAGACAAATTGGAAGCGATAAGACCACGCTAAACAGTTGATAATGGCATAGACAGAATGTGGCCTAGCTTCTTATCTTGTCTACAGTCTACATTTCTCCGCACAAGCTATATGTTCTAATTTGTCTAGCGATGAGCAGTCTGTGGAGTTTAATGATGCCCACCCTCAAAACCTCACATCTTCATGGTCTTTCTTCTGCTTCGTTCGATCGAGATGTGTTCGCCGTCAGCGCAGATGACTTTCGCAACTCTGCATAATGAAACGTGTCGGCACGGTTTGGGACGGCTTACAGTCAGCTGGTTCGTTCACACGAGCGCTTCTTAATGTTGATGGACAGACGAATCGGGTCTCTTTCTCACGTGGATTAGGCAGAAGAAAGGCGCGCGATCACAGTGATGTGTAATCTAGCTGCGGTGTGTAATTGGTCTTTGCGTGCCTCACACCTTCCCAGCCTTCTCGGCGATGGGCAAGCAAGTGTGCCATCACGGGAATGGCCCACGATGATTGCTATGAACATGTTACGGTGTCGTTTCCCTATTTGATTGATTCTTTCAAATAACTGTACGCCATTTGGGGTCTCATCACACTGTAATGGCCTTAAGGATTTTTACAGTTTCATATTATGTTTAAACAAAGTTTAAACGTTTATGTTTAAACAAAGAAGATTCTTAGGAAATGTAGCAAACTCTTTAAGACTCTCATAGAATGAATAATGGAAGTAAAATTAATGCGAAAGAATGCTCTAGCTGTGTTGCAGCAGACGAATGTTTGTGTTATACTACAAGTGACTCCCAATCGTGTTACTTCTTCCACACGATGTGGTTGTTTATGCTTGGTTACTACAAAGTTTTGAAACTTATTGTTTATTTGAATTGTTTACAATATTGTTACTGATCATCGTTAACTGATGCCTCCGTGGCCTGGTGAAATTCTAAGCCAATCTACTTATGCCAACTGTTGCACGAGCTTCACGCAGCAACATAAGACAAAGTCTTCAATAAGTATTTGAGTTGTGTGTGGAATAGATTAAAAATTATTGGTTTGTTTTAGTGCAAAAGGTTTCTCTTATATATCAGTTTCTTTAAGTAGGAAGTTCATTCTATTTTAAAAAAGAAAGTAAGACCTCTTTCTCATTCGCGTAGCTGTGTTTGATATACGCAAAAAATCTACTACAGGAAGACAACAACCTGTTCTACCGAATGTAAGGCATGAATTAACAACACTTTACATACGGTACACATACACAAAAAAAAACTCTTAGAAACATTCATTCAGTAAGAAAGTATGAACCAAGGCGCACTTCCCTTTACACTCGCAGCAAAGGACAACAGGCCCTAATGTACTAGAAACACAGAAAAAAAAACAGTGCCGACACAGAAATGCGGGCACAACAACGTGCTGAACATTGTTTATACGCAAACGTAGGCGCATTTTTTGCGCCGTAAGTTTTCTGTACAACCACGTGAGGAAGGCATCAGGATATATGTACACGCCGTGTGAGGAAATATGTTTACGAGCAGAAGAAAGGTTTCGCCATTGCTGCGTGAGGGCAGTTTTGTTTGGGTTCGATTTCGATTTACCATTGTTTGCTTTTCTTCTGCGGTGGGTCCTCCGTCAAGGTCTACATACACACACCGAGGCGATGGGAAGATGGAGCGGCTCACCGGAACGGGGCGTAGTTGTTTGGCTTGATGGGTGCAAAACCGCGCCGCATTGGTCTGCAATTATGCATTTACGCGCTTCGATTGCCGCGCACGCCAGGGCGTTGCAAAAAAGCAGGCGGTGAAAGAGTGGTGGCGTGATCTACTGGCGATGATGATGATGATCGCGATGCTGTCGGTGCTTTCTCCTTATTAACAAATTAAATAAAAATTATATCGGGCAGTGCAGCGTGTTTGTTTTTGCATGCAGGTTCCACTTTTCCTTTCCACATGCTGGCCATAACATTGTGATGGAAATGTTGGTTTGCTTCCATGCTCTGTTAATTTGACACTTTTGAAAATGTATGCTTTGAAAAACACTTTTATGCTAATGGGGTTTGCTCTTTCTGGTTTGTTGCTCTCTTCCACAGAACTATCGGAGTCAGTCCCATGACGATGTGCTGGGCGTGGTGACACATCTAGACCATATGGTAACGCTGCTGCTGGTGGAGCTGCACCACTGTAACAAACTCAGCCTTCCGGGTCAACCGACGCCGCCCGCGCCCTGTCTGGAGCATTTGCTGAGCGAAAACCTTCTCGACAAGCTGTACGAGTGGGGCATCAAGACGGGACGGTAAATGGAACTTGTGCTCAAATCTACAGCCAACAGCAACAACGTCAACTAACATCGTTTCAATCTCTTTCTTTTCTTCCCCCCCATCGCTGTTGCAGATATGCCAATGCCGTCCGATTGGAGCAGTTAAAGCTGTACGAACAATTAGTGAGCCACTCGCGTCACCAGCTACTGGTGCACGAACCGTTTCTGCGACCGTTGCTAAAGCTGCTGGCCTCGAGCCAGAACGAAATCTATCCGCCAGACGTGGAGAAGCGGCTCGTCATACTGCTCAATCAACTGTGCGTGGTGCTGATGCAGAACGTGCACCTGCTAGATCTATTCTTCTTCTCCACCACCCAGACGCAGCAAAGTCACCACGCGAGCAACGGTGGCCACACGAAGTAAGGAGAAGGCTATCAAAGTTTTGGTATTATTCTAAAAAAAAAATCCTCGCTTCCGTTATTCTTTTCTGTTCGCTAGCTTTATCATCTTCTCGCTGCTGATACCGTACGTCCACCGGGAGGGTTCGCTCGGTCATCAGGCACGCGATGCACTGCTGCTCTGTATGGCACTGTCGCAGAAAAACTCGAACGTCGGCACCTATATCGCGACGTACTCGTCCATCTGTCCGGTACTGGTGACCGGGCTCGGCGGTCTCTACTCGCGTCTGCCCAACCAGATCGAAATCAAAACCGTCGACTGGTATCGAATCACCACGGACGACGTGACGGAGATGCCCGAGCTGACGCTGTTTATGAACTCGCTCGAGTTTTGCAATGCGGTTGTGCAGGTTGCCCACACGATGATCCGTCAGCAGCTGCTCGATTTTCTTTACCAGGGCTTCTTGGTGCCCGTTCTAGGGCCGGCGATCTTACAGGTAATGGCATTGGTGTGTCTGTAAGCAAAGCACCATAAGCATTAAATCCATCCTTTCCCTCGTATACTGTTCCTGCACGCTTTTGTCCTACTTATCGCTAATTTTCCACAACTTTCCATTGCATTTTCATTGTACGGGGGTGTGTGTCGGAGTGGAGGGAATTAATCGAACCGTTACTAATCTCGTAAGCAAACGCACACTTACACACACACACACAAACAGATGGGAAGGTAAACAAACACGGCATTCGGGCCGGAGCCCGGTAATGGAGAAACAATTATTTACCATTTGCCGTGTTTGCATTAACCACCTTCATGCTCGTGGGTGCCTATCCGTCTGTTCCGCATCTTTTCCTCACGTTGCATTTTATCACCCAGCGAGAGGTGAGAGCTTTCTGGTTTTAGTGTTTTGTGACGGGGAAACGGGGGAGTCCGTTTGAATGCACTTTCGCATTCTAAGCTGTGTATGTAGGTATGTGGCTAAATTGGTGTTAGATTTGTATGCATTTGATACACTTATGAGAAACCACACACGCTTAGTGCATTCGAAGATATATTTCCTTCCCATTAAGCTACACTTTCGCACCGTATTTCCCCAAACGCCATTCGATGATCGTTCGTTATCTGTCTGTACAGCAATTAGTTTTAGTAACCACCCGAATCACCTTCCATTTTCGCTATATTCTCGTTGTACACCGTTCTATGTCGGAAGAATAGGCCCTTCACCCCTGTACGACGGTTGTGGCATTCCTGTCTCCCGTGTTGATAGTCCCAAAACACTCCCATTTTATCTTTAAATTTTACTGTGTCCCCACCCAATTGGAAGTTATGTATTTTGTCGTGTTTCGTTGTTTTTTTTGTCGTTTTTGTTCCTTTTATCGGGCATTGAACGTGTGTTGAGTGTTGAATACCCGCCCGCAACACGTCACCACGGTCGCATTCCGGAACTAATGGATGTATTTTTGTGTTTTCTCTAATTTATTCTCTTCTTTTTCTTTACATTTACTCTCTTTCTCTCTTTCTTTTATTACACCATTTGCTCTTTTGTTTTTCTTACACATTACTTCCGATTTTGCTCCAATTTTATCACTATCACCAAACGCTCTGTCGTCTTGTTGCTGCCTCTTTCTCTCTCTCTTTCTCTTTATACTATCCTTTCCTTTTATTATCACATTAAATTCGGTTTGTTATGTTTTTCTTCTGCGCTTTTATAATCTAATATTTGCGCACCCGTTTTGTTTCAATAATTGATGCTATGTTATACGTTTCTGTATACTTTTCGATGCATTTTCGTGTTTCACGAACTTCTCCTCTTCATTGTGCGCGGCATTTTCAACTCTTCCCGTTCCGCAAACTGACGATTATCACATCTTTGCCGCTGGTGCTCTTAATACTCCGTAACGGCACCGAACTCTCCGTACCTCCGCTTGCTTTATCGGGGTGAAATTCCGCCTGTAATCTTTTCGGGCAATCCTCGCGGGGTACGCTTCGGTGGATCTGCGGTGTTAAAACACTGAAAACTTTTGCCACAACAACTGTAACCGTATCATACCTAACATAAACTGACCCTTCAAACAAGCATCTTCCTCTCTTATAACGCTCCACTTCCACCTCCTTCTCCTATCACACACTCCCAAAACAAACAAAACTCTTTTGCACCGTTTTCCGTTGGGTAAGCCAGACATTTAAAGGGCAAGGTCAATTCCAGACGAACGTTGAGTCGCAGGTGTCGGCGATGGCGTACTTTGACCTGATCGTACGCTCGATCACCGAGCCGGGGCTGATACAGATCGTGATACGTTTTCTGCTGGACGAGGAAAAGTTTGACGGGCAGCGCATATTGGACGTGCTGGTTGAGCGATTGAACAGTAACGATTCGCGGGTAAGCGCGCATAATTTGTGCAATAACATATCGGGCATACCGGTAAAATTCTTACGTTCTTTCTCTCTCCCTCTTCCCAGCTGTGTATGGTGACGCTATCACTGTTTGATAGCCTGCTCAGTCTCAACTGCGAGGATATAATGCTCGAGCTGATGCTTAAGTATTTGCTGCACTGCAAGCACGTACCGATATCGCACCGGTACAAAATCAATCGGGTCGATCCGTACACGCAAGCGGTCGAATACTTCCTCAACATTACGCCCGACATCATGAAGAAGGTGAACAGTGTGCTGAGCATCAACAATGGTAGTGGTGGTGGAGGTGGTGGCAATGGCGGTAGCGGCGGCGGTATGCTCGGTAAGGGGCATACTGTAGCGACGGCGTTAAATAACCACCGTACCCTTACGACCGCCGACCGCAGTGGTGTTGGAAGTAACAGTGCCAACCTTAACGTTAGCAAAACGATCGGTGCCAACTGGAACCATTACGGGTTGAACACGACGACGGGCGAAACGCTGCTGGCGAACTATCAAGCGTACCTGCTCGATGCACGCAACCGGATCGTACAATGCAAGCATGCCTGTGATCAGTGGAACAACGTGTATCGGTACCAAAAACTAAGTAAAGCCAATTTTTCCCAACCACCGGGTGGTGTAGCGGCAGCGAACGGGACGGGCGTAGGTAGCAGCGGTCAGAACAGTCTCGTCAATCCGGAAGATGTGCGATCGCTAAAGGTGCAGATGATTAAGGACTTTTTGCGCGAGTTTTCGATCGATTCCGGCATTGGGGATTGTGGTGGGGACGGTCAGCAGCAGCATGCGTCCGTGACGGGGACCAGTTCGTCCGCTTCGAGTGCAATAATGTTCGGTGGATCGATCGGAACGTCGAGCGGCAAGCAGCTGGATAGCTTACAGTCGGTGGGTGACAGCAGCGGGTACGAAAGTTTGAACGTGTTTTCTCAAGCGGCCAACGAAATGGTGGGACCGGGAATGCTGCCACAAGAACCGTTGTCGCTGAAGCAGCACCAACGGATCGATGCGTGGAAGGTGTCGAGTGTGCGGGAAGAACCGATCGGTGATTTAGATCTGTCCGAGGACTTATTCGCCCAGGGGACAGTTAGTTTAGGTAAATGAGTATGTTTTCAATATTTTAAAATGATAATCTTATGATCCTTGTTTTAAATAGGTCCCTTTTTAACTGCGATTTGGGGCAAGTTGCAAACGTTTACCAGCAACTGTCTGTACGTGAATCTGCACCTCACAGGATTGATCACTCACCTGACACACTTCCCGTTGCCGTTACTGCACTCGATACTATTGCGGCCCGATATTCCGACCACCTCGGACACACCTTCCTTCCATCAGGTAAGAAATTGCAGCATTTCAATACACTTTACAAGTGGTTCTTTACAAAATTCGCTTTTTCTGTAGGTGCTGAAAATACTGAAGCAACAGATCGATGCGGAATTGCCGGACACGGACGAATCGCTCGAGATCGTCGACATGGCGCGCTCGTTTCTGGTCGACCGTGAGTTCCGGCTGGTGAACATGCGCAAGAACGCAATCGAATCGGCCACGAGCGGCAAGCTGTTGAACGGTGGTGGTGCCTCCATGACGTCCAGCCTGTCGCAAACGACACCGATGCAGCTAACGCCCAGCTCATCGTACGATCCGTTCAAGCGGCAAGACGGCAAACGCAAAAGCATCAGCAACTCGTTCTCCAACATCTTCCGGCGGCCCGGTTCTGTGGGTAAGTCGCCTCGACTTCCACCCCTTTTCTTCTTCTTCTGTCCGAGAAGCCCCGAAAAAGTGTGCACCGCAAAAGTATACTCACATCGCATCCTCTTTCGCTCCGTCTTTCTTCTTCTACGAGCTCACTGCGCGAAGCTTTCAATTTCACAGCACATTAGCGTTCTCCGTCGACGTGGGTGACGTGTGCGATGGGCCAAACCTTCGATCGCCTCGCTCCCATCATCTATGTTACACTTTCTTTTCTTCTTCGCTTCTGTTTCTCTATTTGCTTTTTGTTTGTTTCATTTTCATCACGCCGCTTTTCCGTTTGTTTCTTCACCACCACCTTCATCAACCACGCGATCACGCTCTTCATGCTGGTTTCGTTTATCGAAATGATGCTTTTACTCTGGTTTTTATTGGTAACTTACATAACTTTCCTTTATAATTGGCTTTTTGTTTTGTATTTTTTATCTTCTTACATCGATTGCGTCAGCTTTCGGAAGCGTTTTTTTTTAATTTTATCAGTTCTTATCTAATTTGTTGTCTCTTTTTCCTATCTCTTTGCGTAGTGTGTTTTATTTTTCATACTTTGTAGTTTTTCTTCGACTTCTTTTATCACGTTTTTTTTGCGATTGCCTTTTTTCCGCTTGACTTATAATGATGATCGTCGCCATTGGACGCTTTTGGCCTTCTCGGCACACAAAAAAAAACAAACACAACGTTGCCACAAATCAAAGGCTGCAAATGAACCATATCTATTGTATCTAAACACAACTGCAACAAAATGCATTCCATTTATAAAACCACACTCGGTTTATCCTCACCGTCACATCATCTTTGTCTGTTGCTGCTAATGTCACCAACTGCTGTATCTCTAATACTCGATCAAATAACTAACTCCTCACGCCCGGTTTCACTCTAAACGGGAAACAAGCAAACAGAGAGAAACGTTGCCTAGTAGAAACAATCAAGATGCTTCTTCACAACCTTCACCATATCACCACCTCAACACCACTCACACGCCGCATTACAAACTACTACATGCTGTGTTGTACGCCTTTTAAAAAAGCAGATTATAATTATGTCCACATATCAATATCCATCTCTTGTTTCTACTCCTCATTCAGCTTCATCGGGTTTAGCACAGATAGTTGAATTTTTTACCGGTAAATATTCATACCCTTTATTTGTTGTTGTTATCTGTTCTGCCCGCTCCCCGTTTCCCCCCCCCCCTCGTTTCCACATTTTATTCCAACCACACCATCCCCAGGAATATGCAGACACACAGTCACACTTTTTACCTTTCGTTTGATGTCGTTTTTGGTAGCTTGTTTTGTGAACAGAGGTTTCTTCTTGTATTTTCTATACCGTTTTTGTTACTATTTTGGAAATTTGCATGTTTAATGAATTGGTTGGCGAATGATCTGTAGAGTTTAATGCTGTTGTTTCCAATTGCATTTTTCATTCCCGTTTTGCTCTTGCATGATTCGTTCCTTTGATACAAAAAATCGTGTTTATATTTGCATTTAATCATGATTTATAGGGTTTCCATAATTTTAACTTTTATTAACATTCCTTGAGGTTCATTTCATCTTTCATTTCACCAGTTTTCATTTAACAGTTTCAAGACGATTTAGTTACTGTTTGTTACTTCACTATTTGCTGAGATTTGCAGATCGAAAATTTTAAGATATCTTGTATTTTTTTTTTAATTGTAGTACTTTTCATGTAAAAAGCAATTAAACAGCAAATTAGAAACTGCTGGAAGAATGCAATAAACAGCACGTTACAAGTACAAAAAATAGATAAAGCAATGTATTTAAAATAAAATAATCAACACAAATTAGTCAACAGAATTAGATCATTGCTTCTTAAGACTCGCAATCCTCCTCCACACTCCTTATTTCTTCCTTTCCCGGTCCTTTTCCATACGCTCGCTCCATACTTTAATCATAAAAGCACGAGGGAAATTAATTGTGTGTTTCAATGTGTCCTTACAATTGAAGCTTTTCGGTTCAAGAGATTTTGTGTGATAAGGTCCTAAAGTAATGTTTGTTAAAAGGTAAAGGTTCTGTAACAACCCGCTCGTCCCGTTATCATCTTCATCATAACACAATTAATTCCGTGTGTGCATGTGTGTAGTGTGTTAGTTTTAGTATTAACTCTAATTAAAAACCCGTATCGCTTGATTGTTTGATGTGCGAAAAAACTAGCTAGAATTAGCAGCATTTATGTACTAACCTGTTCCCGTTAGAAGGTTCGCTCTTTTACGTGACAAATCCTTAATTAGAGTACCCTTTTTCCTTTCTTTACCGCTATGCTATTTAACCAATCCAGTTGTTGTGCAGTTCCTTTGAATGAAAAACGGAAAGAACCTTCCTTTAATTATGTCTCTCTGTTTTATATCCTTCCTGCCGGCACCTCCACACCGAAACATCAGGTTCGAGCAATGCAAATAATGGTTTGAGTCATTCACCGAACGGCAGACAGCAGCAACCACAATCCTTCGGCCCTGCCTCGATGACGGTGCAGTCCCCCTCGTCCGGTCATCAGCAAACGCTGTCCGGTTCAGTGCAGTCACCAAGCGGTCTGCTTATTGGCAGCCCACGTCGGGAGTCGCGCGAAGCGGAAACACAGTTCATGTCGATCGATACCTCACTGGCAGCCGTCAACAGCAGTAACGCTGCTCACCATCCCTCAAACGGTGGATCATCGAACGGTAACGATCTGCATGCACTGCACCCGAGCAGCCTCGAGCACGGGTTGGCCAATTACAGTGTCGGTAGCGAGCGACAGCTAAACCTTGCCATCGGGGCCGTACTGCTGGACGAGTGGTTGCGCGAACTGTCCGCGGTAACGCAGGAACAGTGCATCATGATGCTGTCGGAGCAGGTTCAGCAACAGCAGCAGACGGTGCCGGCGTCCCAACCGCAAGCGCGAACTGCTAGCTGAAAACGAAAGCACTTAAAACACGTGCGCGAGTAAACAACGATTTACATCTTCTAACCCATAACTGCGACCGCTCTAAGTAACTTTGTCCCTTTTTATTCTTCCTTCGACCCCCCCCCCCTAAACTAACGGAAAAAAGCTTGTGATTTAATTAAGTGTAACTGTGCGTGTAGACGTTTGTTATTTAGCAATAATCAGCTGTGAATATTGTTTTCCTAAAGTTTAATGTAGGACACAGATTGATAATGGTAGGGATTGTTTGTGAAACAATCGAAACGAAGGAATGCATCGAAAAGCGCAGAGAAGAAACCATCTTTTAATGTGTAGTGAGGAAAAGATTAATGTAACAAACGTGTGTTCCCTCCCCCTTTCAATCGGGCGTGTATACCTGGTCTACAATTTTTAAATTCATTTACCATTTTGCGCTGCAACGCAAAAAGACGCTCGAGTAAATTAACGGTAAACACACACTCCGCAAGGGAGCGAGAGTTTTTCGAACATTTTATGACGACCACAAAACTATTCTTTTTATAAAATACAGTTATTCGCCCTGAACAAATTTACCTTTTAGTGTTTAAACTGATACCTTAACGAACAAGCGAAACCAGGCCAAACAAAGGAAAATGCTGCTACCGTGTTGTTGTAACTGCACTAATATATAATATACATGATAATAGTATATAAATGGTAACTGTTACTATACACAGAAACGAAACGTTTACACGCTGCCTGATTGGTGTAGTAAATTGCGATGTATTTTTTTAGGTAAGATATTATAAACACTCCTAGTTAATTCGATCCTCCTTCGTACCCCGCTAAATATCCTTCACGTGTATATAATGTTGCAAAATTACTATTTATAATTGTTTATTTACCCCTAGTTCATTGTTTCATTGTCCTTAGAGTTTTGTTTTTTCATGGGTAGCGAAATTCTATTTTCGATTAGATTTTGTTTCCCTTTTTTGCTCTTGTTTTGTGTAAAGTATTTGGAAAAATATTGTTTTTGATATATTGCATAAAGTAACGCGAAAGAAGCTGTGGATCGTTAACGTTTATTTTGTTGCTAAAGGCATCCGAAGAGATTAAAGCGTTCTACAATAAAAAAGCGAATAAAGCTCGCCCGTTCATACGCATGAACCCGAACGACCCAGCCCTTAAAATCCTCTTAGGTTGTCCACATTGTCAGAGGAGGCGTGGCAGGCCCAAGCTGATGTGGTAGGATGGCGTAGAGGTGTCTGCTATCATGGCCGGGATAATGGATTGGCAGACGACGGCGCGAGACCGTGAGCGGTTTCGCAGGGTGTTGCAGCAGGCCAAGGCCGCAAAGCGATTCCTGCTTCGAGGTTCTTTCGTAGATCTCGCGCATAAGCAGACAACATGGGATCACGAGATACCGATCTTCTAGGGTTGTCACGATGTCAGTTTGGAGCGCACAGAGTATTTCGCTGTTTGCCTACTCATCTGGATTTCTAGTTGCTGTTATCGGGACATTCCATTTCTTCAATCGAGACATGTTCTGGATTAGAACCGGTACCAGTTTAAGGACTGCAACAGATTCAATATCTGTTCCAGCACTAGGAAAGATTGGGGAGAAATTCCAGGATCAATGATGGTTCTGAGCTGGATTTAGGACAGTGATGGACCCGCTGCCGACCCCGATTCTGATTCGATTCTGGTTCCCATCCCGGAGTCGATTGTGGAGTCGAATTGTGAACCAATTCTGGAAGTCTCTGAAGTCAATTAGGATGACTCTGACTCCTGGAATGGAATACTCTGTACTGCAAACGATGAGTAAGACTCGTTTGTAGACATGTTTGATTCGTTTATGAAAACTCAGGCCGCCAGAACGATCTATGTAAAGAACAGTTATGGAGTGGATAATGTTTCATTCTATACCTAAACTGGAAGCCGATCCCGAACCTACTCTCTAAAATTGATTCCATCCGAAATCTGGAACCTAGCCAAAACCAATGTCGGTCTAAACTTCAATCCTCATCGCCAGTAGAGGAGCAATTGAATATAATCCTGTAACTAGGACAATGATTGCAGAAGATAATCATAGTTGCCGGAGACATTTTCGCGAAGGCGATCTATTCTTAATGTATGTAACTGTCAGTCAAGTTTCTCTTAACTCGTCGAGAGCTATTAACAGTCCCAGACCATAGATGATCAGGACTGACTAGTGACTGGCAGGATCATCATACCATGCGTAACACTGGACGAACCACCATGTTTGTCGCGGCAGATACATTCTCCTTTTAAGCGGACTCATCAACCGTCATTGGTCAAGGCCTGCAGCATTCTTCAACACTTTTCTCACCTTTTGTAAATTAAAAACATTCCAATCGTTTCACAGAACATTGTTACATGGGTTTAGATGTTGATTTCTTGTATTTTCCGCTTTTACTCACTTACACCTGCCTTCTCTCCTGCGTGTGCGTGGTGAGTTTGTACGAGCCTTCACATTTACACACGCACAAGAGAAATACACACGAAACGTTGTACCGAAAACAAAAACGGAAACGGTGCTGGCTCGGCACCAGTGAGATGTTGTTGGGCGATCTCCGCCGTTTGGATGGCACCGAGCAGCGAGCGTGCGTGTGATTCCTTACACAGACAATACTCTAAGCTCGCAGCACGCAAGCACCGCCGCAGGCTTTGATGCGCTCCTCGGCCTTGCGGGAGAAGTATTTCGCCTTCACAATGATGGGCGCCTTGGGGAAACCGAATCCACCCGAGCCGAGCAGCTTGTAGTAACCCTGGGGAAAAAAAATGAAGGAAAAGTGGCGTTATTGGCGGGCGGTATAATGGATTACGGAACAGAGTGATAGTGATTGTTTGCTCCATAAGCTTTTTATCAGTTATGTACGATCAACAGGAGTAATTGCATGAAAATTTGTACACAGAATGCATTCTGTCCGCCCGTACGTGAAAATCATCATGGAGAAATGGAGGAAAACAAACACCACACCACACAGAAGGGATACTTACGAACTGCACCAGATCGACCACCGGCACCTTCTCAGGGTTCTTCTTCGCCTCCTCGCGGACCTTCTCCGGCACCAGGCTCCACAGATGCGACAGGTTAATCGTCGGGCAGAACTTGTGGTTGCGGTTCAGATGGAAGTTTCGCATACCGACCTTACCGAAGTAGCCCGGATGGTATTTGTCGAAGTTGATACGATGATGGTGCATACCACCAGCGTTACCACGACCACCAGGATGCTTACGGTGCTTGCCTGGAATAGAATAAAGAATAATCCATTAGCGTTACGCGTCAGGTAGAATCGAAAGGCGGGATAACTTACCAATACGACCGTGACCGTGGCTTACATGACCACGCAGCTTCCTGGTCTTCCTGCGTACCTTTAGGCTCTGTAAAGGAAATCAACGGTTTGGAGGTGAAGATTAATCCATTGCATTGCACACGCACTTCCCTTTCCCACACATTCGCGAATCAACACACACAGCGCGGGCTCCCTTCGCTGCAATCTCCTGGCTGCCCCACACAGCGTCCTCGACCTTTGGATGGTATTTCTCGGATCAGTTCTGTACGATCAACAGGATTAGTTGCATATAAATTTGTACACAGTATGCATTCTGTCCGCCCGTACGTAAGATTCATCATGTAGAGATACCGCCACCATCATCTCAGGGACATCCCACCGCCACGGTCTGCCAAGTGACACCACCGGGGATGCATCTCGCATTTTCACAATTTCGTATGAACATTCCACCCAACAGCAAACACCATTCGATGCAGCGAAGGAAGCGCTCGTTGTTGATCGCAATTTACACCCGACACTTACGACCATTGTGTACGAAAATCCAAAAACTTGGCGCTGTTACCACAAAAATGTGTCGACAGCACGTAGAGTTTGCCGGAAAAAGAAAGAGACGGTCGGTGTGTTTGACATTTTGCTGTGTGACGTTTTAACGGAAGCGTGGTTGACATGCGGTGCGTTGACAGAGCGGTAGAGTGCCTAGTGACGAGGTTGAGTGTCGGAGAATGTTTTGCGCGGATGCCTAGCGGTTGAAAATGTTTTATTTAACAATTTCATTAGCTAAATGATATTTGCTGACAATGGAGTGCAAAATATCGATACAAATATTGCTAACGTACGTTTTATTATGCTCAACAGCACATGTGCTGTGCTGATTAATTTTTTTCATTTGGTGGTGTGTGAAATATTTCAAGAATGGAAATGTTTCACATTAAAAATTTCATGCGTTGTTTTACATGGAAATTTATATGTTAAACTAATAAAAATCCTTCAAATGTTCATTTGCCTCCTTGCAATTTAAATGAAGAACAACGCCATTCAAATTTCTTTTTAGCATTGCAATGCCTGAAATATTTCCCATTTCATTTCACTTGGTGCGGCCACGGCTTGATGCAATATGTCATGATTGTTTTGAAATTTGAATGAAAACTGACAACAAAGCAAATCGTAAACGGCAAACGGAGGACCAGCGTCCTTGCTACAGATTACTACTAAATCGTGTGGAAAGTTCAACAAATCATGGCTCAATCGACTCCAAAGGCGGGCCTTCGAATGCAGCTACAGCCGCTGATGCCGGAGGACATGCGCTCCGAGCTGATTGCCGCCCTCAGGGTACAGAACGTGCAAAATGTTCGCGTAGGAAGTAAGTTACTCCCTTCAACTTTTTCGTTTGTGTGTCGCGTGTAAAACAATCGAATTCGCTTGTAGGTGGTCGTCGTTTTGCGATGCCCGGTACACACAGTAACAGCAGCCCGGTAGTGCACAACACGGAAGCGGACAAGCGGCAACAACTGCGCCTGCAAGCGATCCGTGAAATTCGTACGTCCGAAGAGTCGTACCTGCGGCAGCTCGATCTTCTGCTCGAGTACTTCGTGACGCCGCTGCGCACGAACGGCTTTCTCACGGAAAAGGTTCACAACCAAATCTTTGGCCAGCTGGACACGATACACAACCTCAGCCACGAGCTGCTCAAAAAGCTGGACGACGATCTGGACAACGTGGTGAAAGCGTTCACTAACCTCGGGCCGTTCTTTAAGCTGTACTCGGTGTACGCGTTCGACTACCGTAACTCGCTCTGCACGTTACAATCACTGATGGACAAGAATGCGACACTGAAACGGTACATCACCAACACTGAATCACGCCCGGAGGTACAGATGAAGCTGATCTCGCTGCTCATCACACCGATACAGCGCATCCCGCGGTACAAACTGCTGTTGCAGCAGGTACTCCTGTACACCAGCCCGTCCGATGGGGCTTACAAAGCGCTACAGGAATCGATCCGTCTGGTAGAACAGTCCGTATCGCACATTAACGCAGTGGTGGAGGACTACGAAAATACGCAACGGTTGATCGTCGTACAGAACGCACTCACCAACAAATCGCTCAAGTTGGTCAAGCCGGGACGAAAGATCCTCAAGGAAGGGTTCCTCCGCAAGCTAAAGACGGATGGCTCTACCTCGCGCAAGTACTGCATCCTCATGTCGGACATGTTCATGTACTGTCGAGTGCTAAAAGACGTAGAAGTGCTTCTCACGGAAGGATCAAGCATTGCCTGTAGCTGCGTTTTTCCGCTAAAAAAGTGTAAAATTGTGGAACTGTTTCGGGGCAACTTTCGCATCACGTGCAGCGGCGATGGGACGATATTTAGCGCGGACGGTGAGGGCGAAGACAGTCACGCCTGGTACGTGGCGATCAAGGAAGCGATCGAGCTGCACGTTCAGTGCCGCAAGACTCTGCGCAAAATGTCGAGCAATAGGAAACCGATGCGCAAGAAGCATTTGCAGCGATTGCAACCCGAGGACGATATAATGTGGCTGTTGCGCCGCAAGACAGCCAGCCCGGATCGGATTCAGAAGCAAGGCGGCCGGAGGCGAGGCTTGTGGCCGTTTAGCAGTATGAACTGTTTGCGGTTAAATCAATCGGTTGGGGAAACGAGCGGTTCCGTCGTTCAGAGACAGAGCCGATTCCCACAAGCGACTACTCCCGCTAGCAGCACAATAGGTAAAAGTCAGATGAATGCATCCGAGATGCATTGGGGAACGGAAAATACCGTTCAAAGTAGTTCAACCACATGTCCTGCAAGTCCTGCAGGGGTTGATCATCAATCCGATGAAGTGGATAAGGCCGAGGAGCAAGCGAACGGAAGCAAACACGTTCACTTTCGATTTCCCTCGATGCATTGGCGCTATTAGAGCCGTTTTTATTATAATCATAGCTAGTTTTTAATATTTATTCATACGGCTAGTACAAACCATCTGGAACAAGCCTTCATTTTTAAGCATCAATAAAAATATTTGTAAAGGTGTGAAATATCCATTTTAATAAAACACACCTTTGTTTTCTTTCAAATAAATAAAAGTTAACCGGGTACATATGTATTGTTTTACACCGAACAATGTGTTGTATCTATTTTATCGTACTCGATAATGGTTGCTAATTAAAATACACAAATATTATAACCAATGGACGAAACAAACAAAGAGAAAAACTTATCATTAGATAAAAACAATGGATTACTGGTGCACAAACAGTGACAACCGGTCAAATGGTAGACTAGACTAGAAAAGAAAAGGCAACGATATCACAAAACACAACACATGACACAGGACATTTCCAACGATGCGCCTTCCTTCCTGCTCCTTGGCAATCACAAGTAGGCGATGAAAATCAAATTTTACTCACTATGTGAAATGCCACTTCTAAAGTGCGTCAAGTAGGTCAAAGAGAGAAAGAATGTGTTTTTTTGGTTGGTTTTAGTGTGTCGTTTTTAGCTTAGTTTTTTTGTTAAGTCACAATGTTTTATGTTTGTGTGTGTGTTTTGTTCTTAAAAGATTGATCCTTTTTGTAGCACTCACTTTCTCGCTCTCTAAACGATTTGCTTTTTATATAAGGAACCTGGCACCCGCATCATGCCGACGGTTACCGATTTTATCATTATTTTTCTTAACTTTTATTTCCTTCTTTAGAAGTAGCCTTGCGGTATCATTATGGCAAGTAAAAGTTACTTTCATAACCTTGTATTCCAATTTTTGGAAAATTTAGACTAGTAATTTCGTTTAGCATCACGATTAGTTTTGCATTCGTTTGCGTAGCTCATGCTCTCTTCACTTTCCTTCTGTGTTTCGTTCTCTTTCCGGTTAAACTATAAATTGAATTAGTTTAATGTTTTAGATATGGCACCACCTAAAACTCATTTTTTTCTGTTTTTTCTTGTTGTTTTATTTCCTCAAATTATGTTTGTTTTGAGGACATTTCGTCTCTACTCACCTATCTCATTTGCTTTTCATGCGTTAATGCTCAACGTGCTACGTATTTCCATTTATTGTTCGCTAATACTTATCTCTGCTGCCAAATATGTGTTGCATTGTTTAGCTGTTTCTGCTTTTTTAATTGTTCTTTGCCGATTGCTTTACCCTCATATGACTACTTCCTTTCGATATTCTATAGGATAGAAAATAGTGCTAACTTACACTTTTCCACATGCGCTGGTGTAGCGTTACGAGAAAACTTTCTTCATTAAATGGGCGGCGTTCATTGTTGTGTATGGTGGACTATTGCTCGCTCGTAACCTTTGTTCCTTCTCCCAAGAGTGAAGGTTATCAAATCTCATTCGTACACATAAAAACGGTCCGTAAAAAAATGGCGAGGACCCACAAAACGAAAAGCACACCATTTTTTTGTGAACAAACTTGTCAATAGACAAACGTAACGTCGTGTCACTTAACTTTAAACACTCCTCACAGAATGGTGGCGCATTTAACGCGTTTTTCCTTTTGGGAAAGTGGGGAGGGAAAACAAATCAACTCACAGCTGTGTAAGTGTAAATGACTAGTGAGCGTACTATTTTGTTTAAAGCTAGGAAGGTAAACTAGACTAGAAAATGGGACAATAATCGTACGAGAAGTTTTAAAAACCATTTCAAAAATCCCACAAACAGGTTTGTTATAGACGAACAAACAAAAAAGCTTCACTCACAAACAGGAACAAACTTTCGGGCGGGTAGTTTTCAATTACAATACGACAAACAAAGAGATTTACTTAAAAACTATACCAACACACCTTTTCTTGGTAACCACAATCAGTGTGTAAGAGAGATTAAAATTGTTTGCTAGCTCTCTATCCGGCTGTTTCGGCTAGTGTTTTCTTTTGTGGGTAAGTTTTTGGTTTCTTGCTATTGCTTTTATATGGTAGAACACCTATGTTTTAAACACTAGCTGACATCATAAATTATTTGGGTGGCATATTGGTTGTCGTCGTACTGATGAACAGTTCCTGTTTCTGTGTACTAAGAGCTAGGCGCTTAGTACATATCCGTTAGTTTACGTACGATCATGCTACTGCTAACTTCAACCTTCGCTAGCTATCGATCTAATTTCGAAGAGTTCGTTTTTCAAGTTGTCTCCACTAAACCTCAGTTCTTTTCTCGCTATTCCGATAGTGCTATTGTGTCTAGAGTCTTCAACATGAAAGCGTTTTCACATCTAACATTGGGGGTCGTGTGCTGTTTTGCCGTGTATGATGGACTTTGCTGTGCCGTTCGCCTGTTTGTTTCTGTTGCGTGTGAGAAAAACTATTGCTATACCTTTTTTAAATCTATATCTCTTTTTCCTATTGTAACGATAGCTATTAATTGAGTTCTTGTGTAATGTTTTATCATTTATCTTTGCTTTTGCTATTTCTTAAACCGGTGTTGTCGTGTGAGGTTACTTTGCTTTGCTTTTTGTTTTATTGTGGCTTTTAGCTTGTGAGGTTTAATTTTAAATATTATCTGTATTGCAATTTTGATGTGGATGTGGTTGTTTTAACATGTTTCTAACAAAATTTAGTTCATTCACAATCAAATCTTTGTTTGCAACGGAATTTTATTGCACTCGAATAACTTTAAATGCAACACCTGAACAAGAGTTAACCATTTCCCACCATACACACACAAACACACACACACATTAAGCTGTACGTGTGGTGCACATAGTACAATCGATAAAAAGAGGTAACGAGCAGGACGACCAACGCCACCTCCCTCCTTCGGGCTCACCTGAACATGTTATGAAAGGGAAAAAAGCCATCATATTACATATTGAAATTCAACACCACACAAAGCAGAAAGCAAAAAACCGCGCTGCGGTCACGCGAATAACTACATAGCGTTGCACTATAATGTGGCGCAAAAACAAAGCGTCCGCGTTTTGAGGGGTGATTATTATTTGTCACCCCCCACATCCCTCGAAATGGCCCCTTGTGGCGGTGGCGGATGTGGTTGAGGGGCAGGCGAGAAAGTGAAATGTTGTTCGATTTTTGGTTTTACCTTTCCCTTCGTAAGCTCTCTAGGCCCGCGGACCCCCAGTGGTCAAGTGGCAAAAAGGGAATAGCTTGCGTGTTGGGTGCTTCAAACTCATATCGCCACTGGGCAGCAGAGAATCGGACAATGACTTCGAAATCACACCTCGAAATAACACAGATTTCAGATTTGGTTCCTGTTTTCGTTCAATTGATGATGGTTGTACACACCTTTCGAGTCGCTTCCCAAGTAAAATTCAGTTTCAGAGTATTATGCTAAAATTAAATAAGCGAAGCGATGAGATTTGGTGGATTGATGATCGTGATACGGTTGATAAATATAAAGCTCTGTTCTCCCTCTTATCTCAGATCAATGTTAGAGGGGGGTATAAAAGTTTGCCTTCTCCGCAAAACACGCCTTGCTATCAAAAAATAACCGAATTCCGTGCCACCGACTCATCTCATATGCTTTTTTGTCTCATCTCTCTCTATCTTTCTCGTTTTTCAGATTCTGTTGTCTATTTTTAAAATACAATTCCACACGCCTGAGATGCCGCATACTACTGTAATGCTTCCTTAATGCTTATCCCATGCATCAATCAACGGTCCTTCTCGCTTGGCTCTGGCTGCTTTACACACGGAGCATCGATAACAAACAGATAATTAAGGCAAGAAAGGTGATTAGACGTATGCTTCTTTTTCCCTGCTGCTGCTGATGTTATTCCCTATCCTTGTTTCCTCTTCAGGGGGGACATCTGTTTCATGTTTACCGACTGACTTGGTTTTGCTTAATGAACGTCCCAAGGTCTCACTATTTCATTCTTCTCTCGGGAGTTTCCTCCCATTTTAGTACAACAAACAGTTAAAGCCGAACCGACGTAAAGCAATTGTGTGTGTGTGTGTGTGCCTTGCTCTGTTCTCTTAATCTTCTCCTAGCGAAGATCGAAGTAGGCTTGAATGTGTCAAAATGTCTTTTATGTCTTCGAATTGGGTTTCTTTTGTTTGACTGAT
Source organism: Anopheles epiroticus (assembly GCA_000349105.1). Classification (NCBI taxonomy): domain Eukaryota; kingdom Metazoa; phylum Arthropoda; class Insecta; order Diptera; family Culicidae; genus Anopheles; species Anopheles epiroticus. The sequence goes on along the minus strand of KB671487.1, from coordinate 496,850 downwards.
TATTTATAATTTTCTGCTTGCTTTTCCCTGCTACTTCGCACATTATAGAATAATTATATTTAACGTACCTGTTTTGTTTGTTTTTTTTTTCTTCTTCAATTTTTCTCCGTCGTTTGCTACGTTTTCCGCGATGGCGATGATGATGTTTGTTTATAGTTTTACCATCACCCTTCCTCGTGTTTCCTTCCTTTTGGTCAATTTCGCTGCAGCCCGTCCCAATGGCACATCTGGCCGCCAGGAACAGAATGCCGGATCATCGATAGACGTTGTTTCTACTGCGCAATGTGTGGCTTGATGACTATGTGTGCAAAGGAAATCCATTACCGGGAGGGAGCACACGTACATTCACACATACAAATACACACACTCACATACACACATGGACACGTAAACACGGCCATCGCTTCGCTTCGAACGATCTCGACGATCGCGGGGAAAAATTATTACCAAAATTCAACACTCACACACGCACACAGGCACACACAAAAGGAAAAACTGGGTCGGTCTCGGTCGTCTCGTACGCTTCTCGGCCAAATAGAATGCAGAAGTAATGGTTACTACTATTGCTATTGCTCACAGGCCACCATTGTAAGCGTAGTCGGCCTTGTTGTGCATCACCAGGCAACCGTCGACGAAGTAAAAACTATCCGACCGCGTTTCGAAGGGATGCTGAATCATTTCGTTCACTTTGTTTTGGTTGGGTCAAATGTAAAAAAATGGCAAAGAAAGAAAGTTTAAATTAGAATTGGAAAAGTGCACCGCGGGTTACTCAAACAGAAAACAAAAATGGAACGTTGCACATTTCATCGCATGGGCGGTGCCATGAACCACCGCTGCTGCTGTGTTGCACTTTTGCACACTCACCTAGATCCGGCGGGATAGCGGGGAATTCGTAAATGTGTTCGCACGTATTTTTAGAAAAGGGAATACAGTATCCAAACTCAAAGTCGAACGTTTTCAGCAACCGATCCTTGAAGAAGTGCCGCTCGATCATGCGAAAGTTTTTCACGCTCTTGCTGCCAACGGTAAACTCGACCCTGGTTTGTCATACACATAAAAATAAAGCCAAAAATTCAATATTAGCAAGCGAATTTGGAAAGGTTTCTGCAATGAAAATTAAGGACCACTTACGTCGCACCGACGGTTTTGAGTTTGAGGAATTGCGGCGTAAATTGGTAACGCACGTAGCGGCCCGCATTCGGTTCGAACGTTTCCTCCGCCGTATCCTCCGCTCCTCCGGTGGGCTTGTTGGTGGGAGCCTTGCTAGATGGTACCCCACTCGCATCGTCATTCGCCGTACCCGCTTCCTTCACCTTGCTTTCACCACTTGCCGTCACCGCCGCCGACGTGTGGGTAATGTCAGTGAGCGAAGGTTTCGCTATCTCGAACAGAACTGCCCCGGACTCGAGATCCCGGATCTTGAACCGGGTAAAATCGATCTCGTAAATGTTCGCATCCGGCGTGCAGAGGTAGTCGTCGGTGATTTTGTTCAGCTGCAACACGTAATCCGGTGTGATGGGGCTGGGCACGGTAGTGTTGCTGCTGCTGCCACCGGGCTCTCCTGTTGCCGCTGGTCCTTCTGCATCGCCCCCCTGAGCGGAAATCGACGAGCTGAGCTTCTTGCCCACCACGCTCATAGTTTTTTTTCTTATTAGGGTCAACAAGCAGGAGAGAGTTGTTGAAGGTGGTTTCTGGACCGAACCTAAAGGTCACTTTTGTCTTCCGATTGAATAATGTACCGTTTCGCGTGTGTTGGGTGTGGAGGGTGCACTAGGGCCGTTCGCAAACACCACAAACTGCTGCTGTAGCCGAAAACGGGAACACTCGTACAACAAAAACAAACTACACTAAAGCCGTTGCATCGCTTCTGAAATGGTGCTTTTGTGCTCTAGGATTTTGGTAACAATGCGAAAAGACGGGACCCGTGTACGAGCGCTGCGGGTTCTGCGAGTTTGTGTTTGTGTTTTTTGTTCCCCTCGTTACCGCTGTCAAACTACGCTGTCAACGGAGTAGACGATACGGGGAAAAGGAAAATTTGAGAACGGAAAACTGAGAAAATGTGTTAACTAAAATTGTACTCAGTTTTGTGAAAATAATTGCTCTTTTATTATCTGGGTACGGTTGACTAAAATACAGCTTTCCTGCGAAAGGGTAACGATATTTCAAACGAAGTTCCTCTTTTTGGCAGGCTGGAGGATTTGACAACTGCTGTAGAAGGACCAAGGTTGCTAGAGCCATGCTATTCCCACCTCTAATTCAATGTCAAAATAGATTGCTATGGGCGGCAATGGTAGCGAAAACGAGACAGTGATAGAGAGTGAAGAAAAGGGAGAAAAGAGTTCACGGAACCCCGAAATGAAATGAAAACTGCTGGTAGTGCGTCCGGGGTGTGAGCGGTGAAAAGTTTGCCCAATTTCCACGGCACAAGGGCTATGGAAGTGTACTGTTGCCCAAAAACTAGATATGCACCATCGCATAGATTAAAGTAAAAGCGAAAACAAAACGAGTTATCATTCACGATTACTGTGCACGCTTTGTGCGTGTGTGTGGTGTGTTGGTGGACAACAACAACAGCAGCAGCAGCAGCAGGCGGCGGTGATCAGTTGAAAGAGAACCTCCCGAGAATTGTGTTAGAAAAAAATGCAACGATGGGCGAAAACGGGGCTAAAGGTGCGTGTTTGGGGTGCTTTTTGTGTGCAGAACGGTAATTGGCGGCGAGTTTGTGTGATGAGTAGTGAAAATATGTTTCGAGGATATGCTTATGCTACGTTATTCGACGCTAAATGCACACCTGAAGCAGAACTATTCCCCCCCCTGTCGGTGGGTGGGGTGTGCGCGTGGGTGTGTGAATGGTGTTGTTTTTTCTTCTTCCTTTTGTCGGCTGTATCTTCCCCTCGCCATCGCTTCCTGTACACTGGCGTGGCGTTAACTAGAGACGAAATAGATGATAAAATGTGTGTTTAATTAGAAGTCCATGTGACCTAAACAAACAAATAAAAAAGCGCACCATTCTTGATGCGAAATAATGTTAGAACATAAAGACATTCTTAAGGTCGTTTTCCCTTTCATTCGCTCGCACGCTCATCGCCAAGGGCTTGTTTGTGTAACACACAGTGCGTACAGGAAGAGCAAGAGGAGGAAGAGAAGCGGTTCAAAGAAAAGAAAAAAAACGCGTTGCGTATGACATAAGCCTATGTGTGCGTGCGTATGAGAATAAGCGCACATGTTGTGGCTGTGTGTGTGAGTGTGTGTATTTGTTTTCCAAAAGGTCGTCTGCGGGCTCCTATGTTTACGGTATGCGGCAGCGCTCGACCATGACTCATTCTCGAGACGCTGCTTGCCTTCGCTTTAGTGGCCTCCTTCGATGGTGGAATATTGTCGCCAATGCTCTCATTTATCGGCTTAATGCATTTGGTATCTCTGGTGAGGTGGAATGTTTCAAATGAAAGGAAGAAGAAGCGAACGAAAGAAAACAACACAAAACAAACAGACCATGCTCGACGGCTTGCGGCGTCGACAATGGCGGTCACTTATCGAGCGGAAACCGTTCCTTTCTCACGTACCGAAAGGATCACGTAACATTTATGATGGATAAGAGAGTCGGGTGATACATCTACTCTACTGTGCTGTACGAATTGATGGATGTGTCACAGCGGGCTAATGATGTGAAACTTCCTCATTAGCCAGCGGTGGTTCAGCTTGATAAGAGTATGCAAAACATAAAACAACAGTGCAGCGGCAAAATAAAAATAAGAAGGCATGTTTCCCCTCGCACATGCACCTGACCTTGACATTTAATTCATCTAAGGAACATCTAAGGGGAAGAGCAGCCTTTTCTACTTCTCTGCTGCTGCAGCTGCCTGCTGCCCTAAGATCGATCGATGGTGTTGCAATTAGAAAATAGAACTGAAGCAATGCGCTAAAAAGCGCAAAGCGAAAGCAAGTGGCACCCAAAATAAGCACGAACTGCTAGTGAAAGCGAAATAGATGAACGCATGCCAAAATTCGAATAGAAAACGCCAAAGAACATACCACGAGGAAGCGAGATGGATGTAGAGCGCAATGAACTAATTCGATCTAAGTAGTCGTTGTAGTAGCCTCCTTCCTCTGTATCCGTTTCTATGCGCGCGACCAGCGGCGAATTAAAACGGGGAGGTGAGAAGGTTAATCAAGCAATCAGCAACGTCGAAGGGCACCACCACCGATCGGATTGCTGTGTTTGCTGCACGGATTTGCAAGCGTCAAATAACAACATCCGAGTGACTACACTGTACATACATGTAGAAAGCGAAAAAGGGAGAGTGCTTTAACGTACCCAATACAACGATATTATTTTATTTTATTTTGAACAGTCTACCGGCACGGGAAATACTTAACTTGAAATGTTTTTCTTTTGCTTCGTTTTTTTTTAGGGAAATCAGGCACAACTGCATGTGCCAGCTGCTACAACGCGATAGAACCGGAACAGCATGTGGCCGCCGTTGGTCAGCTTTGGCACGCGGAATGCTTTAGGTAGGTTGGGCTCGCCTTCGGTACTTAGCATCCCAATCCTCTTTGCTGTGGATTACAACGAATCGATGAAGGGGGAAGTTATTGGTGGTTTTGGTCAAAACGAGAGGACGAGGCAATAGGGCCATCGTGAGGGTTTTTAAAGTCTAGCTCCCAAGATTATCATTTAATTGAATTTGTATCTGTATACAAATCTGTTTGGATTCCTAATCTTTTTTTTATAAACATTGCTAAAATCGCATTTAAATTTTATTTCACAAATTATTTGTCGAACAATTCACGCATGGCGCAGTCAATTTTATCAAATCGTGTACTTCCGAGTTAAATCAGGCACCTCGTATCAGGCATATAGCCTGTAGTAATTTAATCATAATACTACTGTTTCAATCTAATCTCTAAAGCAATTCTGTTATAGGTGTTATATTTTTGATATAATCAAATTTTTGAAATGTCCTTTTAAGAAAACCCTTGTTAAAACTGATACCTACGCTGTCCATCTGGTTCCGTCTTGCGTTAAATCTTGCACAAATATTATTGACCGCTTCCCTCAATAGCTTTTAGTGTGTTTGTAGTAAGGCGCAAAAAAAAGTGCGCCCCCTTCCCCCGTTTTGTTACCACGTGCATTCGCCATATCAAAGTCCTTCCCTGTACTGTTGGAGGTAAAAGGCTCGCCATGTGCCCCCCCCCCCATACAGAGTTTAATTCGTTTATAGTATGCTAATTAAATTTACCACTGCATTTGATTCTAATCGGACCTTTGTTTGGGTGTGTTTATTTCCATTGTAGATGTTCGGTTTGTGATGCACGACTGTCGAGCTGGTACTTTGAGAAGGATGGACTGCTGTTCTGCAGGGATGACCATTGGTCAAAGTTTGGCGACTGCTGTCAGCAGTGCTCGCAGGTAAATTTCAGCTGAAGTGTTTTGGAAGCGGACTTATTGTTGATAAAAAACCATCAATTCGCTCTTCTTCTTATCCCTGCATGCTTTCCATAGTTTATCTCCGGACCGGCGATGTTTGCCGGTGATCACAAGTTTCATCCAGAATGCTTTCGCTGTGAATCGTGCAAAGTTTTCATCGGCGACAGAGAATCGTACGCCCTGCTGGAACGATCCAAGCTTTACTGGTATGTGTTTTACTATCCTGAACGAAACGACCGATCCATATCCGTCCCCTTAGCAGTGTCCAATCAGCTTACTAGATAGATTTTGAACGATAGTTTTGACGACTCAAGTCATGCGAGTTTGGGACGCGCTACCGGGAAAAATGCTTGTGGGACAAACGTTAACACAAAATACGTTATCTATTTTTTGTTGTAGTGGATTGTGTTACAAGCAACAGCAGCAGAACGCACTTTTGGGAGCTGGCGGACGGAACGGTGCAATAGTATCCTCCGGTACGAAGGAGAGACAGCGAATTCCGCATTCCATCCGGCTGGTAGAGATACCGTGGAGCGGTAATCGATCTGATCGTATCCGATTGGCAACGGATGATGCACCGCCGCCGTTTGCTGCGGCTGGTGGGAAAGGTGTTGCCAACGGTTGCAAGAGTGTTAGAATATCAGAGTAAGTAGCAACGGCTTCGGTGACAGTTTGTGTCCTTTACTTACCTCCCAAAACTATGTCTTCGTACTGTAATTACGCTGCTTCTCTTTACGAAACATTCGGTTGGATCACGTGCTTAATGTATAAAGTGTGTTCTGTACGGCGTACGGACAGATAGGAAAGTATATTTTTTCGTGTATTAACAACGCGCTGGATTCGTGCTGTGGTTTGCTTCACTTTAGGTAAATAACTGTGGCCTCCTGCATCATCCTTCGAAATACGTTTTAAATATGATTTTTTGTATGTTTTTCTTTTGTAATTACTTCCTTAAAACATCCCTAAGCTTTGTTAAACGAAGTGCTAATGCGTTTCTGTGTTACCTTCCTATTCTAGAGTAACGCTCAACTCAGATCTGATGGCCCTGCGGGTCGGTGACAAAGTGCTGGAAGTGAACGGTACACCCGTGCGCGATGTACCGCTGGAAAGTCTGCATAATCTCATCGAAGCCTCGGCAGGCAAAGCCCTTCAGTTGACGGTTGAGCACGATCCGGATATCTTTGAGCAGACGGCGAACAGTTGCAAAGGCATACTGTCCGCTTCGTACGCCGGTAGCACCGAAAGCCAGTGTACCAAGGATGTGCTGAATAACAATGAAGAGAACGATGATGAGTGCACACGGAGCCTGTCGCCGAGCAAGCTGGAGCGAATCTTTCAGAAGAAGGACGAAGGTTATATGAGCGGATCGTCGCGCAAGCTGCAAAAAAGGTTGAAGGATGTCAATTGCAATACTGGTACGGAAGAACGTATGGCAATTGCGTGTGGTGTATGTGTCATTAATTTGATATTTCTTTTTACTGTAGCTACAAATAGTCTAAAGGAGAAGGAGCGAAGCTCCAGCATGTCGCGTCTGCTGGACGAGCATCGTACGATGGCGACAGGCGGAGAGTTTTACGACCTATCACGTACCAAATCGTTTCGGGTAGAGCCCAAAGCTGCACGCATATTCCGTGCATCGGATCTTGTGCAAGGCGAGCTGCTCGGAAAGGGATTCTTTGGACAGGTTTTCAAGGTAACGCATCGCGTAACGCAAGAGGTTATGGTGCTGAAGGAACTCTACCGTGTCGATGAGGAAGCGCAGAAAAATTTCCTCAAAGAGGTCGCGGTGCTGCGGTCTCTATCACACCACAACGTGCTCAAGTTTATTGGTGTGCTGTACAAGGACAAGAAGCTGCACCTGGTGACGGAATTCATACCGGGTGGTTCACTCAAGGAGCTGATACATGATTCCGGGCAGCCGCTAAGTTGGGAGCAGCGGATATCGTTCGCACGCGATATATCCTGCGGCATGAGCTACCTACACTCGATGAACATTATCCACCGGGATCTGAATTCGCTCAACTGTTTGGTGCGTGAAAATGGGACGGTAATTGTGGCGGACTTTGGGCTGGCGCGAATCATCAAACAACCGTTGATAAGCACGACGGCGTATGAAAAGTGTACCGCACCAACGCCAGCGAGCAGCGGCAATGGGACGATCGGGCGTCGGGGAAGACCACGCCGGCAGCGGTACACGGTCGTCGGGAACCCGTACTGGATGGCACCGGAAATGATGCGCGGTAATAAGTACGATGAAAAGGTGGACATCTTTTCGTTCGGCATTATGCTGTGTGAAATCATTGGACGGGTGCAGGCCGATCCGGACTATCTACCCCGGTTACCTGACTTTGGGCTGAACGAGAAGGTGTTTCGGGAAAAGTTTTGTGGGCAGTGTCCGGAACCGTTTTACAAAATTGCCTTCCTGTGCTGTGACTTAAATCCCGATAAACGGTAAGTGGGTTAGGTACCTAAAATTAAAGAGACAATTTATGTGGGTTTTTTCCTCATTATTATTTTTCTAGACCCCCGTTCCACGTGCTACAGGGTTGGCTAGAAACGATGGCCACCGTGGTAGCTCTACAGCGTCCCATTCCGATAAGAATTATTGATGAAATCGACAACTTCAAGGAGTTGCGAAGCACGGAATCAAGCTTGTGCACCACGCCGGATGGTTTAACCACACCACCGGCATCGTCCGGTGCATATGGCCTAAAGCCTTCATTAAGCCGAAAGCGTATTTGTGAAGGACAGGAAGAAGACCACTCGGAACGGCAGCACAAGCCGAACGAAATGATACATCCGACCAGCCTGGACATGGTGGACGGTGTTTGCAATGTGCCTGTAGATAGTAATATTCTCACGCCGCCGTGCATAACCACAAGCAGTAGTAGTAGTACTCCTAAGCCGCTAGACGTTCGAACCGATACAGCACCACCGGCAGGGCCCGGTTTTATCGTAGTGGATTTTAACGATATACCAAAGTCGCCGCATCTGGGAAAGGATTTCTCCGCCAACGGGGATCGCATACGGGATAGCTTACGGGCAAAGCGCCGTCAGCGGATGATGCTAAGTCGCGAGAACCAGCGAAAGTCACTCGATTCTAGCCTGCTCGCTGCGCGGCTCGGCACAGCCGACCAGCTAACCGACGTCTGCAATCCCACCGACGACGGAAGTGCCTCGGAACCGATCAGTTTAATTATGACGAGTGAAATGATCGCAAACGAAGGCGTAAGGCCCTCGACAGATCAGGTGCTTGCGTCCGTAAAGGACAGCTTGGAACGTAACAAAGCGCTTCAGGCGGACGTTACGTCGCATGATGGTGCTTCATTTGCTATCGGCGGAGAGGGTTCTCATGTGGAACCCCCGCACGGACAGCAGAAGACAAAGCACTACGGTGAGAAAGGTTTCGTAATACACGTACAAAACGGGCATCTGACGCTGAACAATGTGCGCGATCTGGAGAACTGTTCGGATTTCGATTCAAGCTGCGACACAAGCTTAAACTATCTGGAGGTAAACGGCAATCGGGTTGAGAATGAAGTGGAATCTACTGTGCAAAATGCCATAAGAACGTGTGAGACCAATCTAGTCGTAGAAATGTCGTTCGATTGCGAGAAACCCGTCTTCTCAAGCGAAGAGCGCCGTAGGTGTGAAAAGGAAAACATTGCCCTCGGCCCAAACGCGGCTTTGAAAACGTTACACGAAGAGCCCAACATGAAATGCGCTGCAATTAAAGCTACCTCTCCGTTGGCTTCGATTCCGAACGAACGTAATAGTGCGGTTACAGTGGTACCGAACGCGGATGCAGCAACGGTCAGGAAGGAGAAGGAAAGCCCTATTTCCTCCAGTGCTCAAAAAGCCGTCCAATATACACGGAAGCTGTTCCGTGTGGCGGAAGCGTCCAGTGCATCGTCCAGCTCAAAACGCACCCATGACATTCCCTCGATGCACCGAACGAGTGCAACACAGGGATCGAAAGTGGGCAAGGGGCACGTTCGTACAAACTCCTCGGAACGGTCCGTGTTTTCTACCAAGCAGAAAATATCTCCCACATCCGATCCGGAACCACAGAGTGGTTTTGGAGGAGCGGTAACAGCAACGACCGATCGTTCCAAATCGTTGTCCAACACGACGATGGTCCACAATATGGTGCATTCGTACAAATCTAAACCAAATGATGCGACGGAGCTGACTCATAAAGGGCAAACGGTGCGTCTTTCGTCCGAGAAACGCATCAGCGCTAGTGTGGCTGGGAAATCGGCAACTGGAACCGGTCGAGCGACCGTTGGAGATAGTGCAGTATGCGTTGATGCGATGGTTCCATCCGTTGGCAAACCTCCGATCAGTTGCGGCGGTGGCGTAGCTTCAGCGAGCCTGTTACGGCTGGGCAAGGGAGGACGTACGTACCGTCCGGTAGAGCGCATGACCGTGCACTACAACGGTAGCAAGGAAAAGTATACATCAACGCTGTCGCCCACGGTTGCAAGTAGTGGTAGCAATTCGCGCACGGGATCACCGTCCCCGCCGGTCCCAAATACAGGCCGAACTGGCAATAGTAGTCGCAATACTGGCATTCTTTCGCCCGCAAGCATTCGTCGGCTTAATGCGCGACTGCTAGAAGCACGCAAAGGCAACACTGCACTGTCGCCGGATCCGTTGGGAAGCTCATGCAAAGGAAGGGTACCGATACATTCGCTTCCCGGTGCACCGAAGGGACCTGGAATGGCACGCAAGGTGCTGCTGTCTCCAGCTAGCTCACCGACTGGTGCGCTGCTTGGTACTGCCGGATGTGGCAGAGAGCGAAAGGTGCTGCCACCGACCGCGCTTGTCAAGGTGCCGAAGTGAGCAGGATATAAGGGGTGCCGTTTGCTCACTATTGAAATGTACCTTTTTACCACAATTTACTTTATTGTCGTTTAAGACAAACACACACAAACACACATACACAACACCATGCAGCAACTAACTGCTCAGCTAACGATCTTAGGGAAAACAGGCTCTCGAAATGTTATTTAAAGTTAGTGTAGAATTTTTCGGTAAAGCATAAGCATGCCAAACCACACCAGCTCGCTAAACCGATGTGTCGCATTCAACACACATGGCTCAAACAACCGATAGCAAGCGGTTACAGGGAAGGAAGTACTACTACTCGTTACGATTCGATTTTTCGAAGCACCTTCTTATTCAAGCACCCTTCCCGTTTTTTCAACACCCGTTAACTCTTGAACAGTTCCGCACGGAAGCTACTATCTTACCAGTTAAAAAGACACACTCTCAACCGTTTTTTCTTCTTGCACAACACACCAGCAAATGAAATAATCTGTACTGTGTATGATAAGCAAAAAGACTTTCCGTTTTCGATGGCCTCTAATTTTAGGTAAAAGTTTTTTTTTATGATAGGAAGGTGCATTCTGCAGCGATTGCGGGAAGCTTAAGAGAAGACAGAAATGACAGAAAATGCAACTGTGTATAGATTAGGTTTAGAGGCGCTAGGACACTATATTCCTTGAAATTGCCATGTTTTTTGGTTCGAAAACTACGATATTCCAACGGTGGTCCCTGTTCTTTTTAATGTAAGTTTTTAAATTTTAATATTTTACTAAATTTGTCTCGAATTTTATCCCTACTATTAGAGAACTTTCACTAGCAGATTGCTTCTTTGAGACCGTGATCTCGCTGTCTTTATCCCTCAATTTGGACATTTCACTATATTCATTAACGATGTCACCGAAACACTAGCTTGATTCTGTTCCTCAAATTAAGTTTCTAGCTGTTGTTTTTAGCCACCCGAACCCTGTATTTAAATGTATACACCGAGAAGATTAATAAGGAAACGAGAGAAAACCCTCTTATAGCAAGTTGAAGTTACTAACCGGACTGTGATATATTGTGGAGAATGTAATGTAGTGCGAGCGCGTCCGCACGTGCTCCATTTTCTTTCCATTTATCTTACGTTTACCACTAAGGTAAGTGCACACCGATGCCATGGGAGGAAACACGAACCTGCAAAAGACACTGTAAAGCTGTAATGGGGACGGAATGTGGAGTTTTGTAAGGGAGTAGCTATAGCTGTGGGTTGTAGAGTACTGATAGGAAAGTAGTAAGTAATGGAGCGCTTTTTAGCGCTGCTTAAAATGATTTTATTAACCTTTTTCTTTCGCTGCCAATCCTTCATGTGTATACTCAAATTTTACGGTCAGGTATTTAGCTAGTTGTTAGAAGGGTGTCCTTATAGGGAAGAAGAGAGTAAAGAACGTAGAGATTAGTGTAATGGACACGTGCAAAACCCATGTAAGAGATAGTGTAGATAGCGAAAAACAAAACGAACTATGCAAAATATGTACGGAAAGACAAGACAAGGAAGGTGTTCTGGTCAGAGAAAGGGGATAGTAGGTTAGAATGTAAGCAAATGCAATTATTGCGCCACATACCATGTCCAGTTTGTCCTGTGCACGTCTCAAGCAGTGATTAGTGGTCGTGTGCGAGGAAAACATTCATACAATACATCTCTTTCTCTTTAATTTCAAAGGTTTTTGTTGTGTTTCATGCTCTATTTGTTCTGTAGAGCAAGAATATTGTATTGAACTGATTGAATTGCCTTTAGTTTCTGGTATAAAACATTTTCTTAAGTTTGTGTATCGTTTTAATTTGTGAACCCCCAAAAAATCCTTACATACGACCTCTAATCACGGCACCAGGTGCAAGAAAGTCAGGGTTTTGCGTTCGATTATAAAAAAAGTCTTAAAGCTATACTGATTTGAGAGCAAATCTTCTTGGTTGGGAAAGCAAAGGCACAACATTATCCCTTAAAATGTGTGCAACAACCAAAAAACTTAAAAAATAGAACAGTGCAATACTCTATCGGTAGTAACGGAAGTAGGGAAAAGCACACGGTAAAGCTTTCACTGCAACAATGCAAACACACACGGTGGGGGTACTGGTTATTTGAGAATGGGAGAAAAATGATCTCAATTCGTAAAAATGTTGATCAAAATGAACCTTGGGTGTTCCTTTTTTCGTTGTTGCAGTGCTGTTTGTGACATGTAATGGAGAGCCCAACCAGCGCTCCACCCCCGAAGGATGTTGTAAAATGTATAAATTTATTGTTCAACTTTTTCCGTTTTTCCCAAACGACAAACAAAAAACACGCACACACACGGCAAACAAAAAAGCGGGGCGAAATTTTGCGTTGTTTTCGGGAAACGGGACAACGGATTGGATGAAACATTTTATTCCGATTTTTACTAGCTTTTATCGGAATATTTGAGTATGTGCGCGTGTGAGCTTTTTTTTGTGCTGGGACGTGCAGCGGATACACGCCTGTTTTAACCCCCCCCGACCCCACCCCCTGGCAGGATAAGGCCATTTTTTGGGACGCAATTCGCGTTTCGTATCACTTATTGTTGTTCAGTTTACATTTTTATCACATATCCGCCCCCTGATTGTGCACCGGTGGTTAGTTTGTTGGGCCGTAAAATTGTGTATTGTGTTCCGTGTGCATTGTGCCCCATTTTTTTTTTTGCAGGCACCCAATAGTGCAGCTTTTTTCATTCCTTAACCCGACTGGAAAACTGCGTATTGTGCAGTTACATGTTTTACTGCTCCTTTCGGGTGACACAAAAGGTAAAACCTTTTTAGTAGCAGGGTTTATTATAAAGCATGTGCATTATTTATGTGTTATCGAAAACAAAATGTGGCTTTCCGAACAAACAACAGTTCCATTGTGAAAGTTAAATTTCTACAGGAAATGTGTGCAATTCTTTTTGTTGGAGAGACACAAAAGTAACGTTATTAATAGTGCAAAATACTGAGAGTGAATAAGTAAAACCGGCAAACATGCAAAACAACCTAAAGTAAGAAGCATACATTAAAGTAGACTATGAAATTAAGTATTGTCCTTAAAAAATAACACGATCAATGTCGATCGGACGCAAAAAAGCATGGCTGTTCCCAAGCAAGAATATATCTCTCTATCTGAAAACCTGTGACGAGTAAGTTCTATGATTTGCTGCAACTAATTTATTAACAAAAGAACACTGTACAACGTCACGACGTAACGTTTAAGGGTATTTTTCTTTCATGCAAAAGAGGAAGAACAATGTTATGTTACACACACACACACACAGTTGCGCCAGGGCTGCATTGATTGGCGGTGTGTGTTAAGTCCTTTTTCTAATCATAATAAAGTTAAACATGGTACAGAAAGAAACCCCCCCCCCCGATGCATTTCCTCGTTTGGCGCTCAAGTGATGACAGCTTTTCATAAGAATAAGAAAGCTCGGTTTTGCAGCTGTGCGACAGACCGCTGACCAGTGCGCGATGGACCAGATGCCACCGAAACGCTTGCAGGATGCAAGAAGCATAAAGATGTAAATTTAAGTCGATATGCAGATGCGTTTGTCGTGGAGCAACTACTAAATCACGGGCACGGCATCTCTTCTAGAAGAAATGATCGGCTGGCAGATGATGACACACGGTGCTTTGGCCCCTCCTGGTGACCCGTGTTGGCACACGCTGGGGGAGAGTGTATGCAAATGTTATTCATTAGTGAAATTAAGAAAATAAAATTCAAATTTCCTGTTTCGCTTTGTTTCTCAACTGTTACGACAGACGTCTGTACACCATGAACGCTTGCGTTAGACTCTCCGATTTATTCGACTGTATTCCAAAAAAATAGAGTAACAAAATTCCCAAGGAACAAAAATTCACATGCTCAGGTTTAACGTACCGAATCCAATTCTCACCATTTCCCTTTGGTCGCTTTTTGTGCGGGTCGTTCGCTGTTTTATTTTCTCTTTTCGCTGTTATTGTTCGAGTGAGCTTTGCTTTTGGCACTAGATCATAACTTTTTTTCTCTCTTTTCATAAGATTCTTTCCTTGCTTATACATTGTTTTATTTTTTAAAATTAATTTTATTTATATATTTTTACTTTTTTAATTTAGAGACTTTGCTCTTATAATTTAATTGCCATTTGTGTATCTGTTCAAGTCTATGTTACTATTTTAAAATATATTCTGTAAATTTTGCAATGAACCAAGTTTTTTTTGCATTGATCAGGATACTAGTTTTTTCTTACATATATTTTTTTGGTTTTTCATGTTTTCATGTCTCAAATTAATTTACCTCTTAAATGTTTAATTTTTAACGTTTATACTCTTTTAAAGTTTCCTCTTCTTGTTTCATCTTTTAAAGAATTTCTTTCATATTTTATTTTGTTGTGTTGTATTTTTTTTCTGTAAATTTCAAATTCATACTCTTTTGTTCAAAATATAAAAGCTTATAATCTACGGAACAACTAACCTCATATGAGACACTTACACTAGGAGCAAAAAACCTCTCTACGTTCTTTTAACTTGATTTTTTTGCACCACAAAACCAATGCATAATTAATAATCGACCACCACGCTGGCCGGCGGGCTGATGGAATCGGGTTTTGTGCATTAATAAACACTATCTAGCCGACCGTTTCGCTTATGCCGGGTTTTGCACCACGTTTTAATTAAATTTTCATTTCGTCCCATAAAGTCTTCCGTTTTTGCTGCCTTTCTGTTGCTATGGGTGAGACATTTTACAGCTCATTTAATATGAACGATTATGCAAAATTTGCACCAATGTGAGTGCTGGTAGCTAATTGGTTAGAAAAAGATTGATTTGATGAATTGTTTAAGAAATTTGCTTCAACTTTTGTTATTAATATAAATCTATTCTTTTTTTTTCAAATAGAAGAAAACTCGATGTAACGTAAAAGGACACTCAATTATTTTACAGATCCATCACCGTCTGCTGCTCGAACTCAACATCAACGTGTGACTCGTGCCGTACTTCACATTTAATGTATTCTATTTTAATAGCCCACTAACCGTAGCATATTTTATCTGGATTCGCTAGAACGCACGAATGATTGAATATTTTATGTGTGTCCTTCCCTACCTGATAACATTCCCTTCCCTGCCTACTTTCATCGTTATCATGAGGCATTAAAATAAAATTTTAATTTTTTCCGCCCATATCGGTACGCCACTGTGTGCGCGCGCGTGTGTGTGTGTCATGTACCACCCTCACCCACCCATTTGCCGCCATTTCCAATTCACAATTTTCCATTTGCAAACGATCACTACCTTTCCCGGTAGTTTGTCACATTCAGTGATTTGCCCGGGATCCCGTCAGGCCAGGGATGGATTGGATTGGACGCCGTGTATACATATCCATTTGAAATTCAAATAATAAAATAAAATTTTCGCTCATAAAACGAAATAAAATAAATTTGAATAATTGATGCTACAGCATGCCACATGCCTACTTCGGGAGCTGTGTGCTGGTTTTTTTTTTGTCGCTCTCTCTCTCTTCTGTACGCTCGTTTGCATTGCTTTTCTACGTTTTGTTTTTTTCTGCTCCAATCCGTTTGCCTCTCCATTTGCTCGATGATGCGCCTCATCTGTATGGCCGGTTTTGGGAAGTTTTTTTTTTGCGCTTCCTCTCCCATTGTGATGTGTACTTTGTACATTTGTTTTTTTTTTTCGTTTTTCCGTTTTTTTTAATAACTTGTGTTTCACTACATTATTATTGGTTCACCTGTCACACGGCCGTTTTCGATTGATGTTACCCATCTTTTCGGTGGTCGCTTTTTTCATGTTTTGCATAAAGTTTCTTTTTTTTCTGTTTTTTTTTCTTCCTAATTTTTCCTTAATTTTGTATTTTTATGTTTACTTTGGAAGTTCTTCAATAATTTAAATACTTTTTCTTTCATTTACCATTCCTTAGCTAATTGAAACCCTCAAAACTATCTTAACAAACTTACCTGTTAAACAAATCCTTTCAAAACTAACATTGCCCCCAATCGGTGTCACGCAAACGAAAACGCAATTGGAAGTAATCAAATTTATTCAATTTTCCCATGAATGGGTGGTACACCCGCTATCGAAAAAAAAAGAAAACGAAGCTTTGGACAGTGAAAAGAAAATCAGAATGAAAAAGTTAACTCTATCTATAAAAGGATGCAGCGAAACAAAAAAAAACAAGCAAATAACGTTTTGTTGTCATCCTTTTTTTTAGTTTTTACTCTTGGTTTGACAAATATGTGAATAAATATAAAAGGATTACAAACCGAAGAGGAGAAGAAGAGAAAGAAACATTGAGGGAAAACGGATAAAGCTAGCGGGAAAAATTGGAATCCACTTCAAAATAGGATGCACTCATTCAAACAGAACTAATACCCGAGCTGGCCGAGTGGACGGTGAGTGGAAAAATTGGGCATTCGAGCGAAGGACATAGCTCTAATGCTGATGATAGTGGATGTGCAATTTTCCTACTTCTAAAAAATGGAATAAAAAATACAGTGCACTTCCCGTAGCGCGAAACGCAAAATGTAATATTTTTGATTATATTTCACACATGGTGATTTATTTTTAAAATCGCTGTTGAGTGGATTTGTTTTTTAGATTTTTGTTTTTGCATCAAATATGTAAAGCTATTTTCCATTTTTTCGATTGCTAAAAAGTAAACAACACGGCAACATTATTGCTTTTGCACGCTTCAATTGCATCACTGCTTGTTGCAAATCAATGTTAAGCTACTGGACACGTTGGTGCGTTTCTTTCTGCCAGAGAGTCCATACATGTTTGA